>OZ010581.1:126451866-126514866 GCA_963932145.1 Acanthosepion lycidas
GATTTCTCTGAAAGTCATAACTGCTCAATGTTGTATCCAAAATGTAAACAAAGCAAATTCTAAAGAATTAATGAATTTTATTTATTAATCCAACTTATTTTTATAACTTTAAATGTTATTTTTAGTAGATATTCATATATGAGAAGACATTCCATTTATTTAAACAGTATTTTATTTTGTCTACGTGTTTGAACATATGAGAGAACCAGTTAAAGAAAGTATTTAAAAGGAGAAGAGAACCTTGCTTGATTATGAAACTCAATGCACATCAGATTTAATGATGGTTTCTCCATTGAAGGGGGATGCAGGTTCAAATTCTGCTGGAGGGTGCATTTTCTTTAATAAGAATCTTTGGATCCAGTGAATGGAAACCTCATTTGTATATTAGTGATCATTTGCTTTCAATCATACTTCATCTTTAAGATCCAACATTATGTAGACATTTCAGTGTCATCATTTTTCATCTTCAGATAATTCTTTAAAATTTAGCAATGCTTTTCTGTTTTATGGAAATATTGTAGCAATGGGATTGCAAACAAGATTATTAGTTGATTTCCTCTTAAATGTGTCTTCAGTTGTAGAACAGCTTGGAAAAATCTTTAGCTTCAACATTGGACATGTAGATTTTAATTTTTACATTTTTTAGTGAGAAATTCGATATAATTTTTAAAAACTTTATCAATGGTTTTTATTATTTGGAGTCTTTTGCAAGAACAGTTTTCCACAAAACATTTCTTGTCTATGATTGATTTAATATATATATATATATATATATATATATATATATATATTATTATAAGAGATTATAAAAACCTGTTGAAATTGCTACACAAAAGCTTTCATGTTTCAATACTATAATTGTACTTCTGCAGGCAATGGTTAGTAACTGGTAATAAAATGATTTTTAGGGTATTTTAATAGCAAATCATTACCTCTTTTCTGAAAGTTAAAGGGGGAGTGGCAGAAGGTCAGAATTAACAATATACTTGTGGGTATATCTTGATTAACCAATTAATGTCAGATCTACACTAAATAGAAAAATAAGGTCAGAGGGTGGAGATGGGGGAGTTATTTTTCTGCCCCCTCCCTCCACTTTTGGAAAAGAAGTAACAATTTGTTTTTTAATTTCCCTAAAAAATCATTTTTATTACCAGTTACCAACCATCACCTAAGGAAATACAATCATAGTATTGAAACATGAAAGCTTTTGTGTAGCAATTTCAAAATGTTTTTATTATAATCTATTATAATAAAATTATTATAATAATGTTTTGCTCTACTTTGTATTGAGCGCATTTTTAAGAATAAATGCTATGAAATGTGGACTTTTACTTCATTTGTTCTTTCTCTTATTTGTATATATATATATATATATATATATATATATATATTTATTAAAGACATTTTTATGTTTAACGTTCTTTTTATAGATACAAGTATTTAAGTAAATGCTCTGTTTATAATAAACAGTATTAAATAACATTTACCGGCCTGAATGTCCGAGAAATTTTCATAGAAAATATTCGTCCTTGGACAGGATTTGAACCTGCATCCTATACGGAACCGTCATTTACGCTGACGTGCCTTGACCACTCGGCTACCAAGGATCGTTCGGTAGGCAAGGTCGAATTTACAGTTTATAAACTTCAATCTTCTATGAATCTCGTACATTCATAACTGCTCATTGGTGTATCGAATGTAAACAAATGACGTCATATATTACGAAATGGACAAAGTCCGACAATTTATTTATTAAAGACATTTTTATGTTTAATGTTTTTTTTATCGATACAATGAGCAGTTATGAATGTACGAGATTCATGGAAGATTGAAGTTTATAAACAGTAAATTTGACCTTGCCTACTGAACGATCCTTGGTGGCCAAGCGGTCAAGGCACGTCAGCGTAAATGACTGTTCCGTATAGGATGCAGGTTCGAATCCTGTCAATGGACGAATATTTTCTATGAAAATTTCTCGGACATTCAGGCCGGTATATGTTATTTAATACTGTTTATTATAAACAGAGCATTTACTTAAATATTTGTATCTATAAAAAGAACATTAAACATAAAAATGTCTTTAATAAATAAATTGTCGGACTTTGTCCATTTCGTAATATATATATATATATTCTGCTCAGTTAGATGTAAACACATTCAGTCTGTAGGTATTTGGGCCAAGAATTACAAGAATGTTAGTAATTTGTTTAAAGATGTCCATAACCTCATATTTTCTTGGCTGAGTTATGGATGGTTTAAGAAGTCTTGGGTGCATCTCAGTTAATGCGTCTGGGATGGGGATAAGACCTGAATAGTGAAGATTTGGCAACTAAGATGTATCCACAGTGAGAGATCACCCTTTAGATAAGCTTGTTACCCTACCATAACAAGTGTTTAAATGTAATTCCTCTAAAGTAACTGTAACAGCTTTTTTTTTTCTTTTTTTTTTTCATCATTTCACCCCAAGCAAGGCAATAAAGCCACTAAGACACAAGATTATTGTAAGAGAAAGAGAATTCTTCAGGTGTTTTTCAATCTGGGTGACTGTCAGGGAATTATAAACTAAGCTCTTTATCTAATCAGAGGGGATAGATTGTTCTCATTCTATTATATGTATCTAGGGATATCTTGTCTGCCAAGTTATGGCTTGTCTTCTTTCCTTTGAGTACGATTCTCTACTATCCAGCTGATGGATTGAACTCACAGTTATTATGCCATCAAAGCCAAAAACTGATACTTTAATTCAATAGGCTATTATTTATACCATATCTTTTGCAGAAATATGGAAAGCCTTTTGGTAAGAAAATGGTTTTCTAATTTAGTCCTGGAAAAGTTTCAACCTGCCTACAATTATATAAAAAAGACATTCATTATTGGGGCTTCTTAGAAATCTGTTTTGATTATTCCAGGATATTAAAAAATGACAGGTGATAGTAAATTCTTCTGCAAAGTGTTATCTCTCTCTCTCTTTCTCTCTCTCTTTTATATATATAGATATATGTGATAGAAATTATTAGGAGGATTTGACATAATCATAATTAAGTAATTCATTAAGTCTAGAAGGAACCTCAACAGAATACAGAAAGCACTGGATTCGTTTTGTCTTTGGGACTCATCAGCAGTGTGCATCCACAATTGAGAATTGAAACCTGGACAGTTACAATATCAGGTAAGCGTTATACCAACTGTACCAAAGGACTGTGCCCCCACGAGCCATGACTACTATCCCCAAGCCACTCCATCCATCCATATATATATATATATATATATATATATAGGAAATAATGTTTGACCAAAATTAAAAATACATTGATTCCTTAGAATTAGCAATTACTTTGTTTACATTTCAAATATGAAAATAAAGTTAGCACATATGGACTTTCTTGCAGGTTTGAAAGGGATGATGTGCATTCCTTAAAAGGGTAACTGAGCCTTACTGTATTGTGAAGTTCTTTGTGGTTGAGTGATTTAAAGTATGCTGGATCAGATGGGTGGGAGGTTACACTTATGAAGCGGGTGATTGGGAGGGGTTGGTCCCTGGTGGATAGTATATTTTCTTTATCATGATTCTTGAATGCACAGGCTAGTGAATGAAATTGACACTTAAAAAAAAAATTGAAAAAAACATGTGTCTACTAAAATATAATTCCAGTCAAATCGATTACATTCACTTATGTGCTATTGGCTATGGGAAAGGTACGGATCCTCTTCTCCCCCCCAGCTATGGGTAAATAGCAGGACAAACTAGGTTCTATAGCCTTGGATGGCAACTGGTCTACTGCAGAAAGAAATGCCAACCTAGTGCCGGGGAATCTGCCTCGTCTGTCATGTATCGAAAGATACATGCTTGCCTAAGCATGTATCATGCATGGCACATAACTGAGTGAGATATATATATATATATATATATATATATATAAAAAATCATCTCGGGTGTATTTACATCTCCAGAATTCATCCAACCTATCTCATCTCAGATATAGACAGACCAGATCTGTTTTTATTATTAAACTGTATATTTATTTATTTACATCTATCAGCCTAAGTATTCAAGAATGATGTTTAAACAAGTAAATTAAATGTGTGTGTGTGTGTGTATGTGTGTCTCTTTGCTGTTTTAGGATATATCATGTAAATAAAAATATCTTTGTATATTTATGTATATGTGAATATGTGTTCATATATATTTGTGTGTATAGGGCTGCAACTTGTCTTCAAATCTCTATTTGTAAAATATTTAAATTGCATTCATGTGTTAGTCTCTTTTAGCACAGTCATTGCATGTCTATGTATGTATGAAAGCTTTATAATGTGCGTCATTTTTCTAAATGCATACGAAGGGACAATTTGGACATTTCCCAAGAATTCAATACAAATTTGGCCCTTTTGCAACATTCTCTTTTAATGTAATCCATTCTTTCCTAACTCTACATTTGATCTGATCTGTTTAAAATTACAATTTGAGAAAAATTCGCTTTCTACTAATGGTGGCGGACCAGCTTTAACCAGTTTGCAAGTACTCTTGACATTGTAAGTTTTCTGTATTGTTCATTCTTGTTGTTACTCTTTTATATTAAAACTCTTGATACCTACCTATTTGTGGTGCGCGTAATGTTTTCCAGGCCTATCAAAACTTATTAACTTAAGATTCATTTATAGTTTTTTTTTTTTTTTTTAAATTTTGATAAAAAAAAAAAAAAGCTGAAAGCAAGATTTATTTAGAAGTTGGAATAAACTTGCAAATATTTCATTTGCTATTGTTTCTATTACTTGGTAGCTAAAACATTCGATGGGAAAATGAAAATATTTTAAAATCAATATTTTATATTAATATTGTTCAGTCACTTATCTTCTATCTTGTGAAAAATCAATTATTTCTTTCTGGAAAAAAACAAAACAAATGATGATAAATTGGGAATAAAAAGCTGAGTTAATTAAGAGTTAATTAAGAGTCTTTTTTAGTTTATTTTATGGCTCTTTTACTTTCCCAAAATACTGGAATGTTTTTTTTTTTTTTTTCTCAGTGCGATATTTTAAATGTTGGCTTGTAGAAAATGTGCGCTAATTGTAGACGTCAAATCCTGGCATGATCTGACCCTCTCCTTTAATTACAATGGAGAGATGCTATCTCGGAGCAAGGGAAATAATTTCTATAACTTTCAAATCTAAAAACTGTTGTATAATTTCAACATGAACAAATACTAGTTTTCTTCATATTAGTCCTAATGAAATTTTGTGAGAAAAATTCAGGTTATAATCTTTTTCTAAAAGACTTTATATGAGGAAATTGGAGCGATGATATTTGAAAACATACTTAACATACCCGCACCACCACTACCACCAAAAAAGAAAACCTTCTCGTTCCAGTATCAATATGCTCAAATCTGGTATCAAGGAGGCATAGACTAAGATGTCTGAGGACATTGTGGTGAAGAGCAGTGCAGCTTTTTTGAGGTTGTAATAGAAAATAATGAAACCTATATTGATTAATTTTGACATTACAGGTTTAATATTCTTTGGTATTTTGAAGGTTGTAGCAATTTTGAAAGACGCATCCATCTTGAAAATCATTAAAATCATTAAATCTTTAAAGCAATTTTAATTATAAAATGTTACAAAAGAACTTTAGCTATTTAGTGATTGTATAAAACTAAGCTAAATGCTGAAACTATTTAACCCGTTAGTGCATGACATACAACTTTTTAGAGAAGGGTTGCCGAAAATTTTAAATCTGCCAGGCTTAAGATCAACATGTCCTGGGTATGATGATAAACTACATCCACATCCTGGGTAAGATGATAAACTACATCCAACAGCAAGGCCTCTGATCAGGAGGTTTTGAGGAGCGTAGAACCATCTCTTAATTGTTGGTGCTTCCAGGTCCACCCTGACCTGGCGTGGCATCACCTGTCAGGGTCCTAGCTATGGGCAGACAGTTAACCTCAAACTGGGGTCAAAACACTATGAAAGTTTAAAAATAGGTTTTAATACTAACAATACATTTTTGTAAAAATTATATTACCAGCAATGAATTTTTGAAGGGAAAAATATTACCAGTAATACATTTTTGAAGAAAAATATTACCAGTAATCTTGTTGGCATTAAATAACCCATCGGGGTTGATATGCTGTAAAACAAACCTAAGATCAACATTAGCCAGAAAGGTAGATGATGTAAAAAGAGAAAGTTTTAAGGAAATTTTATGTAGTAATGTCTTAATTTTGTTGTTATTATTACTGGATATATGATAAAACTCTTAAGGAAGAGAAAGTCCTTCTGGCCTGAAGTGAGCTAGTAAATTACTTTTGATAAAGGTATGCAATCTTTAATTTTTAGGTGATTCTTCTCAATCCAGTGGGTGACCCCACAAACATTTGAGCTATAGTGATTTTGGGAAGTGTATATAAAAAGAAAATTTCATTGGAAACAAAGGTAAGAGTACAGAACTATTACATAGAATCAGTCCTCCTCTGTGGCAGTCAATACTGGACAGTCTCCTCACAGATGAAGAGACTTGAAACAACAGAAATGTGGTTCTACAGAAGGATGCTGAGAATAGCATTGGCTGGACATGTAAACACTGACAAAGTTACAGAAATGATGGCAACAAAAAGGACACTTATACTTAACATCAGGTAGACAATTGAAATGTATGGGGCACATAATGAGGGAAGAAGGCTTGGAAAATGTGATACTCACAGAACAGATTAAAGGTAAGAGGGCCAGAGGAAAGCAAAACACAACCTACCTGGTGAGCTTGAATAAATGGATGGCAGAGTAGGATTTGGAAGAGATGGCAAAAAAGACAAAAGTCATTAAGTGCTACAAAGGAGAGGAAATTGTGGAGAGCCACAATTGTGAAAATCCTGAAGGGACATGGCACACAGAAAAAGATATTAAAAAAAAAAATAAAAAAAAAACTTTGAATACAACTGAATATAAAACAAATAAAACCCACAATAGTAAAAAATCTCTTAGAAAAAAAAAAAAGGAAAAAAATTTTTTTTATAAAAAGCAAGCTTCCATGGCATTTAAACATAAACCAAATATTGGTATTTCCTTTCAGTTAAAATTTGGTTATATATAGTTATCAGCTGGTTAATGATAGGATTGTATTGAAGCATATTTAGGTGTGATATTGATGGTACTTTAGGATAATTTCTTTTTTAGGACTGATCAGGATTTTATTATCTTTTATACAGTATTGTTATAGAGTTGGGCAATGTTTAAGTAATCATCTAAGGTAAAATTTTAGCATACAATTTTAGGAAAAAATTAGCCTATAGCAGACCTCAACTTTGTATATAAGTTATGGAGGTGTTTTTTTAAGTTTTAGGGCATCTTATTGCGATACCATACATAATACTTTTCTGGCAATTTTTAAATCGTATACATGGGTGTGCTGAAAAGTTTCTGAAAGAAATCTGATACTTGGACATTTGGTCAGATTTTGGAAAAACTGAGAATTTTTCAGTACCCTAATATAGCAAATTAGTCTACTTCATTGCTACCCTGATCTCTCTCATGATTTAGTACCTAACAATGAATTTAAAGATGTAGATATTTGTAGAGAAAGTAAATTTAATTCTTTGTTAAGTGAGCTTTTATAAAAAGTGAAAAACATTATTTGATGAATAATTACATTGTAAATGTTTTTCATGTTAGCAAAGTTATATAATAATATATATCCTAGTATAATATATATATATATATATATACACACACACACACACACACACATTATTATATATTATATAACTTTAGGCATTTTTCTTTTTTTTAATATTAAAATATATATTAATTATTTTCTTATTAAAATAAAAGATGTAATATATATATATATATATATATATATATATATATATATATATATATATATATAATAGTGTGCAGCTTATATTTTATATCATAAAGAAACAATTTATACAAAGAATTAAATAACAATGTTAGTGTGATTTTGCCATTAATCACATTAACATTGCTATTTATTTCTTTGTATAAATTGTTTCTTTATGATATATATATAAAATCTCAAGTAGATACTTTTAATGTTTGCCTTGCATAAATACTAAATTTTTACTTTTTTGTTAGCAGACACTTTTATGTTGTGTGAAAAAGATCTTTTAACAAGATAGGAGACATGGGGAGTGAGGCAGGCTACAAGAGTGTGTTGAAGTAGTTCTCTGACCCACATCCTCAAATCCCTATTCTGATGTTATTTGATTCAAATATTGATTTTCTGGAAGCTGGTTGAGCTGAGAACTTTTCAGAACTACTGAATATGCTCTGAGCTCTTTTCAAAAAGTAAGCCTGTTTATTCTTGATGTTTTACAAATTGATACTGTAATTAAAGGAACTGCTCGTCTCACTAAACAGAATGACAAAATTCTGTTAAGCCTGAAGCAAATCTTCGTTTTATGAGGAGGCTTTACTCAAATGGATGACCTGAATTTTACAGATTGTTTCACTTTTTTCTTTTCTGAGAATCCTGGAAAGATAACACGTGGAATGAAAGTATGTAAGTGGTTCTTGACTTGGGTGTGAAGTTTATCAGGAAATATTTCTCTGATGTATGAATTAGTTTATATTTTTTATGTTGGAGAAGGTAAAAAAGTAGCTCTTAGTATGTGGAGAAGGTGGGGGGAAAGGGCGGATTTTAGGGGGTTGTAGAAGGAGAAAAAGAGTGGGCAGCTTTTAGGGATAGAAGAGGAAGAAAAGAGGAGGTAACTTTTAGGAGATCTAGTAGGAGAAAAAGAAGGGGTAGCTTTTAGGAATGGAAGAGGAAAAGAAGAGGGTAGTTTTTATGGGATGGAGAAGGTGGAAAGGAGATAGCTTTGAGAGGATGGAATTAAAGATGATGGCATTTACATTTAAGCATTGTAATACATTGTAATACATTGTATCTGTGAGATTACAATAATAAAAAAGAGAAAAAAAATGTTTCCATTACAGATGATTCTGCTTGAAATTTTCCTTCATCTTTTTGCATAAAGTCTTTCCAATTAGTTTTCTTCAAAAAAAAAAAATTTAATTAAAAAAAATTATTGTAAATTTACATAATTAGTTTGGTTATTTGATATTTGAAAGCATTGTTTGGACATCTTGCTAAGCCCAGACAAATCCAGTTAACATACAGGGAATTTATCTTTATTTTGCTCAGTTATTGCTTGCTCCTGTTTCCTGTCAAAGTGCATACTGCCCAACACAGGGTTTGAACTCACAACCACTTAATCCAAGGCTTTTGAGATTGTACATTATAATATGAAAATATAAGAAAAATTACCTAATAACTGTGTTATAAAATAAAATAAGACATATCTTGGCTGATTTGCAGGCAAATAAACTAACATACTTAAGAGCGAGAGCCGGATGTGAACGGGACAAGTCCCGTCACAAAATGACTATTATCGTCGTCTACGCATAAGCCCGAAGCATGAGTTCCGGTCGAAAAATAAAATAATATTTTAAAGTGTTTCTATTTTTCGACCAATAAAAATGCTTCCCTCCTAATTATACTCGTGTCGTTTTTCGAGCCTGTTAAGCCATAAAAAACACCATAAAAGGGGTCACATGGGGAAGTACAAGAGCAGTCAACAGGAGGCCAGGGAAGAGACCTGTCATGGTCAGTCAGCAGGAGGAGTGCCACGTCAACCAGCGAGAACTATTATTAGAGATCAACCCAGGTCGGCAGCCGACTTATGAACTATACCACAAGGTAGCTGTCCGAAAAACCACACGTTCCTATTGAAATAAATCACGTAAATCTATTTCTGCTGTTAGTGTATTTCTTTCTTGCAACCATACGTTTGTCTGTAACAACTGTCTCAAGCTACACACTTATTGGTCTCTCATTGTTTTCTATCCTGCTATGTTCATTCTATATTTGATTGTTTCAATAGAAAACTAGTTCTCAAATGATAAATAAAAACAAATATTTGGCAAGTGTCACTCAACTTTAGATTTTTATTCTCATTATTTTTATTTTTCTTTAATTTTACTTTTTTTTTCTTTTTTTTTGGTTCTTTATGTCCTACTGATGTCAGTAGCAGAATCATTTATGATTTAATTAAATTTGATTGTAAACGAGTTGCTTATAAAAAAAAAAAAAAAATTTATTGGTATTCTGTAAGGAGACAATTATTTAACATTAATTTCTTTTTTTTTTTTTTTTTTTTTTTTTTTAAATTATTTTAGTTTTATTTTATTGTTTTAGTTCTTATTCCCCCTTTGTTGCATTAACTGAAAATGCATAAACGATAAAATGTGGAATATGATGAGAAAAATGTATTTTTTAAGTTTCTTACTTAAAAATTGATAATAACGACAGTGTTATAAAATATTCCTGGTATTTTTTATTGATTTTTTTTGTTTCACTGGAAACTGATGGCTTATTTTTAATCAATGCAACTAACATAGAATGTTGGATCACTTTATGAGAGTTGAGATAAGATGAAAGAGACAGAAGAGATAAGAATGAAAAATTGATAATGTCAAAGAAAAATATTGTCCTATGTGCTATGACCTTTCATGATGTGGGTGATCATGGCTCTCCACAATTTCCTATCCTTTTTAGCTCTCTGTTCCTGTTCTGTCATCCATTTACACAAGTTCATTATGTACTTCACTTGTTGCTTCCTCTTGTCTCTCAATACGCCCTGTGAGTGTCAAATTCTCCAACACCTCATTGGGCTTACATATCACTTTGAAACACCAGTTCCCATTTGATCACAGGTTAAGCAATGTCGAACCTGGTCAGTATGTAGATGGGTAACCACTTGGTAATACCAGGTGCTGTAAACTTGGATGTGTGGGTAGTGTAATGGATAATGGCTTGGAATTAATCAGAAAGCTGAGTTCCAATTCCAGTTGGGTTCGTTATATTCACTAATATGCAAATACCATTGAGAAAGGTAGGAATCCACTTCTCTTCCTCCCAGCTATGGGTTAATTAGTATGATTTGTATCATTAAATCATTATCTCAAAAAAAAAATTCTTACAATCTAAAATAATTTTCCAGCTTTAAATAACCTGCAAATTGTTGATGTCATGGAAAATGTGTCTGAGAATTTAATTTGTCTCTTTCTGATTCTAAATATAAATGTTTTTTCTTTCCATTTTCTTTAAAGCTTCTTGTTGCATATTCAGTCCATAGTATGCTCAGCATCCTTCTGTAGAACCACATCTCTGTTGACTCAAGTCTCTTCATCTGTGAGAAGATTATTCAACATAATGTGTGTTTATTATCTATTATGCATAAATTATTTTTGTTGAACATTTTTTTACCTTTGAAACTTATATTACAGATATAGTGTTCTGTTTAGTGTATAAATGAAAGTGACATTGATGAAAATTCTTGGTTTATTCTTTTAACTATGTCATTTTTTCCCTTTTAATTTGTTTCAGGAACTCAAAGGTGGGAGATCATTCCAGAAGCTTGGTTATGCAGACATTAATTTGTCAGAGTTTGCAGGAGCTGGTATCCTGTCAAGAAAATTTCTCCTCAACGGTTATGATTACAAAAATCGACAAGATAATTCAACATTAAAGGTTACAATTGAAATGACGTTGGTTTCCGGTGATCCAGTTTTCAAAGTGTACGTATGCATGACCATTTTTATTTTTCTTATTTATTGCAGCTCAAGAATTGAAACAAAGAAAGAATTGGTACAAAAATTAATTTGGCATCCATTCATTTCTACTCCTGAAAGAAAATGACTATTTTGATTATTTATTAGGAAGATGGGACAAAAGAACATTTTCTCTCCCCCCAGACATGTACAAAAAATAATAAATCAGTGATACTATGGACACCCATGGAGAGGGGTGGTTTATCGCAATCTCAAGTGTTTCTGTTTGATGAGCCAGTAGATAGGTCCTTTTGAAATTCTGTCTTCTTAGTTGCATCTACTTCAGCCAATGGGTAACACTGGAGTAAAGGGATGAATGAGTTTCTCCTGGTTTCAGATGTCATTTGTAATTGTGTAATACTATGGACACCCATGTAGAGAGGATACAGTTGGTCTTATCACACTCTCAAGTGTTTCTGTTTGACAGACCAGCAGATGGGTCCTTTTGAAATTTGGTCTTGTAAGTGGTATTTACTTTAGCCAGTGGATAACACAGGAGTAAAGGTATGGATGAGGTGTTTTTTGGTGATCAAGTGGCAACAAAACTGGAAATAGGGTATATCCGGGTGCTGGTCTATATTGTCATGCTTGAGATCTGGGAGAGTTCTGATCTGCCCTTGTCAGGAGACGGACAAGTCTGCCACGCGAATCTGAAGTTTCCATTTCATATTGCCAGCCATATGTTGGGGGATGAGTATATAGACAAGGAATATCAGCTACTTTACCCACCTGGAAGAGCAGTGAAGCACCTACACCCTTGTGCCAATTAATTGAAACAAAACAAATAATTCTGTTATTATTTACTTTTTTTTGTATTTTTCCAATGAAACATGACCCAGTGCTGCACACGTTAGTACTTCGTGTGTCCATTCCACACTATTGTTCCTTGCAGATTGACCACAGATTAGCGATTGGATTTAAATCAGGAGAGTTTCCGGGCCAGTTTATAGTACTTTTATTTGCTCCCTAGTAAATCTTGTCAGGGTGTTTGTGCAGTGTTAGAATTTTCATATGCTTCTTTGAAGTAACGTCCATTGCAGACAATGGCCATAGGACAACTAATCGTCAGTTCAGACAATAGTGTCTGGATGTGATAAAAATCTGATGCAGTCATGGATGATGCAATATTTTTCAAGGCCAAACAAATTTCATCATACACCTCAAAAATAAATTCATATTACTGCACACCACTGCAAATGACCTAATCTGAGGAAAAAATACAAATTGATTACACCCTTTCACTCCAGTGGGTCTAAAACTGACCGTATGGTGAAAGAAAGGAAACTAAAGCTGTTGTTTTAATTAATTTGCACAATAGTGTATATTTGTGTTCTTATTTCTCACTGTGGTATTTATCTTTTCCTTGCGTTACCTTGTAAGCTTGCATCTCACCCTTTCTCAACTATTAGTGAACATCACCAAGATCATTGATCGAAATGCAATGTGGGATAATCATTGGTCATTCATTGGAAAGCTTTGGCAAGGTTCACATTGTAGTTGTTGAAATATGCCAGAAAATAACACAAGAATAACTAAAAATAACACATTAATATTGTTTGCCATATGCTGAAAAAAATGTTATGAATATCATCCGGAACCAGTCATAGAAGGCCATGAGGCTCCCATTTCTTTGTTAGACTTTAATATTAATACTAACTGATGTATAAAATCCAATGGAGCAAACATGCAAAACAAAAATGTTTTCTCATTAATATGGCAGTGACATTAGATAAAAATATCTTTAAAATTATGGCAAATATAAGGGTCTTGAAATTTAAAAAAATGTTGTAGCTTAAAATGACTGTTATACCTGTAATAATTGGGGCACTAGGTATAATAAAGAACAATGCAGGATGATATGATTTACCATTTTTCAGCGTGTGGAAAACAACAATGTGTTATGAGAAAAAAAAATCTACGAGTGACTTGACATTTTCTAGAGAACATAATAAGAAAAGTCAGATTGGAGAATTTGGCACTTGCAGAACAGGAACAGACTTGTTTCACAGACATGGCAGTACCATCAAATAAAAATAAATTGTTATATTTATAATAATTGGAGGCCTGGGTATGATAAAAAAATATCCAGAGAAGAACATTAAGAAAATCCCTGGCAATATTTGTTTACAAGAGATTAAAAAAATGACAGTGTGTGTCACTGCTCATCTATTCAGGAGAGTCTTATTAATGTAAGGAAAATATAAACACTGTACATGTTAAGCAGCATCCAACATCAGAATTTGTACAAACCTTGCCTTAACCTAAGTATCTGGTAATGACATATTAAGGGTTTGTACTAATGAAAAAAGGGTTCCTGAATAAGGGTGTGGTGAAAATTTATAGCCTGCCCAAGAAGCCTCTTTCTCCTACCAAAAAAAATAAAACATTTGGTTAGATTTTGGGAAGTGGGTCAAACTGAGATGACATTTAAGGTTATAAAATGTTCATATAATATTGGCTAACATTATCTTGCAGCATTTTACAATCTTTTGCTTGGACAGATTCAACAAAGGTAATTTAAGTGTGAGTAGAATTTGTGATAAGGGAATGATTTTTGGAGCATAAACTCACCAGCTATGGTTTGAGAAACTGGTATTGAGTCTGTGGATATTAAGTGCTCTATCTTTTATGGCATTGTGGTCAGGTATTCTGTTACTAAACATTATTTTATGAATAATCAAAGAGGTTCAGTAGATAAATATGTACCTTCAGCCAAGGTTTTATAACTTGGTTTTTCATTGTCATCTATTATATGTTGTTTTCTTTTGTTTTCATTTGATCGTATAAATGGTTTGTTTATTGACATTTTAAGAGTCTTGAAGTAAGAAATAGATTTGTACCCATTTGTGTTCTTTTTAGCCTTTTACTTTTATTTGATTCTGCTTTTTCAATGAAATATTAACACTTGACATCAGTTTGACTTGGCAGTAAAACAATTATTTTGTTTTTCTATTCTTCTAATCTGTCAGTATCAGGTGTTATGTTAGGAATTTATTTATCAGTGCTGTTAACAATTTTCATTAAGTTCTTACTATTATTAGGTTTTCAAACAGTGAATCTTTAAATATATAAATATACTAGTTTATCCATACTGGCAAAAATGTATGTTCCGTTAAGTCCTTATTAAATGTGTATGTATTGTTCTATATATATATATATATATATATATATATATATATATATATATATATATATATATATATATATATATATATATATATATGTGTGTGTGTGTGTACATACCTCTCTCTCTCCACCTACCTCCCTACCTATCTACATCTCTGCATGCTTAGCTATCTACCTTTCTATCTACTTACCTATCTATTTCTCTGTCTCTCTACTTACCTATCTATTTCTCTGTCTCTCTACTTACCTATCTATTTCTCTGTCTCTCTACATACCTATCTCTCTGTCTCTCTACATACCTATCTCTCTGTCTCTCTACATACCTATCTCTCTGTCTCTCTAGCTACTTACCTATCTCTCTGTCTCTCTAGCTACTTACCTATCTCTCTAGCTACTTACCTATCTCTCTAGCTACTTACCTATCTCTCTAGCTACTTACCTATCTCTCTAGCTACTTACCTATCTCTCTAGCTACTTACCTATCTCTCTAGCTACTTACCTATCTCTCTAGCTACTTACCTATCTCTCTGTCTCTCTACATACCTACCTATCTCTCTGTCTCTCTCTACCTCTCTACCTATCTCTGTCTCTCTCTCTACATACCTACCTATCTCTGTCTTTCTCTCTCTACATACCTCACTCTCTGTCTCTGTACCTCTCTCTCTACATACCTATCTACCTACCTCTCTCTCTACATACCTATCTACCTACCTCTCTCTCTACATACCTATCTACCTTTCTATTTACCTATCTACTTCACTATTTCTCTAACTACCTACATACCTACATCTCTATCTCTCTGCCTACCTATCTACCTACTTACTTCTCTATCTTACCTATCTTTCTACATCTCTATCAATCTAATTACCTCTCACTCTACCTACTTACCTCCATGACTACTTCTCTATCTTCTCTACTTACCTAGCCACCTATTTATCTACCTACCTACTTATTAACTATTATCCTGTTCCTACCTCTCTATCTGTTGCCTATTTCTATCTACCTATCCATACATTAATAAGTTCATAACCTCATACTGAAAAATGATTAAAAAATAATTTAATTCAAACAACATATATTTTCAACATAATCTCCTTCATTATCAGTGTACTTAATTTAAAGCTTCTTAGATTATACATTATAAAGTGGAACCCCCGCAAAAAAAAAAAACGAGCAAAAAAAACTATAAAAATAAGAACTGTTAATTCTACAGACTTATTGGTCCATTATTGTTTTGCATCTTGCTATGCCTATCATACTATATTAGATAGTTTGGATGAAAAACTATTCTCTCGTCATAAATAAAAACATTTGGCAAACATCACTTAACTGAGATGATTCAGTAAGATATTTGAATTTTTATTCTCATTCTTTTATTTCTGTTTCGATTGATGCCTTTTTCTCAAGGCTGTAGAAGCCAAGCAATACAGAACTTAATGTAACATTGGTGTCTATATTCAGTAAAGATAAAAAAGAAATTAAAAAAAAAACCCCAAAATAAGCAAATACATGGGAACACCCACAACTGAAAAAAAAAAAGTCTCCAGTATCTTTCAAATGAACATTGGGTCCATATGTTGATGAAGCTAAATGGTTTCAATCTTTGTGGAGAGGAAACAAGATTTGCTCCTACCTGACACCTCAAAAGCAGTCCTTCTCTACCGAATAAATTATTTGCCTGAGGAAGGCTGAAGAATGCATTGGTTGAATGCATTCTGGTATGCTAAAATAAACAATACTGTTTCAGAAAGAACATTATTCTGAACAATTCTATGAATAATTCCCTCAGAGCTATTATTTTATCATGTCAATATTTGTTTTTTTTCTTTAATAAATCAGTGAAAAAGTTATTTATTTCTTATAAATAAACAGTAGAACATTAAGAAAATAAATTTGTTTAATTTTAAACTAGAATAAATTCTTTTAGAGGTAATCCACTGATTAAAACTGAATAATTTTTATGGATTATTAAAATCTGCAAATTATTTTGTTTCCCAAATAATGTAGAGGCATTTTGTAATTATTAAAACCTTAGTGTTTGCACTTTTAAATATGGGATAAAATAAATTTCTAAGAGGCAAATCTATCATTCATCAAACCCTATAGATTGGCACTTAACATCAGTCCTGGTTTTGATGATAAACTACATCTGGCAGCAAGGTCTTTGATTGGGAGATTGAAAGTTTTGAGGAGCGTGAAGCCACCTCTTAACTGCTCTTGTTCCCAGGTCCACTCTGACCCGCATTGGTAGCACCTGTTAGTATCCCAACTATGAGAAAACAGTTAACCCCCAAACTGGGGTTAAAATACTATGAAAGTATAAAAATACATTTTTATAGTAAAAATACCAGCAATAAGTTTTCATAGTAAAAAAAAAAAAAAAAAAAAAAAAATTAACAATATAATTAGCAAAATATTTTTGTGTAAAAAGAAAAAAAAAAGAATACTAATGCTCTCAAGACAATTAAATTTTAGCATTAAAAGACTCCTAAGGAGTTGATATGCTGCTAAACAAACATCAATAAAGATCTTTACCAAGTTATAAAAACCCCATCACTTAAACCATATCTAAGAGCAACAACAATTAAAATGGGTGGCACATATAACTAGAAGGAGGGGGGGATATAATAATAATATAATCAAGATGTTAACTTTCCACACTACCAAAAAATGCAAAGGTTTGGAAGAAAACACTTATCAGTATTAGAAAGAGCGATAACATTTGGACTTGAGAAACCTAATTTCCTGAAAAACTGTTTTAAGAGAAAAAAATGTTATAAATTTCAACCAGCAATAACTGTTTAGTCAGTGAATTCTGAATGTTTCCTGTATGAAAATGGCTATTTTTACTATTACCAAAGACAAACGATAAGTTGTTCATATTAGTTTACTGTGCTTTTGTCCAGAGCAGCAATTAATAGCTTTGTGTGTACGTGTAGTCACCATTTTTCAGTTCTCACCATTGTTAATTTTCTAAAATTATTTTTTTTCATTTCATTGCTTTTGTCCCACTGCGATTTGTTTAGTTTGATGTCGTTTACCTGTTTGGACCTGTTTTTTTTTTTTTTTTTTTTTTTTTTTAAAAAAAACAAACAAATGGCTTCTAAATATTAATATATTATTCTGTTTGACGATGACCTTCACTAGTTACATGACTGTACATATTGCCAGATCTAGACTGATTTGCTTTTTGTCTTTGCCTATTTATCTTTTTTTTTTTCACCTCAGTCAAGATCATAGTCCACAACCCTGTGCTGCAGTTAATTGTGAAATTCATAATCTTTTCAATAGTTGCATAGTATGTGCATTTCCAGGATTACATAAGTGGTTTGAATTCAGTCGTCCTTGCTGAAGAGCCTATTCTTTGCTGCTAGAAGAGATGGAGTTGTACCTTTCCCAAGGCTATTCGTACAAATATGAATGTAACGAATTAGGGTGGAACTGTAACTCACCTCACTGATTTCTCTTTTTGAGCTGCTAGCTAATCCATTACCCACACATTCTATATCTCTTCCCACACATGCTTGTAGCTAGTTGTCTTTATAATCTGTCATTATTTGAAAAAATCACTTAAACTATTTACTAATCAAACATTATGTTAAAATATTCTCTTTGATGATTACTTTTTATCATGTTTTGAAATTGGCAGAAAGGGTTTGTAATGCACATGGTGAACATATGTAAATATAAAAGTGGACATTGAAGTAAACAACCAGTGTCAACATTGTCAGGCTTGATATTCTGTTTCATGCTAAATGCAATTGTCAGGCTTGACATTCTGTTTCATGCTAAATGCAATTGTCAGGCTTGACATTCTGTTTCATGCTAAATGCAATTGTCAGGCTTGACATTCTGTTTCATGCTAAATGCAATTGTCAGGCTTGATATTCTGTTTCATGCTAAATGCAGTTGCAATCAGGTCTGATGATTGTATTTAGCATGAAACAGAATGTCACCTTAGGGTGTTGACTTCAATGTTCATTTTTATGTTTATACACACACACAAACACACATGTATATCTATGAAAATTTCTTGGATGTTCAGGCCAGTAAGTGTTGTTAATACTGTTTATTGTAAACAGAGCATTTACTTAAATATTTGTGTATATATAAATAATGTAGAACAATAAAATATCTTAAAATAATTGTCAAACTTTGTCCATTTCATAGTGTGTGACATTTTTTTTATGTTTAGATACATTTTGAACAGATATGAACACTTGAGGGAAATCATGGGAAATTGTAGTTTAAAAGCAGTAAAATTGACCTTGCTAATCAGACACTCCTCTGTAGCTAAACTAGTATAGCACGTTAGCTTATATGACACTTCCATGTAGGATACAGGTTCAATTCCTGTTGTAGGACATATTTTCTATGAAAATTTCTTGGGCATTCAGTTTGGTAAATTTTGTTAATACTGTTTATTAGAAACAGAATATTTACTTAAATATTTGTGTCTATATAAATAATGTATAATACTACTATATATATATATATATATATATATATATATATATATAAATGAGAGAAAGAATAGATGGAGTAAAAATCCACAGTTCATAGTATTTATTTTTAAAAAAAGTGCTCAATACAAAGTTGAGCAAAATATTATATTTTTATAAATTACAATAAAAACATTTTGCATCGCTACATGAAAACTTACATGTTTTAGTACAAAGATGGTACTACTTCAAGCGATGCTAGATAACTTGTGACAAAAAAAAATTGTGTAGCAATGTAAAATTTTTTTATTGTAATTTTTCATAATAAAAATTTAATAATATATATGTGTGTGTGCGTGTATATATCAGTGTATTTAGGCAGAAATGTTCCTTAAGGCAAATATTAAAAACAACAGATGTTACGTTTCAATAGTTTTTAATGATCAACTTTTACAAAGTATGGAATATGAAATTGTCATTTTGAAATAGACAAACAAGAAATCAAAAACTTGGACCATATTTCCTGTACTTTTCTTTCAAAATGAATTTTATTTTATTTTTTGCAAATCAATTTTTGGGGAATGGTTTCAATTGCAAATCCAGTACCCCCTCCCCTGCACACACTTTCTCTCTTGTTGGTTTGTAAATATTTTTTTATATAAATTGTTTGATGTCATTAACAAAATACCATCTGTAACAATGGGGTTGTGACTTTCTTATTACTTTCAAGTGTCTTAAAAGATCACATCCTGTGTTGAATCACTTAAGCCGCTTCCTTTTAAACTTCCTTTTGCTTCTCTTGCCCATTGATTCTTGCCATACACCTTCTCCTCCTCCTCCACAAGTTCCTATTCGTATCTAGGAAATGCTTTCAAAATATTTTGCCTATATTTTGTTTTTAAGTAGAATATTTACTGACATAAGCTGAAGTGTTAAGGTGGGTGTTTTTGTTATATATATTAGTTGGCCGATGAAAGAAATTTGAGAGATAAAAAAAGCAATAATAATATTTATTGAATATTATTTGGCTTTTATGGGGCCATGGTGGGGTAATGCATAGTGGCATGGATTGAGGAATCAGAGAGCTGAGTTTGAATTCCAATCGAGTCCAATTCCTTCACTTATTTGTAAATATGCCTGGGAAAAGAATGAATATCCTCCCCACAGTTATGGATAAATATCAAGACAGACTGGGGTCCAATAGCCTTGGGTGGCAACTGGTCAAGGAGAATGACAACTCTGAATTCAAAACCTCCAACTTGCAATTAACCAAGCTTGGTGAGTATGTCTACATCCCTGAAGACATGGTTAATCAGGGAGGGGTTCCTCCAATGAGTGAGAAAGATCTGGATCAGATCTAACCTAATGAGCTCTCATCCTGGGTCCCCTTTTCTTTTCTTTTTTTATTTGAACTTCAGACCAAATAGAATCATAACGAGAAAAGATGTTTAAGAATTGGAATTCCACTTTAAACCTAGAATGTGTGAATTTATTTAAAAAAATTTTTTTTTAACTCTGACTTTGGGATTCTTGTTGGCATTTATTTATTTATAACTATGGACGCTAACATGTATGTCCCAATTCTTATAAATACAGTGGAATATGCTGTATGCTAGATTCACCTTGTGATTCACCTTGATTCACTTCTAGCTCACCACGAGCAGTTAATTACTTAGTACATGTTGCCGGCGAATCTTGTATGTTGTTCCTATTATAAATATTATTGTTCCATTTCCAGCCTTCGTTTTGGTTATTCATATTCTGTAACCTTTTCCTAGGTTATACAATATTCACACACACACACACACACACACACACACACACAGGTGGTGGACTCTCTTGTCATGGAAGACAAATAAAATCTCAGTAAAATAAAGAGTTTGTTAGTTTCTATGGACATGGATGTGTCTCTTGTGGTCTGCAGTTGTTTCACAAACTTTTAGACAGATGAAATATGTGGTTGAACCATGTTGCTCAAGTGGTTGAGGATCAATTGCCACATGTTTCCACGAGTGAACAGAAAAGGCATGCCACACGTTTCCATGAGTGAACAGAAAGGCATGTGACAAAGCCATAGTGGGTAGGTAATATATACTTTCCTCACTGCTAGCACATCTTTGAGTTTTATGTACAATGTAATCATCAGGTGTTGATTGAAAACTGATGATTACATTGTACATGAAACTCAGAAAAAAAATTATTATTATTAATATAAATTATAGCTCTGTTATTATACATTGAGCACTACTTCAGTGTCTGTCTATATTTCTGAGATGAGGTATTATGTACACTATTTACATTGTTCGGACTATTGTCCTCATCTTGGTTGCCATATTTATCACAACATTTCATTAGACATGGCACATGGAACTTGAACAGTCTACCTCAGTGAGTGAAATAAAGGGTTTAGTTTGAGATTCCAGCCACCTGAAGAAGGCCGTAGCATACAACAGCCGAAATGTTGTGATAAATATGGCACCAAAGATGAGGATGATAGGCCGAACAATGTAAATATGCAATCAATGTGCGATATATTATTCATATATATATATATATATATATATATATATATATGTGTGTGTGTGTGTAATTAGGTACCCGTTGTTCCTTGAATCATGTCTTATATAGTATAGACATTTTGTGCCTATCTTCCTCTCCAAATTGCGAATGATCCTTTGCAATAACTACAGTTGTTCATGTACAGAAATTCCAAAACTTTTATTATGGCTTTAGCCAAACTTTTGATTCTTGTAAGTCATCCTCATGGGGTCTAGAATTGGTGTATTATGTGAAATATGTTGATAATCGTAAGTAACAAATTTAGCGCAACATTAAATTTAATTGATCAACTCCCAAATGCATATTTAAAATCTAATTTTTATAAAGATTTAATTAAAATGAAAACCAAATGTTCAGCTGCTTAATGTGAATCTGGTTTTGTGTCATTAATTTAGATTTTGTTCTTGAAAAATAAGATTATTACTTGAGAAATAAAATTATTAGATTTTGCTATTGGAAAATAAGATTATTACTTGAGAAATAAGATTGAGATTTTTTTGAGAAATAAGATTATTACTCACAAAACTGATTCATTGGTAAAATCTGTCAGTGTAGATGTTTCTTATATTCCTCTCACATCCTCTGTTGCTCTTGCTCTTGTTCTATATCAAGATTCTTGACAAAATCTAAAGGATCTGTAATGTTATCAGTACTAACCTGGCATCTCAGCTTCAATCACTTTCCAACCACCATAATGTAGCTTCTATGTATTTATTCTATAAATATTTTCATGGCAATTTTTCTGATGATTGTTCCTGCATGAATTTAAGCACATGGCCAGCTAGGTTTCATTGTTTGATTGCTGAATTAACTAGATGTAACTGTAAGTTCTATTCTAATAGTTTCCTTCTCGCCTGTGAAACTTTCTTCTGGTTTCTCACTTCACTGCCACTTACGACCTTCAAAAATTGAATGCAGCATCAGTTGCTATTTTCTCTCTTCCTGTATCCTGTTCTTTTACTGTCCTTTCTTCACGTTCTCTTTCACTCCAAGTAACCCCCTTGCATCCTAGTGGCATTATTGTTGTTAGAAAATAGAATCGTCAGAATCCATATTGCATGCTTAGAAATCTACCATTTGTTCAAATATCGAATACTGCTGCCATATTTATCTGGCTCTCCAACTATATCTCAAGATTCTTGACAGAATTCAAAGAAGGGTTTGTAATGTCATCGATCCTGACCTGGCATCTTGAATTCAGACATTTTCTCATCAACTTTATATGGCTTCCTTCTCTCTTTTCTACAAATATTCTCATGGCAATTATTCTGATGAGCTTTTCTCCTTGGTGCCTTGACTGCATGAATTTAAGCATAATACGAGATTGACAACTAGTTTAACTGTTGAAATAGTCGGATGTAACTGTAAGTTCTGTTCTAATAGTTTATTTTCTCATACTTCTTAACTGCAGAACTCTCTTAGCTTTCTTGCTTCCCAGTCAACTATAATCTTGAAAAATTTAAATGCAATGTCAATTGCTATTTTCTGCCTTTCTTAATCTTGTACTTTTTATTGTCCTAATTTTTTCTCATTTTCTCTCACCCTCAGTAACCCCCCTGCATATTAGTAACACTATCACCTTGCTTGAGATGAAATGATTAAAAAAAATTTTATAAATGAAACTGTTGGATTATGAATAAAATTAATTCCATAGAAATTATATTGTTTATGTTTTGAATTTGAAATTAGGTTTACAGCTGCATCACATTGAAGCACCAGTTCTTGTACAATCACCAAAGTTAAGCAATGTCGAGCCTGGTCAGTACCTTGATGAGTGACTGCTTGGGAATACAAGCTGCTGTAATCTCAGTTATGGGTTAAATAGAAGGGCGTAATGGGCTCTCTAGCCTTGTTTGGCAACCAGACTAGGAGGAGGAGTAGGAGGACACTGAATTCAAAACCTGTTACTAATGAGCAGATAGACTGCCAACCAAAGCTGAAGAGTTCCTATCTTGAGATAGTGATTTGATAAAAATACCCATTCCCCTAGCAACCGGAACCCTTCGTGGGGATGTGTTAGCCTGTAAAATTGTACAATGACTCTTGTGCAGTCTGTTGCAGGAGGAGATATCATCTTTTTTTCTACTGTTTTGCATGAGCAAAATAAATATAAAAATGGAATTGTTCGCATGCACAATTTAAATCTCTTTCTGCCACTCATTTTATTCTGTCAAAACACATGACCTGGAAGATTTTCTCAATACCTAAAATTAAGACAACCCCATGATTTTATTTTCATATGGATTTGATCCTTAAGATGATCCTTTCAGTTACTTTTTGATCCAAGAATTTTGATTTCATTAGAATTATTCTTTTCATGCAATTAAGAAAATAGGTCTGTTTTTTCTTTATAAAAATTTTCAAAACATATAAATAAAAATGAACCGAAATTGGAATTCTATTCTTCCAATTTTTTTCAAAACATTTTCTGAGACTTTCCCCCCCCCCAAAAAAAATCATTGTATTAATTTATATATACTGACTATATGTGAATTCCTTTTTTAATCTTTTGCCTTTTTGCAATTTCAGTTGATAATTTATATCTAGCCTTCTCCGAAGGTATTAGTGAGAAATGAATACAGATTCTCAGATGGGATTTGAACTCACCTTGCTGATTCTATTTTCTATCTTTGTCACACACTTGGCCACTTACAGCTCTCCTAAGAAATAAATATTTTAGATGCCTACAATTATGGTGCACTTCCAATTTATATAGTCAAGTCAAAAGATACTCATTTTCTTGCAGTTTTGATTACAAATGGTTGTTTAGACCTTAGACATGTGGTGACCTTTGCTATCAGTGCCACATATTCATGTTTTTCCCCGAGTCAATTTAGCTGTATAATTTTCAGTCTACAATGTTTGTCTGGGTATGACGATAAACTACATCCACGTCCTGAGTAAGACATTAAACTACGTCCAGCAGCAAGGCCTCTGATCAGGAGGTTTTGTGGAGCTTGGAACCACCTCTTAATTGCTGTTGTTCCCACATCTACCCTGACCCAGAGTGGTAGTACCTGTTAGGGTCCCAGCTATGGGTAAATAGTTAACTTCACAACCTGACTCAAAACACTATGAAAGGGTAAAAATAGATTTTAATACCAGAAATACTTTTAAAAAACAAATTAGTATCAGCAATAAATATTTGAAAAAAGAAAATATTATCAAAAATAAAAATCTTGTCAGCATTAAATAACACATTGAGAATAATATGCCACAAAACAAAACAAACCAAACTATACATTTAAAAAAAAAAAATATTACCAGCTATATATTTTTGGAAAAAAAAAAAGAAATTTTGTCGGCATTAAATAACCCATTGTGGTTGATATGCCGTAAAACAAACCAAACTAGTCTACAATGTCCAGCCATTTAGCTGACTATAAACCTCATACAAGGGAAACAATTGCTGACTTTATAGTAATAGTTGTAAACAATAGATATTTAATGGTAATATTAGAGGTTTCCCTACAAGGAAATATTTGGCATTCATTGACTGGTTGAAATTTATAAAATCTTTCTCTTAAAATAATTTTTCAAGAAAATAGGTTTCTCAAGTCCAGTAGCTGTTATTGCTCTTTCCAGTATTGAATTTGAAGTGGTATGGAAATGATTATGTCATTATTTTCTCTTTGAGCTACATGTGATATCCATTTTAGTTGTTGCTCGCCCTCAAGTGATGTGGTTACTGTTATTTGGTACAGTTCTCTGTGAATCTGTATTGCAAATCTACAGTGTTTAATTAAGGGTAATCTTTGGCAAGACCCTCAGGCTTCACCCACTTAAAAAAGCCTTTTTTCACCATTGATCTTAGGAAGCAGTTGTATAATAGAAATCTTTAAAAGAACAAGGAGATTATACATGAATTTTAGTATATTCTTCTTCTTCTGTGTCCCTTCAGGATGTTAGTGATCATGGCTCTCCACAATTTCCTGTCCTTTGTAGCTTTTAATAATTTTTCCTTTTATTATCTCTCCTAAACCTTGCTCTGTCATCCATTTACTCAAACTCTCGAGCTAGGTTGTGGATTAGTTGCCTCTGTTCCTCTTACTTCCAATTTGTCCTGTGAGTATCAAATTTTCCAAACCACCTTTCCTCATTATGTGTACCAGGAATTTCAACTCTTTCTCTCTTCCAGATGTTAAGTATAAGAGTTCTTTTTGTTTTCATTTAAAACTTTGTTGTTGCTCACATATTCAGTCCATAGTATTCTCAGCATCCTTCTGTAGATCCATGTTTCTGTTACTTCAAGTCTCTTCATCTGTGAGGAGATTGTCCAGCATTCACTGTCATATAGGAGGACTTATATCACATAACAGTTCAGTACTCTTTTTTTTTCTTTTTGTTTCTAATAAAATTTTTCTGTTTCTTAATATTTTGCTTAGCTTTTGGGTGGCATCTTTCACTATTCCAATGTGTTTTTGAATTTCAGTGTCACACTTTTCATCCTCTGTTAAAACACTTCCTACATATTTAGATTTTGTACTTGCTTGATTTTGGTATCCCCATTTTGTAATTTTCATGTTGGCCTGTTCCTTTTTGCTAACAACCATGCATTCTGTTTAATGTTGGTTAAATATTCTTTTTGGGAGAAAAAAAAAGTTTTTAGATTAAAAAGTGGTTAAAGATTTCATTGCCACTTAAGTGCCTTTTGGAAGCAAGATTATTTTTTGAGTACATCATTTGTGTATGTTGTTTTCTTTCATTTTGAGGATCTACGTGAACTTATTAATGTCGTTACACTCTGTAGGTTGCAAGTGAAGGACACTTTATATAATAGTTCCTTGTACCATAAGCAAACACTTATTCTCTTTTTCCTTTTTTTTTTCTTTTAACTTTTTCTTCCCACACTTCCTGTCCCAAATATTTTTTGTTTCAGTAAACTCGTTTCCCCACCCACTTTAGAATAGGCTTGTCTCAAATTTTTAGAATGAGTGCATTTTAAAGTGAACATTTTTTTGTTCTCAGAGTTGGGCTGCCTTGATTTTTAACTCTTATTTTTAAAAAAAAAACAAAGTAAACAAAAAACAAAATGGCCATGTTAAAGCAGTCCTATCTTGTAGTTTGAAGTCTAGAATATATGAACTTTATTATTGAAAGTAGTTGTTGATTTGATATTACTAGCAGGAGGCAAGCTTTAAGTTCTATCTGAAATGATTCATAAAATAATGCGTTACCACTTTGTAACTAGGTAAGAGAAAAACAAGTCAAAGCCTTGTTTTGTACTCATAAAATCTGAGTTCTTCCATATTTTGTATTGTTTGACATTGATTTAATAAAAGATGTTAAAAATAAGGGACAGAAGAGAATAAGTATATTGGACATTGTTTTATTAATAAAAGATGTTAAAAATAAGAGACAGAAGAGAATAAGTATATTGGACATTGATTTATTAATAAAAGATGTTAAAAATAAGAGACAGAAGAGAATAAGTATATTGGACATTGTTTTATTAATAAAAGATGTTAAAAATAAGAGACAGAAGAGAATAAGTATATTGGACATTGTTTTATTAATAAAAGATGTTAAAAATAAGAGACAGAAGAGAATAAGTATATTGGACATTGATTTATTAATAAAAGATGTTAAAAATAAGAGACAGAAGAGAATAAGTATATTGGACATTGATTTATTAATAAAAGATGTTAAAAATAAGAGACAGAAGAGAATAAGTATATTGGACATTGATTTATTAATAAAAGATGTTAAAAATAAGAGACAGAAGAGAATAAGTATATTGGACATTGTTTTATTAATAAAAGATGTTAAAAATAAGAGACAGAAGAGAATAAGTATATTGGACATTGATTTATTAATAAAAGATGTTAAAAATAAGAGACAGAAGAGAATAAGTATATTGGACATTGATTTATTAATAAAAGATGTTAAAAATAAGAGACAGAAGAGAATAAGTATATTGGACATTGATTTATTAATAAAAGATGTTAAAAATAAGAGACAGAAGAGAATAAGTATATTGGACATTGATTTATTAATAAAAGATGTTAAAAATAAGAGACAGAAGAGAATAAGTATATTGGACATTGATTTATTAATAAAAGATGTTAAAAATAAGAGACAGAAGAGAATAAGTATATTGGACATTGATTTATTAATAAAAGATGTTAAAAATAAGAGACAGAAGAGAATAAGTATATTGGACATTGATTTATTAATAAAAGATGTTAAAAATAAGAGACAGAAGAGAATAAGTATATTGGACATTGATTTATTAATAAAAGATGTTAAAAATAAGAGACAGAAGAGAATAAGTATATTGGACATTGATTTATTAATAAAAGATGTTAAAAATAAGAGACAGAAGAGAATAAGTATATTGGACATTGATTTATTAATAAAAGATGTTAAAAATAAGAGACAGAAGAGAATAAGTATATTGGACATTGATTTATTAATAAAAGATGTTAAAAATAAGGTTATAACTAGAAGTTTTCAGAGGACTAATAGGCTGGAAGAAGAGTACAAATCTACTGGACTCATTTATAATTTACTGAGGGCTGCTGGGAAAAAGACAAAAGTGCAGTGTCGGATCAATACACAGTTTTGTATTGAAAAACTACTCACCTTTATTTATCCCTTCCTTTTTACCTCTCTGTTCTTCCCGCTTTTTCATCATCATCATCATTATGATGTGTTCATGCATGAATGATTTCTTTTTCTGAATCACCAAATTAATGTATGCACAATTGTTGTCTTTTTAGTTGTCAGGTCAACACTGAACATTTGCCTTGTTTTTCTTATGACTGTACGGGCATAGCATAATAGCCATATAAGCACAGATATAAAGAGATGGTCACTGATTATCTAAGCATTCCAAATTAATCTAATAACAGAAAACAGCTTTCATGTTTTTCTCAACGATGATTAATAGATTCATTCTGCAAGTTATTTAAAGTCAGAAAATATTTTTATATTGTAAGAATTTTTTTTTTATAAGTAATAATGCTTTAGTGATAGGTTGCAAAGAAGGAGGAGGCTTATATTTAATATCAGGAAGAGGTAGCTGAAGTTTCTGGGACAGATAATGAGGAAGGAGGGCCTGGAGAGTCTGATACTCATGGATCGAATAGAGGGAAAGAGAGAAAAGGGAAAACAACATGTGACATACCTGGTGGGCTTAAGCAACTGGATGACAGAACGTGGTCTGGAGGAGGTGGCAGAGGGAAGGAACTTGTTGAGAGCTGCAAGGGATAGAGGGGAGTGGACAGCCACGATCGCCTACGTCCTGAAATTACATGGCACATAAAAAGATACAAATTTTACTAATTAACCCATAGCTGGTTTGAAAATAGGTAAATTCATGCCTTTCCCAAAGGCATTTTTGCGTAGATGAATATAACGGATCCAACTGGAATTGGAACTCAGCTCTCTGATTACCAATTCTGAGCCATTATCCATTACATCATCCGCCACACATCCAAGGTTACAGCACCTGGTATTCCCAAGTAGTCATGCGTCTATGTACTGATCAAGCTTGATGTTGATGAGAGGGTCTATGCTGATGACATAGGTATTTTTAGTTGAGATAAGAATGATCTTGAACAAAAATCAACATCTTCTACTAAATTTTCCAAGAAAAGAATTCAAGATAAGTGTTTCCAAAACAAACTATAATCTGGAATTGGAATGAATACAATGATTGCACCTACCCTGAATCCATTAGAAAAATTCAGGATATAGAATTGGTAAATACTAAACACTTCAAATACCTTGGTGTATGAATTGGTTATAAGAAATTTAGTATGGGTGATAAAGAAACTGAACAAAGAATAGGTAGTTTTGCCCAACACCACAAGTTTCTACAAAACCCAAACTATAACCTAAGAACTAGAGTCACATTCTTAAATAGCCTTTCATAAAGATGTCACCCCCCCCTAAAAGAAGTTCAGTATTTTAATTAGGATAGATATTTGTGATGGAAAGGATGGACATGACTAGCAGAAAAACTGAAAACATGCAATTAATTTGCAGTTATGTTATCGTACACGTTATTTGCAAAGCCATTTTGGAGAATGTTGGGGTGAAAATCCATTTGTCTAATATGTTAGAATAGTTTTCACTTATATTTTTACCAATAAACAAAGGTCTGTAAATTCTTGTTTATGACGACCCCATCTAGACATTTACCTTTGGCTATGAGGAACTCTTACAGAATGTTCCTGTAGGTGTTTTATTGCACTCCATTAAACATTTTCTTTGATTTATCTATTAAAAAAAAAAATATTTTCATCTTCTACTGCTTTTCTTTAAGTGTAATTATTTTATACTCTGTATCGTGTCTAATAAAACTCCCCCTTCTTTTTCTGTCTACTAATTCTTCTCAATTGACTTGAACACTTTCTTTACACTTTTTCGCATTGTTTTAGCAGACAGAAGCTCCCACAGTCTGTAACCTTCTCGGCAGATTCCGTGGCTGAAGATGGAATGGACACAAAAGTAGACAGCAGTGAAGGCAGTTTGGCATCCAACAGCAGCGGCTTTGGTAGTTTGCCCAGAAAAGACAAAACCAGTGTAGTTCCTGTTGGTAAGTTTCTCTTCTCCCTTAAAGAAGCCCAATATTGATTTCAGATTCTTCAAAATTGAAGATTTCAAAGACAGGGGAAGTAAATCCTTCTTATTTTCTTTGCTTTTATCTTCTTTTGCAAGTTTCATGTGGTAAACTTATATTTTTATTATAAATTAACAAACTCTTAAGAAATATATTATTTTTCATATTATAATTGGCAAAGTTTAATCTTTGTATCGGCAAAAAAAGATAGTGTCAAAAGATGGTTTTTCTTTTGAAGCCACTATCACTGTTACTTGCATTATTTACATTACACAGACTGTTATTCTCATCTTCATTGCCATATTCACAATGTTTTGGCCATTGTATGCTCCGGCCTTCTTCAGGTGATTGGAATTTAGAACCAAACCCTTTATTTTATTCACTGTCCGTAGATTGTTCTAGTTCCATGTGCCGTGCCTCTTTCAGATGTCTCAGTTATTTCCCTTTAACCTTTAGAATGCTGGAAGCAAAAATTGTTACGGTAGAATTCTCATCCTTTGCAAGCTGTAGCGGCATTCTGTCGCCTCGAGAGGGCTGCTATAAATAAACATTTGTAAACTGCTATTTCCGGAAATAACAGTTGATAAATGTTTATTTACAGTAACCCTCACAAGACAATAGAATGTGGCTACAGCTTGCAAAGGGAGAGAATTCTATGGCGACAATTTTCGCCTCTAGAGTGCAACTCAACTCTCTAACTTTTGATTCACCACTGCTGTGGTCTGGTATTGAACTCACAACACTTTGGGTCTAGTCACGGGATCTAACCAACATCTTTATCAACTGGACGATGTGTCCTATTACTGTATATTCACCTGACTCCCTTGGTAATATTTGTTCTAAAATACTGTTCAAAATTTTACAAAAAAATGTCACACACAGTTTAGCTGTTAGATTGTTTATTTACAAGATTAATTTTATATTTACAGGATTTAAAAAAAATGTGAACCAACTTCAATGGAATATTTTATTATTTCCCAGCTTATGAAGGAATAAATATGAAAAGATTTTTCATATTTTTTTAAGTACTCAGTACTCTTAAAAATGTTGGAAAATATTCTCCGTAATCTAATTTTAGGTATGTTGACTTTAAATTTACTATAGTCATTGCTCTTATTTCCTGATAATGTTGTGTATATGTATATATATGTATATGTATGTTGTCTCATACTTTAAAAAATGGGCACATTTATATACATAAAAAAAAAAAATTAATTCTTTAGAAAGTGCTTTGTTTACATTTTGATATGAAACTGATCAGATATGAACTGTTAAAAATCTTGGATCTGGGAAAGCTTGTGCTTAAAGGCAGTATTCAGCCTTGCTCAATTGGTGACACCCTTTGTGACCAAGTCGGTCTAAATCACATTTGGTTTAATGATGGTTTCACTTGCAAAGGGAGCATGTGCGAATCCAGTCAGAAGGAGGAATTTTTTCTTTAATATGATTTCTCAAATTTTTAGTTTGGTAGATGAAAATAAATATGCTGTTTAAAATAAATGGAGTGTCTAATATGGCCACCCCTTAAAAATAATGTTTAAAGTGATAACACACACACACATATATATATATATATATATATATATATATATATTTTTTTTTTTCTCAAATTGTCATATTAGTAAAAAATACACTCTCTTAAATTTTCAAAAAACTTCACCCTTAGTGTTGCGACTACACACTCCAAAAGTTATCAATAACACATTTCAAAAAAACATATTTCAATTCACGTTATATTTTTTCATCTTGGATGCTACCTGAATTTTACCAAAAACAAATAATTTCCATGCCTGAAGATGACTGAATGTACAGTCAAAAGTACTTGTGTATTTAAGAAAGACCTTACACAGCTTATAAATTTAAAAAAACAAGGATCATAACATTCATCGAGTGATTGGCAGGTTTAAAGATTTCACCATCTTATATCATTAACTTTACTCCAACCTGAATTTAAACATTATGTTTTGCAGCAAAGTTCTAGTCTGGTTTTTTTCTAAATTTTTATGTATTTTTTCAGAAATGCATTTCATATTTCTACTCCTCCACTTAATATTTAAGACTTATTCCATCAATAAAACCCATTATTAGTTTGAAATAATTCCTTCTTGGATGAAAACACATTGCTAAAAAGTTTGATCTATTTTGCCATTCAATATGTATATATTCACTTTTGAGGGTGAAACTCTAGTTGACTCGGATTTAGTTTTTTATTCTACATTTTATCTTGTGCTTTATTGGTTCTAAATTGTATTGCATACTTTTAATTGCCAACTTTACCACAATTGGAATTTACCAACTACAATTGTTTCGTTATATATATATATATATATATATATATTGTGCCTCCTAACTTAAAAACTTACCTCCTTGATCCCCTAACTTATAACCAATTACAATAAGTTATCATAAAATGAAAAAAAAAAAAAAAAAAAACTCAACCAGTTGGTATTGTAAATTGCATGAAAACTTACATCGTGTTTGTTTTCTCTTTCTTGAAAATGAATCTTAATAAATAAAAGAAATAAAGTGAAAAATAAATAAAAAAAATTCTTGTACTGTATTTACTGTATGCAAACTGAAGTAATGTACAGAAAATAAAGCTAATTTTTGAAAGTTTATTACATTTACATTTATGTACTGTATAAACATTTCAAAATAAATTAGAAATGTTACAAAAATCTAAAAAATGACTTATAATCTGTTTTTAACTGGAGCAAGGAATGGCTTGTTAATTTTAATGCCTCCAAAATGAAACTACTCTCTTAATCATCTGAGAGAAACCTTGCTACCTTTTATTCGCATGGCTGAGTTAAACTTCCAGGAGAGTAATATTGTGCTTTTTTGGGTTAACATTTTCCACTGCCATAAGGTGGAATCAATTGTTAGGTCTGCTGTGTGGAAAGTGAGTTCATTACATTTTGCTAGACAATTTTTCTTGCCAGAATCTACCTTGCACTACCATTTGTCTATGCATTGAATATTGCTGCCATATTTGGTCTGGTGCTTCTACTATGTATTTTGTGATTCTTAGATATTCTTCATAAAATCCAAAGAATAATCTTCAATATTATTTGTCCTGACTTGGCATCTCAGCTTCAATCACTTTCCCAATGCTATAACATAGCTCACCTTTGCTTTTTCTATAAAATATTTTCATGGGTAATTATTCTGATCAACTGTCTTCTTTGGTATCTAGATATTATGAATTTAAGTGCAGTACCAGATTGGCAATATGGTTTCAACATTTTACAATTGAATTGGTTAGATGTAACCGTAAATTATATGCTAACAATTTCTTCTCTTGCACTTCTCACTTGTGGAACTCTATTCTGGCTTCTTGCTTTCCAGTCAACTTTGATCTTCAAAAATTTAAGTGTAATGCCAATCATTATCTTCTGTCTTAATTTCTTTTCTTTTATTGTCTTCTCTCTTGTTAATGATTTTTTCTTATATTCTCTCACACTTAGTAACCCATTGCATCTTAGTGGCTTTATTGCCTTGCTTAGGCTGAAAAGAATAAAAGAAAAATAATGCAAAAGTGACATTAGAGCTATCTGTAGCTGGTTTGCACTAACACTTTACACTCTAAGCATACCTGAAATAGTATTACTTCTCGCTTAGTGACAAGATCGTTAAGTAAGGAATTGCTCTGTGTGTGTACATACATACATACATACATACATACATACATACATACATACATACATACATACATACATACATACATACATACATACATATATATATATATCTCCAGGTAAGTTGAGAATTAATAGAGTACAATTATAGCATTCATAACATTTAATTTAAAAGAAGGTTCAATACAAAGTAGAGCAATATTCTTTATTTTAGGATATTACATTGAAAAACATGTCAAAATTGCTATATAATTGCAGTTGTGTTTCAATGTGTATCAACACATCTCATCAGGTGATTGTAAGTTACTGGCAAGTGAATGATTTCTTGAGATTTAAAAGCAAAATACAGCCTCTTTTTATGGAAAAAAGAAAAAGGTCAGGTATGAGTTTTGTAAACTTTACTCAAATCAACCAATTGAATATGACCCAAGTTAAATTTAACCTAAGGGAAGAAGCAAAAATTAAATTATTTTCCATAAATGGGTCATGACCTGTAGATTTGAAACCAGTGACAGCAACAGACGTTAAACAGGAGCAGATGTAAATGGATACATATTATACATTAGAAAATGTCATTTCTAAGAAAAAAATGAAGTGGTAATCTAACAAAATTCTAGACATTTTTTTCTTTTTTTTTTCCATAAAAAGAGGCTGTATTTTGCTTTTAAATCTAATTAAATTGTTCACTTGCCAGTAATTTCCAATCACCTGATGAGATGCATTGTATATGCATCGAAACACAACTGCAATTGTGTAGCAGTTTTGACATGTTTTTGATGCAAAATCCTAAAATAAAGTGTACACATATATATATATATATATATATATATATGACAAAAAAAAATACAGTTAAAAAGCAAATGTAATCAGATAGTAACAGTGAATTGTAAAAGTGTCAGCAAGTGGAGTAAGATTTCACTTTAGTCTCTCTGCAGCTCTACGCAGATGGGCACGGTCAGAGGAAACAAGTTTGCGATTGAAACTTGATCTCTGGTTCAGTTTCTTTTCTTGCCAATGAACATTTTTGATAAATTGTGAACTGAACAATCATAAACTCAAGATGTCAGATTCATGTTCCAATGGTGCTTTCACAAAAATGAATGAATTATCACATTTTTTTTTTTTTTCTTTTATGATTTCTTTTTGTGACAAATATCTTAATCCTTTGTTACTTAAATCTGTCTTAGTTTAATCCTGATAAATAAATTATCAAATTTTTCAGATGGACTTATATCTCTGATAGTTTTAGCTAATTGAAGCTATTTATAAAATCCCAAATAGAAATATTTGTAGCCACTCTTGGAAAAAAGGACTAAACAATGCATGATTGTTAGTAAAATGGTCGGAGCCCAAAATTCAAATTACAAATTGGGGGTGCCAAAAACAAACGGGTACAAGAAGTTTAATATCTGGGAAGTGTTTTAACAGAGGTTGGAAAATGCAACACAGAAATCCAAAGGCACATTGATAACTTCTAAAAGCTAAGTATAGTATTAAGGAATCTCATCATAGATGAAGAAAATACTTGAAGCAACAGAAATGTGGTTCTACTGAAAGATGACGAGAATACCATGAACTGAACATGTGAGCAACAACAAAGTTTTAGAGAAAATGGAAACAAAAAGGTCATTTATACTTAACATCAGAAAGAGAGAGTTGAAATTTCTAGGGCTCATAATGAGGAAAGAAGGCGTGGAAAATTTGATACTCACATTTCTGTTGCTTCATCTGTGAAGAGTTGGTCCAGCATTCACTGCATATAGGCAGATTGATATTACATAACGGTTCAGTACTGTTTTCTTTCCAAATGCTTTCTCTTTGAAGTTCTGTCACTTGGTCTGAACAATTTACATTGCTACTGCTTACTAAGAAAGATGAAGAATAATTTCCGCATATAGAAATTACAGAATTGAATCTTATTGGTTTATTTGTACCAACACAAATTTGTAACCTGAATCTTTGTAAGTAGGGGAGGGCCTCTATTTGTGTTTCTTAATTTTTTTTTTTTTAAAAACTAATTAAATTAAGCATATTTACTGTTTTTTTGATGAGCTATAATCAAATGATAAAAAAATATATAATGAAAAAGATGAGCAAAATGCCAGTTGTGGTTAAGGTATAGAAAACAATACTGGGGAGTTTGGAATTATCCAGAATGGGTTGGGAGGGGGGAATCTGATTTGAAAAATTAACACTTGGTTCAAACCGAGTTGAAAAGAGATTTTCGATTTATTCATAAGAGAAATCCAAAAAACGTTTTTGATTTGACCTGTAACCTTTCATATTTATTCTTAATACTATCTTATGATGTGTCTTAATACTATCTTATGATGTGTCTTAATACTATCTTATGATGTGTCTTAATACTATCTTATGATGTGTCTTAATACTATCTTATGATGTGTCTTAATACTATCTTATGATGTGTCTTAATACTATCTTATGATGTGTCTTAATACTATCTTATGATGTGTCTTAATACTATCTTATGATGTGTCTTAATACTATCTTATGATGTGTCTTAATACTATCTTATGATGTGTCTTAATACTATCTTATGATGTGTCTTAATACTATCTTATGATGTGTCTTAATACTATCTTATGATGTGTCTTAATACTATCTTATGATGTGTCTTAATACTATCTTATGATGTGTCTTAATACTATCTTATGATGTGTCTTAATACTATCTTATGATGTAACTTCACTTATGACTGAGATCAACAACTGCAATGGTAATATTTGCCAAAACAGTCAGCATTCATTGACCGAGCAGGCACTATTACTTTTTTAACTTAGGCACTATAATCCTTTTTTAATTTTAGTCTAATGGCATGTCAACTTTAATGCTGGCATTTAGTTTTGGGGATAGCTTGGAAGAATTAAAATATGTGTTATTCTGCTTTCAAAGTTTAGTACATGGTAGAGGATATGCAGCTTTTTTGCATATACATGTTTGTGTGAACATAATTACAAGTAACATATTTTATGTGATGGTTTTGTTGAAGTTATATTTTGGAATACACTTTGATTACTTTAAGAAATATTACATTTAGTTGTTTAGTGGCATATCAACACCTCTATGGGTTATTTAATGCTCAAATCTAAATATTTTGTATATAATTTTAGACTTTCAGAGTAAAAGGTACATTTTTTACATATATAATTTGTAGATCATAAAATGTATTTGATGTCACCGCTATGAATGATTACACTATAGGTAGTAAGTACCTATAAAGTCTACTGTCTACGAGAGACTTGGAGGGAAAGAGGAGTGAGAGTGAGACTACACAAACACGTCCGACCTTCCAATTAGTGGCACTCTCTACTAGATTGACCTGTGTGTATAACTGTACCGTATTTCATATTGTACTTGTGTGCAATAAACCTTTCTTCTAGTATCCACCTGGTGTTATGTGTTTATTCCCTTAGCACGGCAAATAACAGTATTGCTGGTAATTTTACAATAATAATATATTGTTGGTCATTTTGCTGTAAACATGTAGTGTCAATTTTTGTTTGGGGTTCACTTTTTTCCCATAGCTGGGACCCTAACAAGTGTTACTACCATAGGTTAGGGTTGACCTGGGAACAGCAGCAGTTTTGAAAGCTTTAATTTCCTGATCAGAGCCCTTGCTGCCAGATGTAGTTTATTGTCCTTTCCAGGAGGGGGGGGTCCTTCCTAACTTTTTGTTTGAGGTAATGTTGAATGTTAATATTTTGATTATTTTCACATGTGCTATCCATTTTAGTTGTTGCTGCTGTTGAAAGTCCTCAAGTGATTTGTAAATACTAAACACTTCAAATATCTCAGTAGGGATCATATACAACAAATTATATATGAGATAAGGAAATTGAACATCAGATAGGCTGTGCTAGGGATAGTTTCACCCAACACTACAAATTGCGACAAAACCAAAATATTAGCCTAAAATTTATGTTCTTAAATAGCCATGTCAGATTGAGGCTTTTATATGGATGTCATGTATAGTGCCAAATTCGTTCTGAAATATCTTAACTGTCAGCTGCAAACAACCACTCTCTCAGTTCAATGGTTAAAAATGGCTCTGAGTGAATGAAACAAGTCAATCTTAGTAAGGATCATCCGTCTTCAGACCTTGTGGACTGGTGCTACAGAATCTTAAAGAACTGTACCAGAAACCACGTCACATGAGGACTTTTCAGAATAGGAACAACTAAAATAGATGTTACATGTAACTAAGAGAAAATAATGACGTAATCAAAATGTTGATATTCCACACTACTTCAAACAAAAGGTTAGGAAGGAAATCTCCATCAACACTGGAAAGAGTGATAATAGTAGAATTAAGAAACCTATTTATCTGAAGTATTTATTTTAAGAGAAAGATTTTATAAATTTCAACTGAATGTAGCACTGGCCATTCAGTGAATAAATGCTAAATGTTTTCTCATAGGGAAAAGTGAATATTACGATTATTTTGATATGTTTTGCTGACGAACTGTTGATGAATGCTGATTCATTGATGGGGGACATGTCAAAGTTTTTATTGTTTTTATATTTATGATTCCATTGTATTCTCATCTAACTTATATACCACCAGCATTTTAAGAATGTCTTTTGCAATAATCTATATTCACACATATGCAATATATTTTGAGTAATCAATTTTTTTTTTTCTTTACAGAACCGCCTCCTATTGTCACAGATCCTGAAGGTTGCAGAGATGTAGACTTTGAGAAAAGCCATTCCCGAAATTCCAGTTATGCCAGCCAGCAGTCTCGAGGCTCAGGTTATGGGTCAGTCGGTCATAGTCGACAGTCCAGTATAAGTAATGAATTACATGGACATGTCAGGTGGGTTTTTTTTTTTTTTCCTCTTGGTGCTTCATTTTATTTCTTTCTTTTTTTTCCATTTTATATGGCTATGAAAATTTAAATAAATTTGTTTTTTTTTTTTCTCTATTTTAGAATAAACCAGGACATGCATGCACACACACACAGACATGTGGTTGTTTTAAAATAGGTTTTTCTGGACATGACTGTTATTCCACAAGAAATAATGACTAAACTTGAACAAAAAATATAAACCAATTTCTCAAAATCTGGACAAATGACCGTAAAAGATTTTTTTTTTTTTTTTATAAGGGCTTTGTGGTTGTGCTGGCTTACAGCCATAACATAATGAAACACCAGTTCACATATAATCACTGAAGTTAAGCAACATTGAAACTGGTTAGTATCTAGTTGGATGACCACTTGGGAATACCAAGTGCTGAAAGCTTGGATATGTAGGTGGCATGTATAATTGCATGAAATTGGTGAGGTGAGTTCTAATTCCAGTTGAGTTCATTATATTTCACCTATGAGCAAATAACCTTGAGAAAAGTATGAATCCACCTCTTCTTCAGCTATGCGTTAAATAATATAACTTGTATCAATAAATCATTATTATTTCCCCAAAATTCTTACGATCTAAAAATATTTTCTGACTTTAAATAACCTGTAAAGTGTTGATAAGCTGTAAAAAAGAAATCATTAAATCAATGAAATACTGATTAGCTACACAGGCATATTTTAGATTTATTTACATTCTGTAGAATATAAATATTTATTTGTTTAGTGGCATATCAATTCCTTATGGGTCATTTAATACTGAAACTTAATTTTCATTAGTAATTTTTTTACAAAGAACTCTATTGCTGGTATTTTTTTTTTAAACTATGAAAATGTATTTCTGGTATTTTTACAATAAAAATCTATTTTTATACTTTCATTATGTTTTGGCCCAAGTTTAAAGGTTAACTATTTGCCCATAGCTGGGACCCTAACAGGTGCTACCAACCTGGGTCATGGCGGACCTAAGAACAACAGCAATTAAGAGGTGGTTCCACGCACCTCAAAACCTCCTGATCAGAGGCCTTGCTGCCAGATGTAGTTTGTCATACCCAGGACATGAATATAAATGTATAGAAAATATATTGGCCACAAAATGAGGGATAAGTTTACATACTGATTGTAATTTAGAATTGACCCCTCCCCTCACTTTATATCTACATTGTAATTTCTTAATTCTGATTAGGCATGAATTCACCTCTCTCTTCCCCCAGCTATGGGTTAAGTAAGTAAGACTTGTATCACTAAACCATCATTATTATTCCCTTAAACCCAATAAAAAAAAAACAAACTTAAAATCTAAAAATATTTTATGGCTTTAAATAACCTGGAAAAGGTTGATAAGTCATAAAAACAATAGATAGAGAAATCAGATAGAATTCAAAGTCTGTGTAATTTGAATTTCATGTAGCTTCTTTTTTTTATAATGACTGAATTCAGTTGGAAACTTAAGAACTAACACAAATTGTAAACAGGCATTTTATACCTTCAGTTCCAAGATACAGAGACTAATCTGCCAGCAAGAACAACTTGTTAAAAATTATAGTTGTTATAATAAATTCATTACTAAAAATCTAAAATCCTAAAAATTATAATAATAGGCTCACAAATAGACATTTGGTATTTTGGGGAACATTTTCCAAGTAAAATGTACCATATCTAGTCTGAAAGACATTTTCAAGATTTTAAAACTGGTCTAACTTTGCTTTAACTCAAAGTATTTCTAAAGTGATGATCATTTAAAGTTAATCAAAACTTGCATATGTTCAATCATTTCCTTTTAGATGATCAGTTCTGGAATCTCTTTTTGCTAGGAAAGACATTGCAATCCTGTTAAAATGAATAAATGGCAGACATGTTGAATTTGACCTTCTTTCACCAAAATGTCCGATATGAAGTGGATTTAGGGGCACCTACAACAAAAAGATTAGGGGCCCCTACAGCATAAGATTCAGTCAAATTAACACAAATTTTTTGCTATGTTATGCTTTGCTTTTTTTGTTTCTAACCTTCAACTTTGAAAAGCACTGACAAAAATGCTGAAATATTAAAACAATTTAAATTTGCAAAATGTATGAAAATTGTTGTCTGGAAAATATTTAAGATGTATTCAGTTCCTTTCATACTTTAAATTGATCATTACCAAGTTTTTGGCACTATATACTGGGTGTCAAATATCGATTTTTGATGTAATATTCTTTGTAATTATCAGAAAGAAACACTCATGATCTTGACACCTATTCCTATATTTTCAGGGGCACTAAATTCATTTCTAGCACTGAATTAAAAGCTACTAAAGGATGTCTAAATCAGTTAAATGTAAAATTTAAGCTTTTGAAGTGAATCTCAGCTCTTCATTGCAGACCAGGATTTCTAGACCAAAACCCCTTTTAATAGTTTCATAATTGAGCTGAAAAACATTTAGGGGCTTGAAAAACACAAATGTCTGCTTGAGCCCATTGTGTATAGGAAACACACACACTGTTTAAAAAAATATTTCCACTAAAAATAAGGTTTGAAGTTATATATATATATATATATATATATATATATATATATATATATATAAAAAGAAGTGAAGTTATATATATAACTTCAAACCTATATATATATATATATATATATATATATATATATATATATATATATATATATATATATATATAGAGAGAGAGAGAGAGAGAGAAAAAGAGTAGACACTGAAGTTAAAACCCAGGGGTGGCACTCTGTTTTATGCTAAATGTAATCACATATATATATATATATATATATATATATATATATAAAGGGTTTAATGGTAAAATTGTTGAAATGGTGTACCAGCATAATTGTCCATTCCACAAAATGTTTTATATCTAAAAAAAAAAAAACTCTAAACTAATTGAGTTTCTTTTTTCCAGGTTTTCAGATAAGACATTTAGCCATCTTGACACTATTTGTTCTAAGAATCACTGAAAAACCCTTTGAGTTATTCAGCTAGATAGAGAACAGGTTAAAATAGTTTTATCTTCCCAATTGAGCAATGGTGAGAGAAAAAGATCATTCAGGCCTTCAGTAATGATACCAATAATCATTGTCTGGCTTCCATCTTCAAAGTCCATTCAAGAACCATCAAGAGAACAGTGAATAAGTTTAAAAAATAGGGAACACTAGAGAGGAAAACTGAATCAAGTGGTCACAGTAGGAAGTGGTCTCATCATTTCAACTTAAAGAAATCAGTTAGAAAAGATCTAACTTAATCCATAACACGTTTGGCATGTGAGGGAGGAGTTTCAGCTATGACAGTCCAAAGGGCAGTGAAAAATGACTTGAAAATGAAATCATACGTGAAACCTGTCAGACACCTTGTTGACTCCAGGACAGAAAGTTAGAAGTTTAGAGAGGGAGATCATCATCTTGAATAAGTTGGAAAATGATCCTGGAATGATAAACATATATTTGAACTTTATTCCAAACAGTCATGAGATCCTTAGCTATGATTAATTAATGATGAATTTGTCATTTTCATTTATGATCGATTTCATTACGTATCTTTTGTTAAGCTTGGAGAGTAATTATACATTCTTATTGCTCAAAGTAGAGCACAATAGTGTTATAACAACCTTAGAGAATTCCAGTAAGATATCTTTAATCATTTCTAAGATACAATGTTTCAAAGCTTAATCTAACAAATGGACAATTTTGCTTTTAAATGATTTGGACAAATCATGTAAAATATATACCTTAACTATAATTTTGTTATGTGTCATTAAAATAAATTCTCATCCTTCTTTGCAGAACAAATAAGCTTAAAGGATCTTCAGGGTTTTTTTTTTTTTTTTAATTTTATTTTCTGGAAAATTAATGTTTTTAGCTTATTTCTTATTAAAATGACCAAAAATTTAATTTCAGCAAATAGATAATATGGGAAGAAATTTTCAGCTACAGCATTATTCACCAATGGTGATTTTTTTTTTTTTTTCTCCTCCTCAATTTTTTTCTCATTTCACTCTCTCAATTTTCAGTTTTCCCTTGCATCCAGTCATTAAGTTTTTGGTGGGGTTAATTTATTTACAAGTAGCATAATGTTCACATGTAAGGGCATCTTATTTGTCAAATAACTGCATTAGGCTTTCTTTTGCTGCTGACAATTGCAAAATCCTTTTTGTTTAAATTTATTTCAAACAAAATTTTTTCAGAAATTTAAAAGTGTAATTGAAGAAATCAAAATCCTGATGTATTCCATTTGAATTTAATATGGAATTTAATTTTTCAATAAGAGTAATAAAATTAAAAGTAAGTTGACTGAAGTCGGCTTATTTTTCTAGTAAAAATAAACAAGCGAGATAGACAAAGTCATTTCATCCAAATTGGGAAATAGAGAAGATAATTTAATTCATATTTTGTTTTTGAAGCTAAAAATTGTTGTGTGTGATCAATTTTTATTTTATTAGTGTAACAACTTTTTCTCCCCTATATTTTTATTTATCTTTCTGTATTTTACATTTTTTCTCTCCACTGTTTCTCTCCTCCTCCTCTATCCACGGTCTCTGTCCTCCTCCTCTATCCACGGTCTCTGTCCTCCTCCTCTATCCACGGTCTCTGTCCTCCTCCTCTATCCACGGTCTCTGTCCTCCTCCTCTATCCGCGGTCTCTGTCCTCCTCCTCTATCCGCGGTCTCTGTCCTCCTCCTCTATCCGCGGTCTCTGTCCTCCTCCTCTATCCGCGGTCTCTGTCCTCCTCCTCTATCCGCGGTCTCTGTCCTCCTCCTCTATCCGCGGTCTCTGTCCTCCTCCTCTATCCGCGGTCTCTGTCCTCCTCCTCTATCCGCGGTCTCTGTCCTCCTCCTCTATCCGCGGTCTCTGTCCTCCTCCTCTATCCGCGGTCTCTGTCCTCCTCCTCTATCCGCGGTCTCTGTCCTCCTCCTCTATCCGCGGTCTCTGTCCTCCTCCTCTATCCGCGGTCTCTGTCCTCCTCCTCTATCCGCGGTCTCTGTCCTCCTCCTCTATCCGCGGTCTCTGTCCTCCTCCTCTATCCACGGTCTCTGTCCTCCTCCTCTATACTCCTTCTTTCCCTCCCACCAAACACTGTTTCTCTCCTCCTTCCCACCCTTTGAGTTCTGTTTCTGTCCTTTTTACCCGTCCATATGAGCTCTTTCACTTCTCCTTTCCACTCCTTGCCTTCCATCTGTATCTCTCCTCCTTTCCCCTCCTTGCTCTGCCCTGTATCTTTATTTCCCCTCCTCACGTCCCTCTGTATCTCTATTTTCCCCTCCTCACCTGCCTCTGTATCTCTATTTCCCCCTCCTCCCGTCCCTCTGTATCTCCATTTCCCCCTCCTCGCGTCCCTCTGTATCTCCATTTCCCCCTCCTCGCGTCCCTCTGTATCTCTCCTCTTTCCCCTCCTCGCGTCCCTCTGTATCTCTCCTCTTTCCCCTCCTCGCGTCCCTCTGTATCTCTCCTCTTTCCCCTCCTCGCGTCCCCCTGTATCTCTCCTCTTTCCCCTCCTCGCGTCCCCCTGTATCTCTCCTCTTTCCCCTCCTCGCGTCCCCCTGTATCTCTCCTCTTTCCCCTCCTCTTTGTTTCACTTTGCCTTTCCCCTCATTCTATTACATGTCATTTTTAAGCCACGTTCTTTCCTCATAGTGCTACATATTCACATTCGTTTACTTTTTTTTTGTTTGTTTTAATGTATTATTTTTGATGTTCTGCTCATCATCAGTTATTTTTCACGTTTGTTTTATTTTTTAACTCTCAGAGTTTATGTCAGGTATGTAACTTTTTTCTCACCCATGTTGTTTCTTCCAAAATTCCCATACTGACCTCTGACTTGCAGAAAATCTTTTTTCTATATTTTTACTGTTTTTTTTTTTTTTTTTTTATTAAAATCCTGCCATTGAGTTCAAGATTGGCATCAATTTTTTTTCTTTACAAATAAAAAAACCAATATAGACCCATTTTTTCCTTTACTTTGGGGCATTCTGAAAGGGTTTTAACCAAATAATCCGATTTAAACACAAAATAAATTGAAATTCTTGAAAGTACAGATTTGGATATAGAACGAAAATCTGAAGAATTCTAAAATGATGCATAGGTAAGATTTGAAAACAAAAATCTAGCAGACAAAATGCTACCCATGGAATCATTAAGAAAATTATTTTAATATTTGAATTTTTTTATTTTTGGTTTCTTATTTAAATATTTCATGTAATATTTTTTTTTAGGCCATAGCCATTTTGGGGGGGCAGACTTGCAGGTTTCATTTACTCCTTTCTGATAAAAATTGCTTCATCTTGTATCACTTGATGGGTAGTTGAATTTTACTGAAATTACTGATTAACTAAGACTTGCCATATTTATAATAATATATTTTACATACTTTTCTTTGTTTCAATAATTTTTTTTCTCTAAAAATGTCTGTAATTAGCAAATATAAAATTAGCAGTTGTGGATCGTTTTATATTAAAGTATGCCTCCCTTCCCCCAAATAAATTATTCTCTATTATTTTTCCATTATTTCATAATTCTAAGAGTAAAAAGAAAAAAGTATCAGTCTTTAAATGAATAACATGTTCATAATTTTAGAGGCTATTGGGACAGATCTAATTTTCAAGATCAGATTTTGAATAAAGACAACAGAAACAAACATGAAGATGTCTCTTTGCTCAAATCATATCTGCCACTATATTTTTTCATTTGTTTTTTTTCCTTTTAATTTTGTTTTGAGTTTTAGCTTTGTCTCAAAAGCATGCAGATTGTATTTAATGTTGTGTCAATTTGGTAATTTGTCTCATTATTAGTGATGTTTTGTTGTTGTGTGTTGCTGTTTTAAACTGTTGTCTTAGAGAGTGGCTGTAGATATAGCTTTTTTTTTTTTTTTAACTCTAGTAACTTTGGTGGTAATTGTAACTATTATTATTATTTTTTTTTTTAATCATTTCTACCCCCCAGACAAGGCAATAAAAGCCACTAGGATGCAAGGAGGGTTTACTGAGGTTGAAAGAAGCAGAAGACATTAAAGAAACAGGACTCAGGGAAACAGAAGATAACAATTTCCATTCCATTTTAGATTTTTGAAGATTTTAGTTGACAAGAAAATTCAGGAATCCAAGAAAAAGAGTATCACAAATGAGAAGTATTATTATTTGGATAGTTTTGATTGTTCCCTTCCTTCCTTCTCCTTTATTTCAATTCTTTCAATCTCTGTGCTAGGCTCTTTTGTTTCAAGCTCACCTATAATGATGAGTATAACTGTCATTTTCATATTCCCCAATGGTTTTCAGTTCTCTGGCAACATCCAGTTATTTTTTACCAGTTCTTTTCATTTTTTTTTTTTTTAATACCCTGCTTGAACAGTGTTTCCTTTAGATTCGAATTGGGTGATCTGTTTCAGTGTTCAGAATTTAATTTAATTTGTTACTTCTCTGTAAATTCTTTTTGGTTTATGCTTATGTTAATGATTTGCTTTGTCAAACCTGTCACTTGCCCAATTCTTAGTGGCTCACCCCCCGAAATCATTTTTTTTTTTAAGTTGCTCTCTTATTTATTTTACTGATGATTATTATTATCATCATTATTATTAATGGAAATAATATATTAACATTTTCCTCTTATTTTCATGCTTTTTGAAACGTTATTTTTTTAGCTAGCCAAATATTCGTTTTTTCTATTAAAAAAGAAGTATAGAGAAATTTATTTACTGAAAAAAAAAAGTTTGAACAAAGTAACTATAAACATTTTTTTTTCTATCCACTGCCAGCCGCAATGATGGAGAAAGCATTATCTCAAAATTTTCTGACTCTTCATTGTAAGTTTCTTAGACAAAGGGGAATAACTCTGAATTCATATATTGCTCTTGCATTTAGAAGTCAAAATTTGAGCAAATAATTTGGACTTAGTACTTGTAAAAAATTTTATTTTACTTTATTTATTTATTTTTTTCCCAAGTAATTATAGTGTTTGAAAGAAATTTAAATTTCAAATAAACATCATGGTGAAGTTGTATAATAGACTTGATAACTAGAATTTTTTTTTTTTTTTTTTTCAAAATTATTGTTTGTATTACTAAAATTATAAATTAAACATTTTGGATCGTGGATATTAAAAAAAGAAAAAGTAAAACAAAAGAGATCTCAATATGTAATTCACAAGAATTTATCTACTATACATGATCAAATCATTCCATGAAGAGTTCTCAAATTTAATATGCATATTTATTGAACCCATGAGAAAGTTGTAGCATTTTTTTTTGTTTATCATGAGGAAATGTATCTTGTTTCTGTTCTGTAGATTTATCTTTTATATCTTATTATAATTCACAACAGTAACAATTATCATTTGTAACCGTTTAGTGTAAGACTGTATTTTTTCTTTTATTGTTAATGTTAGAAAGAAAAAAATATTTGTATACTTTGCAAAGGCAATTTCACTGAACATTTTTTCCACAAAAAGATAATTTCTAATTTTGTTAGTATTTCTTCATTGGAAAAAATTAAATCAGATTTTTAAAAATTTATTTTCTATTTTATTCATTTTTATGATACTAACAGCTCATAATCAGTGTCAATGAAACATACAAAAACATCTTGCCAAATTATGGCATCAATGATTTGTTTTCTTAACAACAGAGTTTGCAAAAATAGACATTTTTTATATATTTTATTTTCTCTTCATACAAGAAGCTAAGTGGCATGAATTTTAATTAAGTTTTATTTTATTAAGCAAAATAGCTGCTCACTATGAAATAATAGTTTTACTGTCATAAGCAATGATGAACCTTTTTATCCAGTGTAGATAAGTATTTCAACTAGTTTGATATATTTATGCTACCTCCCCATTAAGTATTTTTAAATATGAATATCAAAACGAGAAATGAGTGTTTGAAAAATTATTATTTTTATGTATTTTGGTTCATTACAATCAAAATTATTGCATTCTAATAATGGCATAAAATTCTCCCTATTTCAAATAGATCATAAAAAAACTGAGTGAAATTTCTTATAAATTTTCTGCTGGTTGAGTCGGCCATTTTGGGTAATAGGTGTTGGGTCTTGTGTAACATGTCTGTTTTACTAATAATTTTTGTAAGTATATATTAGTATCAATTTTGTATCACCGCTTTTTAGATACTGAGTAACTAGTAAAGCCAATGCACAATGAAATATTTGCATTCGTATATTATACTGTAGAAAAACCTGCTTTTTGTGTGCAATGTACAAATCAAATTTTGTTTGTTTGTTTTTTTTAACGCAACATTATTTAGTAACCTTGACCATTTATTGCAGAATTACGAAGAAACAGTAATTGCCAAATATTTGCTTGACACCAATATATTTATTTATTTATTTTTTTGGCTCAATTGTTTTTCAGTTTAAAATTGTGATATTAATTAAAAATGTTTTTTCCTCTTTTAAGTAGTAAGTTTTTCATTGTTCAAATTTTTTTAAGTTAATAGTATTTATGCTGCTTTTCTTAATTTTCTGTTTTTGTAGGCAAAGGCCCTTGTTTGGAATTGAGGAGTCAGGCATTGTTCATGTCAAAAAAAAAAAAAAAAAAAAAAAAAGAAGGATTTAGTAAACAAAACAAATATAAAAATAGTCATGGTTCATTTTGAAAATAAGAAGACGATAAAGAAAGGATTGAATTATGTTAACATAATTATGTTAATTTCTGTCTAAATTTCTGGGATGAAGAGTTACTATTATTTACAAGCAGACTCTTGTCCTTATCTTTGTTGTTGCTATTACAGTGTTTCAGCTGTTGTGCACTTTGGCCTTCATCAGTTGTATATTGATCAAGGTAACCTGTAAAGAATTCCAAACTGAATCCTTTATAAGTGAGCAGTATTAAATGAGATATCCCTAGACATAGGGCTTGTGGCCAAATCATCTTGGAACATTGGTTCTCCTAGGATCACTGAATTTAAGCAATGTTTAACTTGGTCAGTAATTAGATGGGTGACTGCTTGGGAATACCAGGTGCTATAAGCTTGGATATGTGAGTGGCATAATGAATAACGACTTGGAATTGTTAATCAGATAGCTTAGTTCAGATTCCCATTGTGTTCATTATATTCACTTATGTGTAAATGCATGAATCTACCTCTTTTCCCTTCAGTTATGGGGTAATTAGTAAAACTTGTATCTCTAAACCATTATTATCTCCAGGGAAAAAGATTCTCACAATCTAAAATATTTTTTGACTTTAAATAACTTGCAAAGAGCTGATAAGCCATAGAAAATGAATGAATCAATAAAACCCTAGATATGGACAGTGAAATAAGAAGAGTTTTCACTCATAGATTTAATAAAGGGTTCAATTTGGAATTTCCTGTACATGGATTGACATAAAACCTAATAAAGGTTGAAGGACATAGTGGTTGAAATGTTGGGATAACAACAAAGATGAGGACAATATTCCGCATGTAAATAGTGTAAATAATAATTATGTTAATTATACATTTGGTTTGGTTTGTTTTATGGCATATCAATCTTAATGGGTTATTTAATGCCAACAAGATTTTTATTGCGGGTAATATTTTTTTCCCCAAAAATGTATTGCTGGTAATATTTTTTTCTAAAAAATATTGCTGGTAATAATTTATTGTTGGTAATAATTTTTCTTTAAAAATTTATTGCTGGTAAAAATGTTTTGCTGGTATTAAAAGCTATTTTTACACGTTTTGACCCCAGTTTGGGGGTTAACTATTTACCTATAGTTGAGACCCTAACAGTTGCTATCACTCCAGGTCAGGGTGGACCTGGGAACACCAGCAATTAAGAGGTGGTTCCACACTCCTCAAAACCTCCTGATCACAGTTCTTACTGTCAGATGTAGTTTGTCTTACCCAGGACATGGATGTTAATTATAATAATTATGTTAATAATTCATCTTCCACATCCTATCGTCTGAAAATTATTGAGAATCAGTGTTGGATAGTTATATTCAACAAACAAATTTTATGATAAATAATTTAATAAAAGGTGTTACGTTTTTAATTTTCTCTCCATTTCATTTTTATTTCAAATGTATTTAGTAATGTGTGTTTATTCATTAATTTTGAGACCAAACATGAGTTTCAATGATGTCCTTCTCCATTTTGAAATTCATTTTGTCTTATTTAATCAAAAATTTCGCTGTGGTCTTTCAGATATTTAAAAAATTATTTTTTTCAATTTTCTGTCAGTAAATTGGAATTGTCATCAGTAACAATCTGTTAAATACAGTTATCATTTTTGGCTTTCAGAAGTCCCAGTGCAGGATCTGCACTTAATGACCTAGCAAAAGTTGAAAGACGAAGAGTAAGTATTTTTTTATGATCTACATCATCACTGTTTTCTCATTTTATACAAGAATCAACTTTTGAGGTTTATATATATATATATATATATATATATATATATATATATATAAAAGCAATAACCAAAAATGCTTTATTCTATATTCAACACCATCACTTGATAAGACACCAGAAGTGTTGAAACAAAATGGCTATTTTTGTAGTGATTTTATAACATGTTTAGGTTATAATTTTTGAATAAAGTATATATATATAGTGATGAGTTCTGTCATTTTTGATGTCTGAGGGTTTACACTGTCAATAACTTCAAATCATGTAGGTAAATTGATATTTGTCAGGTATTTTTAGTTTTCTAAGCTTTTCTTAAGGTATTAGTGTACCCGTGCCACCAAAAATGATGGCAATTGTTAGAACGTTTTAATTTTTTTGAAGAAAAAGATTAGCAACAGGTGATGACAAAGCCGATTTCAACACCTAGTTGAAACAAGATGACCACTTAATTCATGAAGGTATCTGAGTGCCTCACATGAAAAGCTTGAATAAATAAGACTGCAATCAAAGAAACAAGAATAATGGATTTGATGAATTAAACAGTTCATTTTTATCAGGAACTAATTTTGTCTAAATGCTGACAAAAATTTTATTTGTATAGATTATTGAAATGACTAAGGGAAGTAATCAGTCATAAACTTGCTAACTTTAGTTGATTTATCTCCCTTTCCACTACAGAAAATATATAAATAAATCCACATTGATAATTATTATATAGTTTCATGATTGCTTACAAGTTGTAGAGAAATTAATCATTTCGATTTGTAGTAATGTCCTAATACTTCAGCTGCTATGGTTTAAAATATAAAATCTTCTCATCTACATAATACATTTTTCAGACTATTATTACTATTTCTGCTGTGCATAAAAAAATTGTAATTTCTTTAATTTTATTGACTGAGAATATAAAGCTTGTTTTTATAATGGCACATCAGGATGTAAAAAAATTGCTGGTTTAAACAAATTTTTAAGCATTTATGGCTATATATTAGATTTTAAGCTTGTCTTTGTGAATTGGATCATGGCATAATATACCAATTGCATGTTGCTTACCAAAGTTAGGCAATATTCTGCCAGGTTAATACTACTAAAAATACAAATGTTGCAGATGTTATAAGTTGGAGCAAGATGTGACAGATGACATTCAATTAGACCAAATTTAGATAATGATGAAACAGTTTCTGGTTTCATATTAGAAAAACATCTGTGTTTATTATTGTTTTGAATATACTTTATTATGTCATTTTTATTACTTATTTATATAGTTTTAATATTTTTATTTATTAATTAATTTATTTTAAACTTTATTTTTCAATATTATGACTTATTTAGAAAACAGATTTTTTTAAAAATGTCAACTTTTAATATAGTTCTTATATTTTTCTGAGAAAAAAGAACTTTAATACAAATGTTCAATTAATATTTTACTGATAATGTATGAATAATAACTTAACATAGATAAACTGTCAGTTCCTAGCTGTTTGGTATTGGTGAGAGTCGGTGGGGGGGGGTTGAATTTCTGTCCTGCTAGATTGGAAAGTTTGGCTTAGGGTATATTTTTGCCAGAATGCTTTGAATTTATACAAAGCTCAGTTGTATAAATATAGTTTGTTTTTGTGTTTTAATAAAAATTGAGCAAGCTGTTTAAGAAAAAATGAATCTGAAACATCAATGATTAGTTAATGAGAGATGATGTCCTGATAAGAACATTGTGGAAAAAACTATGGGTAAACACTTCTATGAATCTGCGATAGTTTAGAAAGGCGAGCCATGATTTCTAATATCCTAAAGGGAACATGTGGTGTTTATTTATTTATATATATATATATATATATATATATATAAATTTTAAAAGCACATCAGTCTAGCCAATTCCTGTTGCAAACACCTGCTCAGGCACATCTGTGTTTCTTCAGCACCCACACAGCCCACTGGTGGTTTATTGTGCAATTATGCTGAGCAGATCTTAGTTTCTAGGAGAGAGTGCATAATCTGTTATGATCAATTCCTCAGTCATGGTGACTTGTGACTTTATGCTAGTACAGCCATTGACAACGTCTGAAAAGTTTTGTCTACCCAATTTCACTCACAAGGCTTGAGTCAACCTGCGGATATGGTTTTCAGGCACTTTCCAGATCGTGCCACATGTTAGGATTGCCTCCACTAGACTGATAACATGAAAACTTACTAACAAATGAACCATGATGAAATTGAGACTCTGGTCAAACCCAGTATATATATATATGTGTGTATACAGGGTGCAATGTATAAATTGTCATTAAATTACGAAAAAATGAAAATAATAGTGAAATCTTATTTAAACAGATGTATTTACCAAAATTACACAGAAATATCTTGGAATACTAAAGAGTAAATTTATTCAATAAAAACTCTATTGACTTCAACCACAGCCTTGAGATGACTTCAAAATCTCCTGCAACTTTTCTGGATGGTCTCCTTGTTTAAGATGGTGAATGCTGCCATAATCTTTGCCTTCATCTTTGGTGCTACAAGTAGTTTTATTGGTCTTTCGCTCAACTGTGCCCCACACATCATAATCAAGTGGGTTGTAGTTATACTATAGAAAAAACACATGAATTTTGAAATCTAGAATGGTGCATAATGCAGTAAAACAAACAGTTGAAATGTTTTTAATTTACAGAAATACATAGACACATTCACAGACAATTTAATCCCCTGAAGATGGTCTCAGATGAGATTGAAAGTACTTGCAAAAATAAAAACTATTTGAAAGAAAATTTTGGTATTTTTCTTAATCAATTTTCTAAGGCTACCAAGAAATTAATCTGTGAACTTGAAAGGATCACAACCAAAATAAATTGATATTACTGATGTTTTGATTTTTTTTTTTTGCAGAAAAACATCCATAAACCATAATGATGCCACCACTAAATTTCACTGTTGGAACTGTGTTCCTTTGTTTGAAGGCATTGCCATCTTTCCTTCATACATGATTTCTAAAATTATGTCCAAACAACTCCGTTTGGGTTTCATCTATCCATAATACTCTTTCCCAATATGATTTTTCTTATGTTCACAAACGAATTTCAACCTGGCATCTCTGTGTCTTTTCAATATGAAACTTTTCTGAAGGGAGCATGGATTTAGATTGTTCCTATGAATTTCATTGCTTATTGTCCGTTTAGTGACACAGATTTCTGATGAAAGCAAATTATCCTGCAACTCTTGATGAGTAAACATTGGATTTTGTTTAATTTGACACATTAATTTTCTCGAAGATCTTGAGGAAATCTTCTGTGGAGCACTTGTTCTTTTGGTTTTCAACAGTTTTGAGTTTTTTATACCTTGCAACTAATGGTGATAAATGTAGTGTTTGGGATGTAAAGTCTAATATATATTAAAAAAAATCCACACTATAAACAAAAACATTTGCAGCAGCTTCACTCTTTAAAATATACTCTTTTCTCTCATTGGAGTGACTATAATCTCTCTCTCATATATATATATATATATATATATATATATATATATATATATGAAAGAGTGCAAGCTAAGCATTGTTTTGTTTCATTTTATAACTCATGTAGGAGGAAGGATTTTTTTTTACATTTATTTTAGCACACAAAATATAAAGTCTATTTTTGATTCACTGTATATTTGACATAAACAGGGAAGTTTTTTATTTATTTATGTTTTCTTTTTAACATTGTAAATTTTCTGTTGGAAAATGGAACAGTCAATGTTTACTTACACGGGTCTGTTTAAAACTAACAATTAATGCCATGCATCTTTATTCTTGGAGATAAAATGGTTTTATATTTGGAAGAAAGTTAGTTTATGGTTGCTGCTTGATTGTAAGCAAAAGAGTTTCTTTTTGTGGATTCATTACACTTTATTTTTATTAATAAGTTTACCAAATATAAATATTTTTCCTCAATTTAATTTTTCTTCTGTTTGACCTAAATCAGAAACTTGAGGACCCCACTGAACGCAGAGTAGACTCTACAAGAGTTGATGCAGAAAACTTAGTGGAAGAACTAATAAAGGGTACAGATTTCCGCTTGGATGACAGTGCAGAAAGTAAGTCTATTTTATTTATTCACAACAAAAGCTGTTAAATTTAACCTTGAATTAGATACAAAGAACTCTCCAGTTTAAACTCAATGCTTTCTCCTTTTCCCCCTAAAAAATCTGTTTGTGTAGAAAAAGTCAACTGCCTTTATAGAAGTTTGGTGGACCCCTATCAGATTTTTGATTTGTGGTGTCTGAAAATAGATTAGTATATTTTTCTATGCAATCCATTTCACTCGGTCAAACTTGAACCCTGATTGCTTAATAGAAGCTAATGTACATGAACGTACTAACCTCATTCAGTGGTGAAGCGTTTTTTTTTGTTTTTTTTCTGTTTCTTTCTTCTGCAAAAACAACATGTGACACAAAAGTTTCTTGGTCTTCAGTGTATGTCACCACTTTCTTCTGTATAGAACATAGCTACCCTAATTGCTATAAACTGAAACCTCTTTGAGTGTAGAGTCAGCGGTTTATCTATCCTACATATTCTCATAATCTGTACTTCCTACTTTCTTTTCATATGTTTGTACAATAACCTCATTCAATAATCCTCTACCTTGAGTGGCTCTTGGACCTTTGTATTGGATGAACAATAGTAAAAAAACGAAAAAAGAAAACCCTTTTATTGAAATGCAAGGGAGGTAATTCAGTTCATTTTATGAGCAAGAAAAAATAGTCCTATAAATGCATTTTTATTTCAACGGTTGAAAGATTGTATATAAATTCTTGCAAACTACCAATGCTCTTTGTACAGAAAATAAACTGGTGGCTTGTTCATTTTATTACAATTTTTTTAATCATTTACATTAAAAAATTACAGGTGAGTCATTTTGTTTAAAGATATTGATATGAATCTATTTTAATATATTTTCCATTTATGTTATTTTTATAGGTATAATTTAGTTAAGCAAATACTCCATTTCTTTAATTAAACTGTATCAATTACATTTACTGGCCTGAATGTTTGAGAAGATTTGTAGAAAATGTTTCTCCAGTAGGAATCAAATTAGGGTTACAGGTTTAATTCCTGTCGGAGAAGCACATTTTCTACAAAATTTTTTGAACATTAAGGCTGGTAAATGTAATTAATACTGTTTAATTAAAAAACCTGAGCATTTACTTAAACTATATCTATAAAAAATCATGTATAAATGTAAAATATATTAAAATAATTCTTGGACTTAGTCCATTTCATAATATATAAATCTCTGTAAAGATAGGATTTCTAAGTGAATAAAATATTGCATACAAATTGATTCCTTTCTAGAGATGTGAATTTGGATTCATTTAATGGATAGTGTTTTTTTTTTTTTTTTATCTAAACCTTGTTAGTTTTAATGGATTATTTCAAATTATGTAGGGACTGTGAAAAGTTCTCAGTCCCACTAAGATAATATTAGGAAAAACAAAAAAAAACAAACAATATATTTGGTCAGATTTTGGAGAATGGAGTAAAATTCAGATGTCACCAATTTTGTAGAAGAATAAAGACAAGTATGATTCGTAAATACGCTTTTAAGTAGGCACACAAGGGGGTCGTCAGTGATGTTTTGACTTGGCTCATCAGGGAGTTTCGGGTCTTTCAACATCATACTCCCCATCACCAAGTCGACCCAATCAGGGGAGATCAACCCCTGATTCCCCCTTTTGATTGAACACTAACAGCTACTCTGGCCTTTTTTAAAGAATAAGAGGAAGAATGACCACGTGTTCCGCACATCTGATTGGATGTTAGTAACAACCAATCTGCTGCGCGGACTAAGTTTTAAATGGCCCGCGGTTGGGACTGGTTTCTTTTCTTATTTCGGTGGATTGCAGTTTCGATGGTTAACTGAGGAGGTAATCTTAATATTCCTAAATCTTACCCTATTTCCTTGAGTATTTTATGGTTTAATTATTTGCCGTTTTTATTTTGTACTTTTTCCTTTTGACGGGGATACTTGAACTCAACGCTATTATCACATTTTATCGTTAGCCTGTTTCTTAATACAAATAATATATACAAAAGAGGGAAATGTTCGTATAAATAAATATAAAATCAATTAGCCAAATGTCTTACGTTCGAATAAACATTTTTTAAATTATATTTATATATGTATCGCTAAAAACCGATGACAAACTGATAAAATAAAAAGATATATATACAAACGATATATGGTAATGATCAAAAACACTATATATGCGTTATGGTTCCGATTTAAAATATACAAAAATGTGAAATGTTCGTCTAAAATAAAATTAAATAAATAAATTAGACAAAAGGTCCGACGTTCGAATAAGGCCTTACGTTCGAATAAAAATTAAATAAATAGTCTTACGTTCGAATTAAAAAAAAAAAAAAAAAAAAAAAAAAAGGCGAAAGGTCTTACATTCAAATAAGAATTAAATAAATAAATAAATAGACAAAAAGTCTTACGTTCGAATAAAAAAAAAAAAAAAAAAAAAAAATATAAATAAATAAATAAAATAGACGAAAGGCCTTACGTTCGAATAAAGGTAAAAAAGTCTTGCGTTCGAAAAAAAAAAAAAAAAAAAAAATTATGAGAAAAATGGACAAAAAGTCTTACGAGATTTGTCGCGCCGGAACCGCTAAAAAGAAGTAAATAGTAACATAAAGGGTACCGCGTATAATACGGGTTTAACATAAAAACATATTTACAAATAATACAATTTACAAATTGACGAGATATATTCTTTGGCAGTACTTGTACAATTCAATTACTCACATTCGCACGCACAAAAAAAAAAAAAAATTATAAATGCTTTAAATTAAAATGTTTATAATATTGCCATGTTGCAATTATATTAAAATTATTTACAAATTTACCCGGCTTGATAATTATTTGTTACATTGATGTCCATGAGCTATCACGCTTAATCCATAACCATTTTGCTGTCCTTTCTGCTGTATTAGTTATGGTCCGAATCGCCTTTCTTTTGTTAGCACCTACTACGCCAATATCAGTTAGAGCTTTGCATAGGGACCTTGCAACAAAACCCCTTACTCCCACCTCGATTGGCAAACAGCTTGACTTCCACCCATTGTTTTTGCAACTCGCTAATAGTTCGTCATATTTTAACATCTTCCGTTCATGGGCTTCTTCTGCATGCTCTTCCCAAGGCACTGTCAGTTCCCACATTATAACCTTTTTAATATTGTTAGAGTAGAACACTAAATCGGGGCGTAATAATGTTTGCACGATATGGTTAGGGAATTTTAGTCTTTTCCCTAAGTCGACCCTTAATTCCCAGTCTGTTGCCTGTGACAGAATATTTGCTATGTTCTTGTGCTTTTTGGGGGGTTTCTCACCAGCTCTATGGAACTCTATGGCTCTTTTATCTGTGTTTAAAGTATTGGTGCTGATGGCCATATTAACTATCTTTGCTATCTCTTTTAATATTTCATCATGCCTCCATCTATACCAGCCTTCCGTTAGTGCTGTCTTACAGCTACTTAGAATATGTTTTAGGCTTCCTGGACGCGAACACAAGTGGCATAGTGGCGATTCTGTCTCGTACCATCGATGGAGGTTGGTAGGACTGGGAAGTGTGTTGTATACAGATTGAATCAGGAATTTTATGTTGATGTCATTGCTCCATATATCTGACCATTTGATTTTCCTATAAATCATGGATTCCCAATTGGTCCACGCACCTTGTTGCCTTAGTCCTACCATCTTTGCCACCCTTTTCTCCTCCTCGCCCTTGCATACTTCTTCTTGTATTAAAAGGTTCTTTTCTTTACCTTTGGCTCTGTCCACCCGAATGGTAGGAAAGAACCCTAGGCCAGCTCGTCCAGTAGCTACGGCGCCTAATATGGCCTTTTCGCGGAGTCTTTCTTTAGCGACACGCAATGCGTTCTCTGCTCTCCATTTTCTCTCCATTTTCTTCCTGAGTAGACTTCAATGCCTGCTCCAGCCACCTTTGGGTCTTTGGATAACTCATACTGCATTATTGCTCTAATTTTGGTGACTTTGTATTCCTCTACTAGGCTTTTGAAAGGAAGTTGCAGAGCGTTTGTGTTGCCATATAGAGCAGCACTGGTCAAACTTTTCGGCAGGCCTAACCATCTTCGTAGTCGTGTGCTAATTCTTTTTTCTAATTGTTCTATATGAGAAGACGTAAATTCATAAATAGACAATGGCCATAAGATTTTAGGAAGAATGGCATGCTGATAAATCCAAGCTTTAAATCTGCCTGGCAAGCCGGATTTGTCAACTCTCTTTAACCAAGTTTCTAGCTTGTCTTTTGTTTCTTGGATTCCTGTTGCATCTTTTAGAGAGTGATCTATACGTTTTCCAAGGCTTTTTACGGGCTTTTCCCTGATTGTTGGTATGTCTCCCCCGGTTAGTCTGAATCGCTCCTTATCTAATATGTTACCTTTCCTCAAAACGAGTGACCTTGATTTCTCGGGGTTGAAGCTCATTCGGGCCCATGTGATCTGCTTTTCAATCCCCTTCAGTAGCCATCTCGCGCCAATAACAAATGTAGTAGTTATTGTCATGTCATCCATGTAGGCTCTTATAGGAGGTTGCCGTAATCCTGATCTGGTGACCGGGCCTTTACATTCTGTTTCTGCCGCTTTAATTAACATGTTCATGGCTAGACAGAACAGGGTCGCTGAGATTGTGCATCCTGTTATGATGCCTTTCTCCAATTTATGCCATGATGAGGCTGTATTTCCTGATAACGTTCTCATTTGGAAGTTATTATAATAGTCAGCGATTAAATCAGTAATTTTACTTGGTACGTAATGGCGATGGAGCGCTTCTTCTACTAGTTTATGTGGTATTGATCCGTAGGCGTTTTTGAGATCTAACCACACGATTGCTATATCGCCCCTATTTGCCTTCGCTTCTTTTAACAATTGCGAAACGACCCCTATATGCTCCATACATCCCGATATTCCTGGTACTCCACCTTTTTGCACGGAGGTATCTATGAACTTATTTTTAAGAAGGAAATCTGCCAAGCGTCGGTTTAAGATGCTAAAAAATATTTTACCCTCTGTGTTCAACAGGGAGATGCATCTGAATTGGTCTATCCTTCTGGATTCCTCCTCTTTAGGGATCCAAATGCCTTCAGAGTGTCTCCATTGTCCAGTTATTTTTCCTCTTCTCCAAATAACTTTCAATAACTTCCATAACATCCGACGAAGCTTTGGACAACGTTTGTAAACTATGTAAGGCACTCCGTTTGGACCTGGTGTGGAGGCCGTTCTGGCTCCTTTAATGACTGCGTTAATTTCCATCCAAGTTGGTTCTTTCACGTCAAAAGGCGTTAATGGTGCATTAGGGATTATCAGGGACGCATTTTCTACAAGTTCTAGCTGTCTGTTTGGATCACTCAGAGTTTCTTGTAGGAAAGCATTAATTTCACTGGGGGTATTCTCCAACTAGCCACTTCGTTTTTCCCCCAACAGCTTCTTTGTGAAATTGAATGGATTTGAGAGAAATGCCATACGTTTCTTTGCCCTTTCTTTCCTCCTTCGTCTATCCCATTCTGCTCTACATAAAGACTTAATTCTTAAACGAATTCGGTCTCGAAGCTCCCGTAAGGGTTGTCTCTCTTCGGGTCTCGCGCTTTTAAATTGTTTCCAAAGAGATCTGAGCTCCGACCTGAATTGTTTAATCTTTAGTTCCCTCCTATTTTCTTTGCTAATATCCTTCTTTTCCTTCCGCTCCTCATATCCAAATTTTCCTGCTGCGTAACTAGTGATAATTTTTGACATTATCGCTAGTCGTTTATCCACCGAACCTCTTGATGTTATTTGAATGATCTCGCTGATGTCCACGTTGAAATCCTGCCAGGCGTGTTTGTTACTGGCTGGTGGCCACTTTATCTTTCTTCGAAATGGAGCATCAGGCACAGCTTGAACCTCTGCTTGGGGGGACTGGGCACTGTGGTGAGCTTCCCGGCTCTGACCCTCCTGCGTCTCACCAGGAAAAATTCCTGCGCGCTGCTGTTGGTTTGACCGCACCTGACACTTCATTTTTGCCTGATGTAATTTAACAAATTTATTTATACTTTGAAAATGTTCACAAAGTTTTATAGATTCAAATATTGAATCAATTTATTTGACAATTCAAATGTCGAATAGTTTTTCATCTGTGTGTAAAGTACTTTCTGTGTATGTAAATTTTTAATATACAAGATTATGTTGATGTTGATTCTGTATAAGTTTGGCAGGAGATAATGTAAACTTGGTGGTTATTTGAAATAATGCTGATAACAACATGAAAGGAAATTAATTTATAAGATTTGTGCAGACATCATCTAGAGTTAAAGATAATTGAACATGAGGCATTGATAAAGTTACCAAATGTAACTTTTACTGAAGACTGGATAACTCAGATTATTTATGGAAATTTATAGAAAAAACAATCAGCTCCAAACTGTGTCTAAAAATTAAGAATTTCTTCTAATTTATAAATGGTTAAAAATATATTTTATTAATTCTTTTACTCAACAATTCAAGAGAGGGGAAAAAGATGCTAAATATGATTGTTCAATTTTTCTAAACAAAATTGTCTGCAAATGTTAGCAAATGTAGCATCTTTCTCCTACTGGTCAAAAAACTAGAAATTTGACAATTTAAATTTTGATGTGTCTGCTTGAAAAGATGGCCTCATTTCTGTAAGAAAAATACTGGTTTGTCATAATGGATTTGGTCTATAACTTTCCTTTATCCTTTCATAATTTGTTTAAATTGGAAAAGCCATTTTGTTTTCCATTATTTGACATAATGTTCTGAATGGTTGGAATAACTAAGAAATATTTTTTTTTTTTTTTAAATTTTATTTTTTTTTTTAAATTTTGATTTATTTTAAATTCTTTTTTTTTTTCTTTTTTTTTTTTTTTCTTTTTTTTTTTTTTTAATTTTTTTTTTTTTTTATTTTTTTTTTTTAAATTTTATTTTTAAATCAACATTTGATTTTTTTTCTTTCTAATTTCAGGATCAGGTCTCCAGTTGTTTATTGGCAAAGATGGGAAAACTGCTTTGCGTTGAGCAGTTGTTATTGTTATATGTCTGTGTTTTAGAAGATATAAGCTGTTCTCCTGATCAGGGATTTAATGCAACTTACCTTTCAACTGAACACTCTGACTCAACAGTTTCTTATGACAAAGACCAGTCTACCAACACCACCACCACCACCACCACCACCACCATTACCACCATCTCGCTTAACATTTAGACAACTAATGTTATTACCTTGTGATGACTGTACATAAGGATAAGCCTACCTGCCTACCCTACAGTTCATCAGATCTTTCTAACTTTTCATCTTGATTCTTTCATATCTTTTATCTTATAGTTCTGTTAGAGCTGGGCAATTTTTAATTGAAGAATTGTCCAGTGCCAAATCCTCCCAGACCATTTCTTAGGGTTTTATTAAAAATATTATTGTAAAGAATGAAGCAGCAAAAACGTAAAAAAAAAAAAAAAAAAAAGCAAAAGAAAACACTTCCATTATTTGTTTTGTATTTTTTGCTGTTTTCCAGAAATCTGAAACAGTTTTTCCCTTTATTTCTAGACATTTTTTTCTTGTGTTTTCTTTTTCATTTTCTAAAATCATCTTACATGAGACTATTGAAAATATTCCAAATGACTACACTCAACAAAACTGATTTAAATTCCTTTTTTTTCTTCCATGTTTTTTTCCATTTTAATAAAAAAAAATCTTTACATATCCAATTTAACCCTACCAAAAATTATTTATCACATAGGTAAATGTAGATAAATTGTTGAAGATTACAAATTTCACCCTTACTGCTAAAATAGTTATTTAATTAAATTTCATTAAATTTAATTAAATAATTAAATGATTTGTTGGAGCAATGGATTAATTATTGACTTCAACTTGCTTACTTTTCAGTAGTTAAATATTCACTTTATTTGTATAGACCCAGCAAGTAATTAGAATATTAAAATTGGTATATTCAATAGGAATTAAACTCCCAGAGTAATCTATAAGAGACAAGAGAAAAACAATTACTCTTTTATTAAAATATGTAATTGCAGAGTTTTGGTGCCATCTTTTGGTTCATATTGGCCAATCATATTGGTTTTCTTTTTTTCTTTTAGATTTTAAGAGCAGAATCCATCTGACATTATTCTTGTGATATCTTTTATATAAGCAAATTTCAGTAGAAGAGTTGCAAGACAGAAAATGACCATAAGTATTTCCTTGTTTTCTTTTTTCTTCTGAAACTTTTTCATTTGCCTGCACCTCATTCCCATCCATGTGAATAGTGGGAAAATAAATTATCTATATTAAAATTTGCAACTTTTTTCTTTAAGTTTTTCCTTTAAATTTTTCTCTTTCTTTCTCTTTCTCTTTCTTTCTCTGTCTCTCTTTCTTTCTCTGTCTCTCTTTCTTTCTCTGTCTCTCTTTCTTTCTCTGTCTCTCTTTCTTCTCTCTCTCTCTCTTTCTTTTCTCTCTCTTTCTCTCTCTTCTCTCTTTCTTCTCTCTCTCTCTCTTTCTTTTCTCTCTCTCTTTCTTTCTCTCTCTCTCTCTCTCTCTCTCTCTCTCTTTCTTCTCTCTCTCTCTCTTTCTTCTTTCTCTCTCTCTCTTTCTTTCTCTTTCTTTCTCTCTCTTTCTTTCTCTCTTTCTTTCTCTCTCTTTCTTTCTCCTCTTTCTTTCTCTCTCTTTCTTTCTCTCTCCCTTCTCTCTCTCTCTCTCTCTTTCTTTCTTTCTCTCTCTCTCTTTCTTTCTCTCTTTCTTTCTCTCTCTTTCTTTCTCTCCCTTTCCCCCCTTTTCTCTCCTCTTTCTTTCTCT
>OZ010581.1:126515066-126585066 GCA_963932145.1 Acanthosepion lycidas
CTTTTTCTTTCTTTTTTCTCTTTCTTTTTTCTCTTTCTTTTTCTCTTTTTCTCTTTTTCTCTTTCTTTTTCTCTTTTTCTCTTTTTCTCTTTTTCTCTTTTTCTCTTTTTCTCTTTTTCTCTTTCTCTTTTTTCTTTCTTTTTTCTTTTCTCTTTCTCTTTTTTCTTTCTTTTTTTCTTTTCTCTTTCTTTTTTCTCTTTCTTTTTTCTCTTTCTCTTTCTTTATCTCCTTCAAATTTTTTTTTTTTTAAATAATTGGCATCTTTTATATTTGGAGATGCTCAGCTTAACTTGCTTCTGAAAATTAGCATTTCAATGACCCAAAATCAGAATACTGATTTGGGGAAATATATTAAGCCAATAACTTTTCATCACCCCCCCAATTTGCATCGTATATTCTTGATTCACTTTTGGGAATCAAGTAAAACCATGCAAGCTTGGAAATGCTGCTGTTTATTTTCTGTCTTGTCAACTGCAAGGATCAATTGGTAAGGAAAGAAACTTTTTTTTTTTTAGTTTCTGTCATCTTTGTAGCATAAAAAACTCTTATATACCATTTTGTCTGTTCATGTTGTAATGATTTGTTACATCAACCGGTGGTCCTCATTTTGAGCAGGTTACAATGAACTTTCATTTGTCCAAAATCTTTTAATCAAATAACTGTAAGACAGAGAAATAACAGAACCTGGTTGTAAAAAAAACTAAATTATGTTAGTTTAATACAAAAGATCATATAAAAGACATCTTTCACCTTCTCTAATCCAATCAGAAATGATACAAATGCAAAAGAATATTGTGATAGATTTGTCTTTTATTTTGTCTGATGATGAGATTGTTTATGTCAGAGTTAGTGCCTATTAAAATTAGGCCAAAAATATATCAGCTCTTGCTTGGATGGGACAAGAATGAAGATAGGATTCGACAAGATCCCTTTTTTTTTCTTTTTTTTTTTTTTAAATACAATTCTTTGATTGATGTATTTTTTCCATTTTAAATAATCAGATAGGAATAATTAACAGGTTATATAATGGTTTAATTTTTGTTCTAGAGTAAATTATTTTTTTCTTACTTTGTCGATTGTGGTTGTACAGGAATACTTTTAATATTGTGATAAACACATTTGTGGATGATGAAAATGATTGATGCAAATTCTTGAAGTTACTGCTTTCTGCTACAATGTACAAGTTATACCATTTTGGAAATACTTCTCTCTCATTTTAGTTGTATGTCAAGAAATGGTTATTTCTTTTGAAAAGACTTCAGCTAAAACAAGTAAATAGCTTTATAGTTTCAGGGTTCATTTTTGGAATGACTTTTTGAATTGTTTCTGATATTCAAAGAATTTAGCAATTCACAAAAGATTTTAATTGATATTTCAAGATTACTAAAATTGAATTTTTAAAGTTTGTTTTGAATCCTCTTTAATTAAAAGTTTTTATTTTTTTTATTCATCACCTTTATTCATTTTTAAAAAAATATATTTGAATTCTTTTAAAAGTGAAATTTCTTAATTAGTCAACAAACAAGCATAAAAAAGTTTCATAAAATAGGATTAAAGAATTTACAGATTTCCACCCTTTATTGATTATTGATTTTTTATTGATTTTATGATTAAACCTCAAGTTTTTCACTTTCCCTGTATAATTAGAAAATAACATTTTATTAGCAAGATAAAGTTTCTAGTTTTAGTTTGTGTATTATGAATATGAAATTGATTCAAATCATATCAAAATCAAAGTTCTTTAAAAGCAGTAAGTTATTTGATGTTATATTTTTTTCTCCAAATAAATCGTTTGATATTTTTAGATATGAAACCATTCAAAGGAGGAGATTCAAGTCAAACTAGAATTATTTATTTAAATATTTTTTTTCAGTTAAATTTTCAGATTGTTTACCTTTTGAAAGTTATGCTGATATATATATATATATATATATATATATATATATATGTAGTGAGCCAGAACCTACCTCCCAAGGTTTCATCTAATGGATCTTCACTCAGATCTGTCAGGTGAAACCTTGGTAGGTAGGTTCTGGCTCACTAGGTTTTTTAGATTTTGCTCTACTTTAGTATATTGAGCACTTTTACGTTTTTACTTAATTTAACCTGGTGGATATAGGCTTAATTTTTTAAATTTACATAGCAAACTCAAATATGACTTAAAATTACGCCTTTTCTCAACAGAATTTTTTTTTATTGTCTATAAATAAATGATATATTTATAAATGTCTGTCTATATCTCTGAGATATATATTGGATATAGACGTTGGTTCAGATCCAGTGACTAGACTCAAAGAGTTGCAAGTTCAATACTAGGCCACAGCAGTGGTGAGCCAAAACTTGGAGAGTTGAGTTAAAGGGAAATAACTGAAACATCCAGAAGAGGCATGGCACGTGGAACTAGAACAATTTACCCAACAGTGTGGCCGAAATTTGAAATTCCTGAAGAAGGCTGGTGTGTACGACTGCCGAAACATTGTGAATATGACAATGACGATGAGGATAACTGTCTGAATGATGTAAATAATGCAAGTAATATTTAGAAATCTATATATTGTTTATAGATTTGTTATATTATTTATTTCTCTCTCCCTTCCTCTCTCTCTCCCTTCCTCTTTCTCTCTCCCTTCCTCTCTCTCTCTCCCTTCCTCTCTCTCTCTCCCTTCCTCTCTCTTCTCTCTCTCTCTGAGGATAAGTGTCTGAATGATGTAAATAATGCAAGTAATATTTAGAAATCTATATATTGTTTATAGATTTGTTATATTATTTATTTCTCTCTCTCACTCTGTCTCTCTCTCACTCTGTCTCTCTCTCACTCTCTCTCTCTCACTCTGTCTCTCTCTCTCACTCTGTCTCCCCCCCCCCATTCCTATGTTCTTTCAGGACAATAGATGATCACACATTTTCACAGTGTGTTTTTTTTTTTTTTTCTTGTCTTAAATAATTCTTAGTGTTTTTTCTTTATAATGACTCTCAATTTCTTCATGACCTTTGACCTTTCAATCACTTTCTCAAATTTATCAAGGTGATCTTTCTCAGATTCCTCTCACCCCTATTTCTCTTGTTTTTTTTTTTTATGCCCTCCGAGTGTTAAATTCACAGCTACTTATCACATAGATTAATTAAAAAAAAAAAAAAAATGAAGCTTGATGAGAATTTCTTTCATTTGAATGAGCGAATATGAATGAATACTTTTTCTCTGGAATTAGAAATGTTATCCTGTGATGTTGATATATGCTGTGAAAACTCTTCTTTCTTGTCCTTTTATCATGAATTGGCATCGTGCTGTTAGTAAAATGCTGGCATGGCCACATTAATTTTCACTTTAAATAAAATTGTCATGTTCAGAAACCAAATTTTATTGCAACTGAAGAATGGACTGATAAAAAAAAAAATCTTTTCAGATAGAAATAACATCATCTGACAATAAAGATAAAAAAACTACTTTAAATGTACACCTTCAGTTTAATAAACAATTATAATTCTAAAATTATAAAAATTATAAAAATGTTTATCAATCTGAAACTAAATTTTAAAACTTGACATGCAAAATTATTTGCTTTATAAAACAAGAATAACAAAACAAAATCAATATCAGGTGTCAATTGTGATTTTAGATTTTTTGACATTTTAATTTAGTTTAATTTTAATTTGTCATGTTGGACTATTTAAGATTGTTTTTATACAATCTTAAATCTTGTTACATAAGCCATATTAGTGAATAAAGAAAAGAATTTGATTTGGTGATACTTTTAAATTGATAGTTGAACTGGTATCAGAAAATATTTTTGAGTCAACAAGGGATTTGTTTTTAATCACAGCATGAAGTGAATTGGTTAGATTGGTTGTCATATAATTATCTTTTCTTTTTTTCTTGATTTCACTGCACATAAAATTGTGAAACTTTAATTTTTACTTTGTTTTCTTTTTCTTTGTTGCTTTCTTTTTTTTTTTTCTTTTTTTTTTTAACTAAAACAAAATTATGTATAAAAGCAGTTAACCAATTTTCTTTTAAACTGTATCTGAGGTAAAAATTGATATTGTAAAAAAAAAAAAAAAAAAAAAAAAAAAAAATGAAATACCCCTAAATGTTTAAGAATTTTGGTGGCGGAGAACACTGGAGTGACTCGAGTTGCTCTGCTGGTCGGAGTGACTTGGTTCTCTCAACTGTGATTTATTTTCAAAAAATCTGTTCGATTATGTAAATGTGTTTCTGGTTCTCTGATGACTGAAAATGACTTTGTTGTTTTGGTCGAATTGCTTTGGGTTTAAAGGGTAAAAATGATTGTTTCAGATTTCTGTATCTTTTAAAATGTCACACCTGCAAAACTTGTTATTGATGTATCTTCATAATGTGTACACTAGACTGTCTGATGATAATTGGTGGGGAAGAGAAACACTGCTCAAATTTCTTGTGATATAAACAAAATGGACATTGTCTGAATTAATAAATGTCTGGGTTTTCTTTAACTGGATTTTAGTTTGCTTGGTTCCTGCTTTGTAAAGAAATTTGTACAAGTTGATAAAAAGATAACAATGTGCAACTAATATTGGTTAAGTTTTCTTTTAATTGCTCAACATAAATTAATACAGACAATAAAATTTGTGAAATTAAGTTTTGAGTTTTTTTTTTTTTTTTTTCAAAACTGATATTTTTTTTTTTCAAAACTGATATTTTTTTGTTTAACTCCTAAAATGCTTTCTTAAATGCAAAATTAAGCAGATTACATTGTGACAAATTGACTTAAACAATAGTAACTTATTGTTTGATTTTTAACCTTCATCTTATCTTTTATTGTGTGATGTTTTGTTCATCAGATACAAGAATATTCCTGATTAGAATGGATTACATTAACCCATAACCATATTGATTATTTTTTTTTTTTTTAGAAAAGAGAGAAACCGTAAGATTTAAGGAATAAAAAGTGATTTTTTCTTTTCTTCATTTTTCTTTTTCGTTGTTCTTTTTCGTTGTTCTTTTTCCTTTTTTCATTTTCCTCTCTCCTTTTATCCTCTTTTTTCTTTTCTCTCACTTTTCTTTTCTCTCACTTTTCTTTTCTCTCACTTTTCTTTTCTCTCACTTTTCTTTTCTCTCACTTTTCTTTTCTCTCACTTTTCTTTTCTCTCACTTTTCTTTTCTCTCACTTTTCTTTTCTCTCACTTTTCTTTTCTCTCACTTTTCTTTTCTCTCACTTTTCTTTTCTCTCACTTTTCTTTTCTCTCACTTTTCTTTTCTCTCACTTTTCTTTTCTCTCACTTTTCTTTTCTCTCACTTTTCTTTTCTCTCACTTTTCTTTTCTCTCACTTTTCTTTTCTCTCTCTTTCTCTCTCTCTTTCTCTTTCTCTTTCTCTTTCTCTTTCTCTTTCTTTCTCTTTCTCTTTCTTTCTCTTTCTCTTTCTTTCTCTTTCTCTTTCTTTCTCTTTCTCTTTCTTTCTCTTTCTCTTTCTTTCTCTTTCTCTTTCTTTCTCTTTCTCTTTCTTTCTCTTTCTCTTTCTTTCTCTTTCTCTTTCTTTCTCTTTCTCTCTCTTTCTTTCTCTTTCTCTTTCTCTTTTTCTAAATTATAATAATAATAATTTTTTGTTACTTTGTAATCAGATGAGTATTATTAAGTAACTTTTAAATACTAAGAAAAATTGCTTGACTCTATTTTCCTCCTTGTGTAAATAAATTCCAATCCTAATTTGAATGGGTGTGGATTTTTTTCTTGTATTTTTTCTCCTCACCAACAAAATGTTTTATTTTTATGACTAAAATCCAGGAGGAAACATACATATCCTATGATATGAAAAAAAAAATGTTGATATTTGTAAATGTTGCTATGGAAACCAATTTTACCTTTAGAACGATTGTCATCAATTTGATTATTCCTTAAAATTAAAAAAAAAAAAAAAAAGACATTTTTTTTTTTGTTGTTTTGCCTCAAGTTCCTAGATCCAGGTAAATTCTCTGCTAATTCCATCTGCGACCCTGAACATTCCATCTCTTACTTACTCTCTGTAATTTGAAGAATCCTTGGTCTTTTATTTTGTTCTTTTTTTTTTTTCTGAACGTTAATAATTACCAATTTATATTCCGATATAAAAAGTTACCAAGTGAGATATTTGACTGTTTAGTCACACTCTGACCATTTCATGTCTGTAAATACTTTTTATTAATTCATTGAATCTGGGGTAAATTATCTCTGGTTTATATTTTCAATGAACTAAAATTTTAATTCACCTTAACCACAATATTTTTTCTCTCTAAAGGAATGAAAAACTTTTTTGTATGGGGTGGTGGGGGGTTCTCATTGTAGATTTAATATAAGCAAAGGATAACAAAGTTTTTATCATGTTTCAAGACTCCTTACTGTAAAGATTGATTTTTTTTTTCTTTTAGCAAGGTAAAGACAGGAGAGGTTGATTTTGTTGTAGTACTTAAATGCAATCAAAAGAAGAGAATTTTGCTCTTGACTTAAAAAAAAAAAAAAAATTGAATTAAGAAGACATGGGGTAAATTTGATAATCATGTGAGAAGGAAAAGAAACAAATAATATTTTGTTTTCAAAACATTAAATTCTGTGGTTGTCATTACTCTGATATTTTTTAAATTTTATTTATTTTTATTTTTTCAATTTGAAACAAAGTTTAAATCTACAAAATGAAAAATCTTCCTAGCTTCGCACAACTGTTTATAATCTCATAAAAGCAAATTTTGTTGACAATTTGTAGATATCAAATAGCTTCTTGCTCATAGTTTTTGTTTATTAAATATTAGGTTGGTGCAAAAATAATGTCGTTTTCTCACATAGTAACATATACGAGAAAAAGACATTATTTTTGCACCAACCTAATAAAATGCATATATTTCAAAAGAAAATGTAAAAAGAAAATCGAGGTTAAATTTCTACTTAATATATAAGAACATTTTTATTGATGCATATTAAATTCTCAGATACCATTTATCTAAATTCCAACAAATTTCTTAATTTCTTCCTCATCATAAGACATGATTTTTATTTTTACAAGAATATATAATGCCATTAAAATTCATTTTTGTATATTTAATGTCTACCCATGATTGCGTCTAAAGCAACTATAAAAGTATGTTACCTGTTGGGAAACAAAATAACTTGGGGACATGATAAAAGCTTATTTAATCTTCTCTCTTATTTGAAAGTAAATTACTTGACAAGTAACAAATTCATTAAGTGAATTATTACATTATTTATTGTTTTATCAAATTTACAGAAAAAAAATTGTTCATTTTAAATTAGATGTTAATTTGTACATAATTTTTTTTTTTTTTTTTTAAGACAGATGTATTTTAATTACCTCACTGAAATATTTTCCTGGGATTATAAAAGAAAAAAGAAAAATCTATAATTGCAGTAAAAAACAGACATTTTTAAATTTGAAAGAGGTAAATTAGAAAAATTAAAGATAGAAAAAAGCCGATTTATTTAATCATAACTTGTCAGTATTTTTCTTTTGATTTTTACTTTTGGTGATTATGCGTTTTTTTCTCTCTTTGATCTTCATTTCCAAATTACATTTTTCTTAATGTTTATTGCAATAATTACCAATTATTGTTTTTTTTTTTTAAATTCATTGATATTATTTCCAGTGATACAGAAAAATGATAATTTTGAATTGAATCTATTTTCCATATTTTCTGTCCTGTTAATTTTTTTCTTTAATAAAACTACCAATGAATAAAAACAAAAAACTTATCTTAGCAGACATGTTTCATCCTCTGACTTTATTAAGGAAAATGTAAGGATTTTATTTTGCATCAAGTATTTATGTGCAGAAATAGAAATGTCCTAAGTTTTTCAGAATCATGAATATACTTTTAGTGAACTGGAAGCCAAAGTAAATTAAGGAAGATGCTAAGTGACATGATTTAATGTCTAATAAACAAGTGAGTGAGTGTTATTTGTTATTTTATCTTAAGAAATTAAGTTACATATTATATTTAAATAACATGTTTTGAATTTAACTATTTTCCTTTAAATTAAAAAAAAATTAGTCCTATATATTGGCATTGGGAAATGAGGTATTTGAAAAAATCTGGTGTGCAGATTTATTTTGGTTAGATCTGATAACTGCACCCTCAGGAATTCTCTAAGTCACTTTCTCTCTTAATAAGTGTGGCATTCTTTAAAAAGAACTTGTAGTTTATTTCTTAATATGTACTAGAAATCTTAAATAATTTTATTTCAATACTATTAGCCAAGATAAGATAGAAATAAACCAGGAAAAAAAACAACAAAAAAAAAATCTTGTAATATTTTTATTTTGATAGCAAAACAAATTCACCTTTTTTGTATATAATGATTCTGTTTATTTACTGAAATATAATGCTTAGAACAAATTAGCAAATGATTCGAAAATACAAGTATTTGTATCGACCCTCACCCCAGTCTTTTTTCCTTTTCTCTCTGATTCAGTAGAAAGGGTTCATTCCTTTGCTGTGGTGCTTGTTTCATGTCCACAAAAGCAGTTACAATTTTAAGAATGTTTATTGAAAATTCTTTTATTTTTAGAATTATTTTCTGACGCAGTAAAAATTCTGGTTAAATATTGAGCAATCCACAATTGCAGATATCATATGCTTGCTTGCTAATTTTGTTTAATATACTGTCTTGAAGAGTGACATTTTTCGTCTTCAGGTCAGTTGAATAGCGGGTGATGTTTACAAGGGAGATAACTCTGTTGTTTAAATCCGATCAGTTAAAGTTTTTTTTATTGTATTCTGTTTCAAAATAGGAATGTTTTTTGCTTTTTTCCCCCCACTTTTTTTTCCTTCCCCCACTTTTTTTCCTTTTTTATTTCCTTAAAGAACAGATTGAGTACTAATAATTTCCAGTTTGAGGATTTTTATTTTTTTAAAACTGTTTTTGGTTGCTTAGACGTAATATATAATGGGGACCGGAAGTGTAAATAAATCAACATTTTATTTATATTTTTGACTTTTTTTTTTTTTTTTTTTTTTATGCTTTTAGATTAATTATTTTTGCTAATTTCTTGAATTCATCTTTAAAAAAATAAATTCCCTTCCTACTGTGAAGAGTATTTATTCTATTTTGATATTAGACTTTTTACTAATATTTTGGAAATACAATTTTTTTCCTGTGTTTAATGGCCAAAAAAAGAATTTCTCTCTCCACTTGTATTATCTTTGTTTATGTTAAATATACACTAGACAAAAAGTTAATGATCTTGGAAACAATGTATACATATCTTAAATATGCATTCAACCTCTATTCTTGTATTTGTTTTATAAATCTCTAAATTCTGACAAATGTGGTTTTGAATAAAATAAGTGTTTATGTAAACCTCTTTCCATTGTCTTTGAAAAGTGGATTAACATTTATGAATGGCTTACATTGTGTAAAAAAAAACAAAAAGAAAAACTCATTGAATAATTGTAAATATGGAATCAAGATATACTCAAAAGTTTTTAGAATTTAATTTTATCTGTGGATATGACAAATTTTATCCAAGAAAGAAGATAAAACACGAATTTGGATATCCTGAAGAAATGTTACAGCATTTGAATAAAAAGGCATATTTGTGTTATCTCCATGTTTTAAAGTAATGGACATGATTCATTTGTCTTAAACTCTCTCTTGATGAACACCTTTTGATATGTGTGTATATTTATGAGTGGGACTTTTTTTGCTTTTCTTTCAGCCTTTTTCTGTATTCTTTTATTCTCTCCCTTATCTATTTCAATCTTTATTGCCTATTCATATTTTCCAATAAATTTTATACAAACGTGGATTAGCTTCATATGAAAAAAAAAGAAATAAGGAATGCACATCATTCTTTTGCTCTATTTCTCCATAGAGAATTTTATTATTTTTACTCTTTTCTAGGTTTCACTGATTGTCTCTTTTATTTTACTCTTTATACATTCCCACCCACTTTTTCCATATATATATATATATATATATATATATATATATTTCCTTGTCTATTTATTTATGTAGCTCTGGCTATAAATTTATACACTGAGCTCTCATCATGGAGTTAACATTTTAATATTTTTAGATTCAAAAAGAACTTATTGGAATAATTTCTATGACCTATGGATTTGGTGTGTATACATATATATATATATATATATACACACACACATACATACATATATATAACCAATTTCACTTCAGAAGAGATTGGACAGATTCTACAGTCTGATCAAATCTGACATAAATACAAGTAGAATTATATATAAAACTGAATTTCTGAAATTTACTGGTTTTAAGGTAAATGCAATTTCTATTTGTGACTTATCTATTTGTAAGGTGCTGTCTACACAAAGTTTGTATTCTTTGTAGCATGAGTATATTCTGATAGGATTCAGCCCAGGCTCTATGTGAGAGGCATCAGTACTCCTGAAGATCCAGTTTTGGCTGTTTCCATGGAAACCAAAAGCAGCATCTACATCATATTTGGCATGTCCAATCAGGTTAGTTTGTCAAGAAAGAGTTAAATAATTTAAGATGGATTTCTGATTGGCAGTTTTAAGATCCAAGAAGTTAGCAGTATTTTAAAAATTTGTTTTTTTTTCTCTATTGACATATAAATGTTTGTCAAATATTGTCTTTGTTACAAAGATTTATTGCACTAACCATTGCCACATAGCAACATTTGTGAAGGCAGAATTAAAATGCAAACTGATGAACAGTGGCGCTTGTAAAAAGTGTATAAGTATCATACATTCATTCAGGTACTTTAGAAGAATGACATTAAAAGAATTTTTAGACAATTGCTTACATAGAATTATTATTTTAACATTTTACCTTTTAAATCTTTCGAAACTTATTGGGTGAGCATTGATGTCCAATTGTTACTTTATAGGAATAACAGATATGGTAAAATAAAATATTGCTTGGAATTATAGAGATCGAATTTAAAAAAACTCACTGCAAATTGTCAGCAAGTTGATTTACACTTCCTGGCTCGCCAATCCACAAGTACTAGCTTCATTAAGATGATGAATCAGGGAGTTTCAGTAAATACCAACTGAACTTATGGTTGCAAATTTTACCAAGGTTTGGTTGTTATTTACTGAAACTCTGCCATTTCATTGATCCTTGTGCTCTTAGCAAATAAGCTGTCATGTGTTTGTTTATATATGTAAATAATAGATATAAGAATGATATATAAATTTCTGTATATGAAAAATATATTTGGTAAATGAATGACAAAATTGAATAAAACTGGCTAGACGACGTGTTTGGACACATCTGAAGAGAAAAAAATTAAAATTGTCATTTAAGTTATGCAAAAATGAAAATAACACTGACATCTCATTTTAACAGATATTTACTAAAATTACACAAAAATATCTTGAAATACTAAAGAGTAAATTTATTCGGTTAATTTGCAGTTTAGAACCTGCACTCAATTTGCATTAAAAATTTCCAGAATTCTGTAATGGAGTAATTGTATTTGCTTCATTTGGAAATGACTTGATAAATTGGATAAAATCTATCATTTTGGAGTTATTGGCAGTAAAAGTTTGGATTCATTCATATTGTTTGTGGCAGCCATTACTGGCATTGTTTGCATACATTCGCTGCAGAAAGCTAAGCATGGAAGAACACAGTTAATGGCTTTTTTTTTTTTTTTTTTTTTACTGAACTTACTCATCTCAACTTGTCTCAATTACTTCACAAGAGAACTATATTGTGTGCACAATAATCAAGACTAGTGAATATTCCATTCATAGCTATTCCGCATCAAATGAATGCAAACAACGCCAGTAATGGCTGCCTGCGATGCAAATGAATCCGAACTTTTACTGTCGATAACTCCAAAACTGTAGATTTTATCAAATTTATCAAGCCGGATTTGAACGAAGCATGTAAAATTACACCTAAATGTAAGTATTCGAGAAATTTTTAATGCAAACTGAGTACAGGTGCTAAACTGCAAATTAACCATTTATTCAACAAAATTGCCACAGCCTCCAAACGACCTTGAAATCTCCCGCAACTCTTCTTGCTTTCAGTTCATCTTTTGGTGTTACAAGGAGTTTTGTTGGTCTCTCACTCAATTGTGCCCATGCACATAATAATCAAGGGGGTTGCAGTCTGGGGAGTTAGGTGGCCATATATAAGGGGTGATGTAGTCACAGAAATTGTCTGACAGCAAAGACTGGATTCTCCTGCTTGTGTGGCATGGTTTAGAGTCCTGTTGCCAGATATAGTGTCTTCCAGCAGCCATCCTGTTGATCCAGGGTAGCATTACCTCCTCAAGGCACAATGTAGGCCTCAATGTTGAATTTGAGGTTCTGTAGTAAGATGAATGGAGACATAACGTTGCCATCACTAGAGATCACTCCAAACACTTTCTGAATCCTCTGCACTATCCTCAGATTGACACACACTTTCCAATGTTCATATTGGAGTTTCTGTCATGAATGCCAAGGAGTACAGCATGCTACTTCCTGATTTTTTTGCAGAGTGAATTGCATTATGGTGGTCTTTTTTTCTCACAGACAGTGCCCAACTGACCCAACTATATTGTGCAGTTGACAAAATCAAAACAAACAGGCATGTGTGAAATTAAAAATATAAAATGGTGACAATTTACCCATCATACTCTGTGTGTGTGTGAGTTAAAAATCAAATATGGATTGGAATCTGACAGTATAATAAGATAAAGAACAAATAGGAAATGTTTTTTAATCTAACAGGTTTCATTTTTATGAAAGCTTTGTCAGAGATTGACAGAAAATTGTCTGTTTTTCTCTTTATCTTATATATAATATATATATATATGATATGATAAAGAACAAATTGGAGAGATTTGTCAATGTAACATGTTATACTGGGTGTCCTACAAAAATTTACTCAGTTTTGACTTCCTATAAATTTTTGAATTTTTTTTCTCTTTTAAATTCAGGCGTTTAATATTTGAATTAAATTAATTAATAAACATTAATATTCCTTAATTTTTTTTATAATCATCAATCTTGTTTGCAAGTCAATAAGCACTGCATCTAGTACATCTTTTTGAGACAACCTGTCTCTTTGTGTTTATATATATATATATATATATATATATAATTCGATCTTTGATTTATCTGCTTTATCTAGATATCTTAATCACAATTCATTTAACGTCATCATATCCAAGTAACTCAAATTTTAGCAAATGGAGTTATATCCCTTGTGTGTGTGTGTGTATATATATATATATATATATATATATATATATAAAATTTAGGATATTACATCGAAAAACATGTCAAAATCATTGCACAATTGCAGTTGTGTTTCAATGTGTATCAATACATCTCATCAGGTAAATGTAAATTCCTGGTAGTGAATGATTTATTTAGATTTAAAAGCAAAATACAGCCTCTTTTCTACTTTAAAAAAAAAAAAGGTGGAGGTGTTTATAAGGTTTTTGGGCTTTACTCTGATCAACCAATTGAATATGACTTACGTTAAATTTAAACTAAGGGAAGAAGCAAAAGTTTTTCATAAATGGGTTATAACCTGTAGATTTGAAATCAATGAGAGCAACAGATATTAACCATGAGCAGATGTACATATTGTACATTAGACAATGTCATTTCCTAAGAAAAAATGAAGTGATAATTTCACAAAATGCAAGACACGTTATATGCTTTGTGAGTTTCCTACATAAAAAAAAAAAAAAATTTATAGTTAATAAATAGCTTCTTTAAGTAACCAGTAAATAATTTAAATGTATAGGCTCACTTGGTAAATTAATATGCAACTGTTGACTAAAGATTCTTAATATAAAGTGTTAATAACAATAACCAATCAAGGAAATATGTCAAAATACCAACCAAATACCAATACATCTGTACAAGATGTTACCAACACTACCGGGAGATTAATACAAAATTATACTAAATCCAAATCAATCTTACTAACAGAAAGATAAGCCATATATGGTGCAACACATTTTGACTAAAATCTATGAAAAAGCATTGTCAAATTCCAAGTCTAACTGAATTGTAAGGTAAAAGGTAGACTGTGTTTACAATTTACCATTAACTCAGATCCTTGTTTAATAAAGCATTCTTATCAAAGAACCTGATAATTTTCAATTTTTCATGTAAACACAGAAAACAGAGTTCATATAAGGATCTGCATGTCCTTGCAATTTTTAAAATTTTCCATTTCACCTTAGGAGTTTCATTATCGTCTTTCAAACTCCAAAAATATTTAGAAAGTGATGTATTATTTCTATAAGTATTATTAGTAAAGGACAATATATGTTGATACCACCTAGTCTTGGTACTACAATATAGAACTTTTCAACCGTTGGATTTTCTATTGTAGAGATAGAACAAAGATAAACAAGAGATTTAGTTAAACACTTGTTTGGCAATGGGCATTGGTCAGGATTCCTACAATTACATTGACCAGTATCTTGGAATTTGTATTATGATTCAGATTATTAAATTGGTTTAGAATTTTATTGTTGTGTAACTATGATCTACTCAAGATTATTGGTGCAGCTATAACTTAGTTTTAATGTGCATCTGTTAAATTTTTACTAAGTGGGTTACTTTTAGGAAAATGTTTATCAATCAATTGGCGTAACTTATGGCCTAACTTAGTACTTTTGGAATCTAATTTGCTTGAGGATGAAACAGAACTAATGATTTTGATTTAATTATATAATTAAATTTGAAGTTTTTAGCTTTGGTTTTTGAAACATGGTAATTCTTGTGTAGCAAAGACACCATATTTTAAATCAGTTAATTTTATAATATGTATATATACTTTAAAACATAATTAAAAAAAAATTCATAATTATATATCCATTATTTGATCACAAATAAGAAAGTAAAAAAATGCATAATTAAATTCCTAAATTTTAAATCTTAATTTTAACAATACCGTATCTAGTATACTAATAAATATAATGAATATAGTATTTCAGATCTTTATAAATGAATATATAAAATATGACTTAATCATATTTGAAGCCCCTTTAAGAGAACTCTAATGTATTTTATAAAAAATAAATAAAAATGCCAATGTATTGTAATGGATCTTATGTATGCCCCTAAAAAAAACATCCTCATATAAGGAAGCCATTATTGACAGGCAGAAATTACAAACCCAAACCTAACCCTTAACCTATATTTACTTTGCCATCTTAAATTAGACTTGTAATCTGATTTGTCAAAAAAAAAATCCAACACCCTCTTAAAATTTTGTAATCCCTTTCTGTCTCCAACTTAAACTATATAATACCATTTAGCTTAAAAAATGTAAATCATTTTTTCGTAAGTTATTCAATATCACTTGAGAATGGAACAAAAACTTTAATTTTAATTTAAAGGTTAGTTTTTAGTTCCAAAACATAGTAATTTCTGTTTTGCGATGAATACATATTTTTAAGTAATAATATTTATAATATTATGCTCTATTGTGTATTGAGCACTGGTTTTAAAAATAAATGCTAAAGAACTCTGGATTATAAATCTGACTGTTCTTTCTTTTTATTTTGTTATGTGTGTATATATATATATATATATATATATATATATATATAATGATATGGTGTCTAAAATATTAATCATAATAACAATCATTGCAGTGAAATGAATTAGCATAAAAAGTCCATAATTTTCAAAAATGAATTCAACACAAATTGGGAATAAAGACATTTACCTCTGTAGCATAAGAGTCGATACATTTAGAGTCTATAAATTGTGTATGCAAATGTAACAACTATTTTAGGACTACATTAATATACAATGATTATAAAGTTGTCATTATTAAACACTGATTTACTGGGACTAGCATCGTCATCTTGCTTGTTGTTGTTGTTACATTTCATTTGTCCATTCCAGCCATTTTCCAGTGTTTCTTGTTGTTGGTAACCTTTCAAGAATTTCAAATCAAAACCCTTTTTATTTATGAGGGTAGACTGTTTTAATCATTCCACTTATCCTTTTCAAATTTAAATATATGTAGTATCCAAGTGATTCTCTGTAGGGCAGCTTATTAAAACATGAGTTTGTTAGGATCCCAAAACTTGGCAGCCCCTGAGGACTAAAAGCCTTCTAGATTTTGGACAGTTCATAAATTTGATCCAGACAAAATGTCTTAAAAATAAAAGTAGACAGACCTTGTTGGTATATTTTAATAAACTTTATTACATGTAATGAATGAAAGCTTTGGTATTGTTGATTAAGCAGTTCTGCTTTTGATGGTATGGGTTACAATTGCTTCCCTTTGTCTTTTCTACAAATATTTTTATGGCTACTGCTCTGATGAGCTTTTTTTACTGGTGCCCTGACTACATGAATTTAAGCATGCCACTAGATCGGCATCTAGGTCCCACTCTTTTACTGTTGAAATAATTAAATGTAACCACCACTTCTATTCCAGCAGTTTCTTTCCTCACTCTTCCCAACCTTGCAACTCCCTTCCTGTCACTTGATTCCCTGATAGCTACAATCTTCAAAAATGTAAATGCAGCGTCAATCACTATCTTCTGTTGCCCCTTTTTTCTTTTCCTCAATCCCCACCCACTCATTTCTCTTACTTTCACACTCCATAACCCCCCCCCCCTGTGTGCTAGTGGCACTGCTGCCTTGCTTGGGGTTAAATGCTTTAAAAAAAAATCTTTTGTGCACACTGCTTTTTATAAATAGTAAGTTAATATTTTTTAATTAAATAAGACTAGAATAATATCCATAAAAAATGACATTATTTCCATATGGATTAACTGTTCTGTTTCAATTCAGTGTAATGAAGTATTCATGTTACATGCAAATAAATATATATATCCAGGAATGGTGGGAACAAAAGTACATTTCCAATGTTCATAACATTTAATTTAAATGATATATGTAATGAAACACAACTGCAATCGTGTAGTGATTTTTACATGTTTTCAGTGTAATATCCTAAAATAAAAGAAATAAATAAATATATATATAAATCAAGGTCAATTTTACTGTCTTTAAACTACAATTTCCCATGATTTTCTCACATACTTGATATGCATGGAAATGTAAACAAATGACGTCACACATTATGAAATTTTGTATAAAGATAAAAATGTCTTGAAATAATTGTTGGACTTTGTCCATTTTATAATGTGTGATGTCATTTATTTACATTTGGATACGCATCGAGCAGATATGAATGTATGTGAGAAAATCATGGGAAATTGTAGTTTAAAAACAGTGAAATCAACCTTGGTAACCGAAACGCTCCTCTGGCGAAATTGGTAAAAGCACGTCAGGATATATGTATATGTATTTATGCAGATGATACTGTCAGATCTGTTGGATTTGCTACTGAGACAAAGTAAATCTGGCATCAGCACTTGAAAAGGATCATCAATCTGGGGTAGGAAATTGCTTGTAAATTTGAATGCCTCCAAAACAAAACTGCTCTTATTTAACCACCATAGAGAATACATTGTGTCTTCTTGGCCTCACATTTTCAACTGACATGAAGTGGAGAGATTATATCAAATCAGTTCCTTTGTCTGTTACAAGGAAATTTGGTTCACTGTTGTACCAGAAAACTTTTCTTCTCAGAATCTATTTTGCCCATTTATAAATCTACCATTTGTTGGTGCAGTGAATACTGTTGCCATATCTGGTCTGGTGTTCTTGCTGTGCATCTTGAGATTCTTGGCAAAATTCAGAGAGGTAGACATCTCAACTTCAGTCACTTTCTCACCCCCCCCCCCCAATGTCACGTGGCCTCACTCAATCTTTTCTATAAATATTTTCATGGCAGCTGCTCTAAAAAGCTTTTTTTTCCCTGGTACCCCCAACTGCATGAATTTAAGTCTGCTACTAGATTGGTAACTAGGTTCCACCATTTTACTGTTAAACAAGCTAAATGCAACTGCCACTTCTACTCCAACAGTTTCTTGTATTTCCCACCTGTGGAGTAGCCTACTATTCTTTTGCTTCTCTGATAACTACAATCTTCAAAAATTTAAATGCAAGGTAAACTGCCATCTTTTTTCTTTTTCAATCCTATTTAAGTTAAAAATATAGTTTTAAGGTATGCCATATTTATCGGTTCGATTGCTCAATATCAGGGATAGAGCATATATAAAGCTAAAAGTAGACATTGATCTCAACACCCAGTGACAACAGTCTGTCTCATTCTTAGGCCTGATGATTTTTTTTTCTTTTTCTCTCCTGCTTTCTTTCTTCCCCACTTTGTCAGTAATGATACGCATATAAGATTTATTGCCTGATGATACACTCTGGTTGCTAGAAACCATGGTAGCTTAGTGTCTTGAATTTTATCTTATATGTAATATATAATGTGAAAAGTGTGTGTGTATATATATATATATATATATATGCACGCTACTTATTAGAAAGCACTCAATATCAGAGATAGAGCTAACATATTTGGTTGGATTGATGTGAGTTTGTGACCCTGGGTTTCACGCTTTTGCAATCGTCAGCAATCCAACCATATATATATATATATATATATATATATATCTATATATATATATATAAATCCATGGATAAGTAATCTAAGTAAATCCTAATAATATAAAATATTAAAACTGATCCACAAAGAGAGTTCAATGTATTTATTACAGAGCATATATAAATAAATTACATAGAAATGAAACTCAAAAATACCTCATATGTATGGCCATTTCACTCTGCAAAAAATTAATCTTCCGAGGTTTATCAACACCAAAGGGTTTGAATATAAAATAGAATGGAAGCTTAAAGATTTTTAAACTTAAAAACGGACAAGAAGGAAAGGGAAAGTTGACGATATAAGAGAAAAAAATTAAAAGGGAGGAAAGGAAAAACAAAACAAAATAAAGATGAGGAGGAAGGAAAAATACACTAGAGATGTAGGAATTCGTCTAGACAAAAGTTTAAACACAGCTGAAAAATTGACACCAGCAAAAATAACCTTGACCTATATGTCTAAAATATGTATCTTGTTTCAATAGGAAAAATTACATAAGGAAATTCAATCTTTAAAACTTAGAGAAGGTTTTTATGATTGTTTGATAAAAAGTTAAAGGGTAGAAAAAATTAACATCTAAAATAAAAATATTATATAATAAGGTAATTAAAAAAATTTTTGTGAAATAATAAGGACAAGTATTTAGTAAATTTAAAAAGAAATATTAAATATAAATAAGAGGTAAAATTTATACGTTAATAAGAATAAAGAATAATAAAGAAATCAAGAAATCAACCTTAAGGAAAATATAAGTGAAATATAAATTATTAATTATAGATTAAAATTAAAAAACCCTTTAAAAGGAGATATCAATTATGGGTTCTTGCATTTCTAGTGTATTTTTTTCCCTCCACTTTCTTTCTCTCCCCCTCTCTGTTTTGTTTTTTCTCTCTTTTTTCTCCCTTTTTCTCTCTTTCCTCTCTTTTAATTTTTTCTCTTACTTTGTCGGCTTTCCTTTCCTCTTTCTTTCTCTCCCCCTCTCTGTTTTTTCTCTCTTTTTTTCTCCCTTTTTCTCTCTTTCCTCTCTTTTAATTTTTTCTCTTACTTTGTCGGCTTTCCTTTCCTCTTTCTTTCTCTCCCCCTCTCTGTTTTTTCTCTCTTTTTTTCTCCCTTTTTCTCTCTTTCCTCTCTTTTAATTTTTTCTCTTACTTTGTCGGCTTTCCCTTCCTCTTTCTTTCTCTCCCCCTCTCTGTTTTGTTTTTCTCTCTTTTTTCTCCCTTTTTCTCTCTTTCCTCTCTTTTAATTTTTTCTCTTACTTTGTCGGCTTTCCCTTCATCTTTCTTTCTGTCTCTTTAAGCTTCCTTTTTATTTTATCTTTAAACCCTTTGGTGTTGATAAACCTTGCAAGATTAATTTCTTGTGGGGAGAAATGGCCATACAGATAGGGTATTTTGAGTTTCATTTTTATGTAATTTATATATATATATATATATATATATATATATATATATATGTGTGTGTGTTTATGAAATGGATTAAGTCTAATAATTATTTAAAATATTTTCTGTTTATACATTATTTTCATAGATACAATTTATTTAAGTAAATGCTTTGTCTTTAATTAAACAGTATTAATTACATTTACCAGCCTGAATGTTCAAGAATTTTGTAGGAAATATGCATTCTCTGACAGGAATCGAACCTGTATTCCTATATGGAAACATTCATTTGATCTGACATGCTATACCATTTAGCTACAGGGAAGCGTCTGGTTAGCAAAGTCCGAATTAATGTTTTTAAACATACAATCTTTGATAATTTTTCTCAATCGATCATATCTGCTCATGAAATGTATCTTAACGTAAACAATGATGATATATATTTTGACAATTATTTAATATATTTTCTGTTTATATGTTATTTTTATAGATACAAATGTAAATGTAATTAATACTGTTTAATTAAAAACAGTGTGTTTACTTAAATAAACTGTATATATAAATAAATGTATTATGTATGTAAATATTGGATTTATTTTAATCAAACTGCATTCCTAAAAATCACAAGAATTCTGATTAGATATGAATTTGTCTGAAATATTTTTTTAAATTTCTTCCATGTCAAAGAAAAGGACAAAATTAAAGGAAATCATTTTTTTCATGAAAAACAATTAAAAAAAAAAATTGAATATTTGAAAACTTTATATACCTTCTTTATTGAATTTTATTATTTTTTCTTTTTTGGACCATTTTTTCTTTCTCTCTTTTTCTTCTAGGGTGGAATTGGAATATTTTTATTAGTAACAAATAAAAAAACAAAAAAAAAAACAATATGTTGTCTATAAGTAGACATTGTTTTTTGTTTCATTCTGCTCTCAAAGATAGCAATCATTCAGAATCAAAGCGGAAGTATTTTGGTTTCTGTATTTTAAAACTTGTCTTTTTTTTATTACTCTAATTGAACCAAATTTGGTTTTATTTTTTGATTAAAATCTTACAAAAAAAGTAAGAAAAATAAACAGATTTTATTTTTTCACCCACATCTTGCAAATTGTTGCATTTAATTCTGATCTTAGAAACTCAGCTTTTCTAATATAAGAAGAACTTACCTTTTTTTCCTCTTTCTCATTCTAAAACTGATGTTCGCTAATGTCGCTCTTTGCAGTGTCCTTATTGAGTTGTGAAATTTTTCATAAACATCTCTGAAGTAAATTTTTTGCTAATTTGAATTTGCTTAACTGAGCTCCCTGCACCCCAAAGCTCACCCCCAACAAAAAGAAAAAAAAACATTTCATTAAGTGGTGTTGTTGATAATCTCTTATTGTCTCCAAATAATCATAAAAATTGGTTTGTCTCCATAAACTTGGCTGGATCTCATTAACTACTGTAAGCTGGAAATTTGCTAATGAAAATACTGAGTCATGATTTGTATTCCTCTGTGAATCTGTAATGAAGACCAAATATTCACCAGTTGAAATTTGTGAAAATTAATAAGAAATGGAAAAGTGTGAGATGAAACACACACAAACAAAAAAAAGTAATTAATGAAAAAAAATTAAATTACTTGATTTTAATTAAAAATTTCAAGAAGCAAAATCTACATAAAAAAAAATAGGATCATATGTATTTACTGTTTTTAGATAGTTCCTGAAACATTAAAATTGTCAGTTTAAAACACCAATATGAATTTTATTAAGTTTTTCTTTCCATGACCTACAAATCTTAAATTACTGGTATTTATTTTAGGAAATTTTATTTGAGATATTTTTTTTTTTTTTTTTTTTTGTTAACTGATCAAAGAAATATCTTAAGATATTTATGAAACAGTATTTAAGCTAGAATCCCATTTAAACCCACAGCAACAAGGAAGATACAGTGGGTTGATATGAATTGTTAACGCTTGTCATTATAAAGACAGGCTTTTTTAAATCATCTAGACCAGATGAGACCTGATTGAGCTTTTATCAAACTGCTGTTACTATGTTTTATATTCATTAATTAAATCCACTTATTTATGGACTAAATTGAAAAAATGTCTGATAGGTTAATTTTAAATCTATAAAACAACTTGGAAATGAATAAAGAAAAAAATAACATTTTCCTTTGAACCAATTGACTAATGTCTAAACAATTTTGAATTGGCTCTTGTGATATGGTTTTGGGTTTTACACATAATGCCGAGGTGGAAAAACTCACCATGGATATGAAACATGATAATAAAACATTATATGGAATTGTGACTTCCTTTTTGCTTGCAGGCAGGCAAAGGACATTTCATCAATCTGCTATGCAGCAGACAAAATTTCTTTTTAATTGGCAGAAATGTCAACACTTTGTCATACTGTTTGTTTTTATTGTCTTTTATTTTTGAATTGGCTCCTCAGAAAGAAAGAAAGGTAGGTTTCTCAGCATCAATATTGCTACCCTTGTCCTATTAGGGTTGTTACATTGAGTGTGCAAAGCATGTATGCAAATATAATGGTCATTATCAGACAGAGGCAGTATTTTTCTTTTGCATTCCTACAGATATGCACTTCTCAAAGAAATATTGTTTTTTTTTTTGTTTTGTTTTTTCCTTTTAGTATACTCTATCTGGATCTCAAAGAAAAAAATTTTAATTTAATTTATTTTTAAATTTCTAAGTTTTAAAAAGGGGTTTCAGTTCACAATGCAAATGAATTGTAAATTGATCCTCCTACACACGGTCCAAAATAGATAAATAAAAGGTAAGTAAAAGAATAATAACAATAAAGAGAAAAGCTGAGTAAGAATTTTTGCTTTAAATTTATATTTTGGGGTTGTTTTGAAATTATTTGAAATGCTATGATTCAGAATTATCTTAAATCAGCAAAGGAAAATGGTTAAGACTCTGCTTGAAATAATAAATATTATCTTTGTTTTTACTTGATATTATTTGAAACTTTGTAAGATTAGTAAGAATTTACTTTATTATGTAGTATGAGCTTTTTTTATGAGGGTAGGGCGATCAATTTTCAATGAATTTACATGGCAAAAAATTTAAAAAAAAATAATTTGATCTTGAAAATTTTAAGTAGGGGGTTCACCTCACTTAAAATTTTCAAGATTAAATTATTTAAAAAAATTTTTTTTTTTTTTTTTTTTTTTTTTTGCCTATATCTTTATTTTTATGTGCCATGTTCTTTCAGGCTGTAGGTGATCATGGCTCTCCACCTCCTTCTATTCCTTGTTGCTCTCAAAAAGTTCCTTCCCTCTGTTTATTCTCCTAGACCACATTCTGTCACCCACTTGCTTAAGCCTACCAGGTATGTCACGTTGTTTTCCCTTGTCTCCCTTGTCTCTCTTTCGACCAGTGAGTATCAGATTCCCCAGGCCCTCCTTTCTCATTACATGTCCCAGAAATTTCAGCTGCCTCTTCCTGATATTAAGTATAAACCTCCTCCTTGTTTGCAACCTAAGACCTCATTGTTGTTCACACGTTTGGTCCATGATATCCTTAGGATTCTTCTGTAGAACCACATTTCTGTTGCCTCGAGTATCTTCTTCATCTTTGAGGAAATTGTCCAACATTTGCTGCCATAAAGATGGACAGGGGGATCAATTTCCAATGAATTTACATGGCAAATTGATCTTCCTTTCTCCTAGAATTTTGAAATTAAAAAGAAAAAAAATATATTTTTCATCTGGAGTGCTTATTTAATACTAGTATGAAAAAAAAAATTGTAAAATACAATTATTTCCTGGAGAAGTGTGTTTATGTAGAAATTTGCTAATTATTTTTTCCTTTTGTAGTATGGTCCCTAAACCAAGTCAAACTTTTATGATGTAATAAAAACTTGAAACAGTCAACATTAGAAAGAAATTATTTTGCTTACAGCTCTGCTGAGAGTACATGATGTTAAATTTAATAACAGAACAAAAACCTAAACCTTTCTTTCTCTTTAAATTCTGCAACTTCATGTTAAGACAAAAATGAGGAACCAAGTTTGGTCAGTGTGGCCTTGTCGTCTTCTCCTGTAAAAGTAAACTCTCTTAAAGAATGATCGTCAGTGTTAAAGATATTTGCAAATAAAACAACATTTTATTCATTTCTTGAGTCTTGCGTTCATTTTTAATATTGTTCTTATTGTTGATGTGTAAACTTTATTCAGTTGTCAATCAAAGTGTATTTATATTTTCCAAAAGTCGAACTAAAGAAAATGTGATATTCCATGTTTGTTATTCAAGTCTCTTTGTTCTTCATTCAAAATCTATTCTACTTTACAACTTAAATGTCTGTCAGAATTTCTACGATGAGAAATTATCCTTAATTACATTATTTACTCTTACACTAATAAACTCCCCTCTTTGTTGTTATAACAGTGTTTTAATTATAGTGCACTCTGGGGTGACATTTAATCAATTTTGAACTGAACCCTAAATGGGGGCAGATCGTTGATATAATTTTTTTAAATTTTTTTATTTCATTTTGTTTCTGATTAGTTAAAAAGTTATTTTAAACTTTGTGGTGTGTTCGGTACCACATCTCCATCTCTGAAATCATGTGACTTATAAAAGTTTATTAGTAACTTGAACTGATGTTTGTCATTTATACATTTTTAGTTCCTTAGTCAAAAGTCACTATTTGCACAATTTTTCTCTTTCTACAGAACAAGCCAATGTCTATTCTTAACTCCTATAAATGAAAGAAATCAAATTTTAATTATAAGAACAATGTTTTACAATTTTGTTATTTTAAATGATTTTTTTTAATAATCTTTTAAAAAAAAATTATTTTTCATATTTTCAGCTTGTAGTTTTTTTGTTTGTTTTATTTTATCTCCAATTTTTGATTTTTATAAAGTTTAATTTGGATTTTCAAATTTTATATACAAAATATCATTTTTATTTGAATTTTTGTATTCTCCATATTTTTATTAGGTTTTGCATATTTTTAATTTTACAAAAAAAGATTGATATTTTGTATCACTCAATATTGTCCATATTTATTGCAGCTAGCAATTCTTACAAAAAATATTGCTTCATATATATATATATATATATATATATATATATACACCTAGTGAGCCAGACAAACCTACCTAGGTTTCACCTAAACGGATTGTCAGGGAATGTTCGGCTAACAAGGCAAAGAGAAACGCATATTTATAGGCGATAGCTAAAATTATACCACATGACCAAAGAACCACAAACACAAACACCTAAGTGGGTGGGAGGGTAAATATTTATTCAACAAAAATGGGGGATGGAGGGGAAAAAAAAACATTAAGGTGGAATGGCAAATAAGCGGGAAAACGTCTAATTTAGTAGCCAAGATTTTTTATGTCTACATACGTTAAGGATTTCAGTTTTGGAGTTTAATAGTTGGTTAGGTTGATCATATAAAGCTATGGTTAATTTCTGCTCGGCACATAATTTACACAATTTATGGCCTGCTTTATATTTGGGGCATTTTTTTAAGATTTTCCATTTAAGGATGGGGTCTATATTATCTTCTTGTTTGGTTTTCCATACAGAGGTATATAGCGTGGTACTATGCTTAATTTTTTCGTTTTTAAAACTACTCGTGTGGTTATAATATCTTTTTTTAAATTTATCCTGAGTAGCACCTATGTATGTTTTAGGGTTAGTATCCTCGCTATTTTTGTAAATTTTCACTTGATAAACCACGCATTCTTGCTGACATTTTCCCTGTAATGGACAGATGTTTTTGTTTCTACAGTTACAAGTAGGAGGATTACTGCGTGGATTATTCCTAGTTTTTTTCTTATTCAATCCACTTATTATAGTCCCTACATTCGGCATGCAACAATAACTAAGTTTTACATTGTTTTTGTTAAATATTTTATGTAACTCAGTTTTTTTTGGAAATGTTGCTCTAATAAATCAAAAAATATCTTGCCAATTTTTGTTTTTATTGCTAAATTATAAGGAGGATTGAACCACAAAATCTTTCTTTGCCTATTATTACGTTTATTTTTTATTTTTATTTTTTTTTTTCCCCTCCCTCCTGATTTTTGTTGAATAAATATTCACCCACCCACCCACTTAGGTGTTTGTGTTTGTGGTTCTTTGGTCACGTGGTATAATTTTAGCTATCGCCTATAAATATGCGTTTCTCTTTGCCTCGTTAGCCGAACTTTCCTTGACGATCTGTTTAGGTAAAACCTAGGTAGGTTTGTCTGGCTCACTAGGTGTATCTAGGTCTGCTCTACGGTTGTATTGAGCTCTTTTGTTAGTTAGTTGTTTACTTGTATTGGGGTTTTTTCTTTGGGCTTCAGACCTGCATCTGTGCGATCTTTTTTCAGCAGTAGTTCATGTTTGTAGCTCTTTCTTTTTTTAAATCCTTTTTTTCCCTCGAGATTGATTTGATTATAGGCAAATCAAAAATTCGAGGGTTTTTCGAAACGAGTCTAGTTATCTATATTTGTATGGATATATATATATATATATATATATATATATATATATATATATATTGATGAGAAACACATTGTCATAGTGAGATAAAGTCTATCAAAACTGAATAATTTCAGTCACAGTGCTTTTTTTATGTACTAAAGCACTCCCCCTGAGTAGTTCAGGTTGCAAGGAGCTGGGTGATTTTATCTGCTTACCATCTTGTAGATTAGTTACCAATCAAGGCTCTACTGCTATTTAAGTGGGGTTTGGTTTGGTTTGGTTTGTTTTGTTTTATGGCATATCAACATCAATGAGTTATTTAATGCTAATAAAATTTTTATTGCTGCTAATATTTTTTTTCAAAAATGTATAACTGATATTTTTTTTCAAAATTGTATTGCTGGTAATAATTTTTTACAAAGTATTTCTGGCATTAAAAATATTCTTAACTATTTGCCCATAGTTGGGATCCTAACAGGTGTTACCACCCCGGCTCAGGGTGGACCTGGGAACACCAGTAATTAAGAGGTGGTTCCATGCTCCTCAAAACCTCCTGATCAGAGGCCTTGCTGTTGGATGTAATTTATTGTCTTACCCAGGATGCAGATGTAGTTTGTTGTCATACCAGGACGGATAGTTGGGGAGGGGGAAAAGAGATCTATTCATATCTTTCCTAAGTGAATGTAACGAACTTGACTGGAATTCGAACTCGGCTATCTGATTTTCATTATACCACCCACACATTCATGTATATCTTAAAATACAGCAAAAGTATTTCATTATTTTTGCTTGTAATATCTGTTGCTTTTAATGTTTCCAGTGCAAAAGAAACAATAGTTATCTCCCTTGCATTGGCGATATAATCTATATAAATAAATGCGAGGGTTAGTATGCCACACTTTTTCAACTTTACTCCTAGAGGCCATAGCCCAACATGTCATACCATTTTGGAATCAGGCCGATTCCGTGAGCTAATTAAAAACATTACGGGTTGTATTCGGACCCGCGATCTTGAATTTTTGGATTATCTGCGATTATTTTCGGCGATGATTTTTTTTTTTAACGTGATTTTTTTTTTTTTTTTTTTTTTTTTTTTTTATGCCGAATTTTTTTGTACGATTACAATTATTATAACTTGGAAAGAAATTTGGGAATAATCGAAATTAATTGTGAAATCCAGCGAAAGTAACCCATTAAATAAAAATAATTGTTCGTATGGAAAGTAAGGACCTACTTACATCAAACTAAGTGGCAGCAGAAGAATTATCGTTAAAGTTTTAAGAGGTAAAAGTAAAACTTAAATATTAATGCGATACTTTAAAATGAAGCAATGAATTTTGAGTTCTGTAGTTTATTGTCGTCTATCGCATACGGCAGCAGTATGCCTTACAAAAAGAAATCTCCGCTAACATAGGACCAGATTGCAATCCAAAGAGCCAAGGCTGCAATGAGGAAAAGAAATTCCCGTGCAAATGAACACCAAAGTCAAACGGTAGCCAGGAGAGCTTCCAGTGCTGAGAATATGCAAAGACTTAGGGACTCTCAAACTCCTGAACAAGCTGAAGGCCCAATCAAGAGCTATATACAGGAGTTGGCTTTAAATGCCGCTCGATAGGATGGCTTTTATTTATATTTCTTATGTGAAAAGCTACTTCTTTTAGATGGGGGCGGTCTTGGCTCTTCACAACATCCTTTTGAAGCTCTTAGCATTTTTTTTTTTTTACTATCTCACCACTTTATTCTACCATCCATTCACAGTACACCAGTTTGATCCTGCCCCTCTTGCCTTCGATATGTCCTGTGAGTGTCAAATTTTCCAAGCGGTTTTTTCTCATTATGCTTCCCAGAAATTTCATCTGAACAGCTACGACTACTGCTAATAATATTAGGTTGGTGCAAAAATAATGTCGTTTTCTCACATATGTTACTATGTGAGAAAACGACATTATTTTTGCACCAACCTAATAATAATAATAATGATTTAACAAAATATGTTTTAATTATTGATGGTATGGGTAAATTTGAATATTTATAAAATCAAAGAAACAATGTAGTGTGTGTGTCTGTTGATCTAAAATCGAGGGCCTTCTCACTACCGTTGACGGAACTCCACCCTGGTTGACCTTCATTACTTCCTATCTCTAACCATATTGGGTCATGTAGGATGGAAGTATCTGGTCAGATCGTCGTATGATCTTGCCTTTGTCTGCCCTCTAGTTTTTTTTTCCCCTCCGCCTTAGTGTTCACCCTGTTACTCTAATAGTCTACCTGTTACCTTTGCGATGAGAAACATAGTCAGCCCCATCTATGTTTGCCCTTCTGGATGGTTTCAGTTATGTCCTTCACTCCAGCCTGCTGTGGAGTCAAGGTGCTGATCTTCCTGTCCTATAATGTGATGCCGAGCATTATTCCCTTCATTTTTACGTTGGACCACTGCAAAAATCTCTCCAGTGGAGGGTGTTCTGTGCACTCGTGTCTCATTTCCTTAAGTTATCACCGGCAGAACTTATTCCTTGAACAACTTTCTCTTCGTTTCGGTTGTTGACTTGGGACTCATGTCTGCCACGATGTCTAGTTAATTCTTTTGCAGACACTTGCCCAGGGAAATTTGTGTTTAACACCCCCCAGAGCAACATGTGGCTTATGCGACAATTTGTTGTGTCCATTAAAAATAAATAAATAAAAATTAATTATACTGTGACAAGTAATAATAATAATAATAATAACAATTATAATTATCATTAACACACACACACACGGCAACCTCACAATCGGGGTGGTTTCCTATGGAGCCCTCTCTTGCTTAGGATAGACACTTTTTGTGTACCTAGTTAATGTGAGTAAGTATCGTTTCCGGCTTCTATTTTGGTTATAATCCAAATCGAGATTCCCAACCACCCCAGTTTGTTTTGGGCCTTTTTTTTTCATCTCGACTGGGTCAGTTTTTTCTTTCCCCATGGCCGTATTTATTTTATACTTTCCATCTCTCTTAGTGAGAGAGCCTCTTGGTTTTGTCTAAAGGTAGAATACAGAGGCCTCTCTTAATTATTTTGAGGGTTTGACAAGTCCAACTAACATCAATTATCCTTTTATTTTGTGTATTTGTTTTGAGATTTTAGTTTATTTTTGGGGTTCATCCCCCGTCTTCATTAGGTATCATCCACAGATTTTTGTATATAGAATTTTATAATCGTCAATTTTTATGTCATGGGATGTTTCTTGAGAGTATGCAATATTGTGGTATATGGAGTTCCCTGAGAGTATGCAATATTGTGGTATATGGAGGATAGAAAGATGATAGATAAGTTCTTTTGGTGGATGTGCAAATTGTAAGGAGTGAATGAGTTGTGAATCTGATTAGCTAAGTATAAAATAGGAAGTTACGACCAGCTTCAGCCAATTTCCATCCATTTTCAACTTTACGCCACAATTGTATTTTATATACAATAAATCTAGACACCCTCACAATCGGACAAACAGTGAATACAAGGGTTGATGAGAGATTTTGACTCCTTTACTTCTCAGGCCACAACAGTAACGTTTGTCTCTCAACGCTCATAAACAAAATCTGAAGCAAGAAAACTCCAGACATTTTTTATCCAACTAAATTATCTGGACATTCACTACACATATTATATAAAAAATACGCAATTGTATCCACTTTACTCATTTTTAACTTATGATTCTGTGGGTTTCCGATACATATTTGATCCCAACTCACAATTTACTCAGTATTACTTTCCCTCGTGTCTCCAACGCCACAAAAAAATAATAATCATTTTGTTGTTTCCAATTCTTGATGTTTCTCATTTTTTTGAGTATTTTTGTATGCATAAATGTTAGGGGGGTTAAGATTATTTATGCCGTGTTATGCATGCACTGTTATACTCTATATTTCTGTATTGATGCGAGCATGGATGTTCAGCTACAAAGGAAGATACAGACACCACCACCCTGGCCATCATATGCCTTGACCACATCACCAACGACCAGGTAGACAGTAAAAGACAGGAGCACAGTGGCGCTCCAACGAAGACCTTCTCACTACAGTGAAGACAATTAAGCTGAAATGTTATGGCTACGTCACACGATCTGCTGGCCTTGCAAAGACAGTTCGTCAAGGAACCGTGGTGGAACGGCAGGGGGAAGCCAAAAGAAAAAAGTAGAATGACAATATCGAGGAATCGATGGAGAAACAATTCGAAGTGACCCAGGACCTTGCACACGACCGCGACAGATGGAGGAGACTGGTGAACAACTCAACATGTCATTGCCTCAATGACTCATTTCGCTTTAAGGGCAAAAGAAGAAGATAATTCTTCTACAAATTCTTTTCTCGCTTGTGAAACTCTCTTCCAGCTCCATGCTTTTTAGCCGACTTTGATCTTCAAAAATTTAAATGCAATGTCAATCGTTATTTACTGTTTGCTTGATTCCCCGCCTATTGTTTTCACTAATGTTTCTTTTTTTTCTTATTCTTTCACACTCAGTAACCTACCTGTACCTGTAACGGCATTCACCCGGGGTGGTTTGAGCCGGCTCCAATATTGGAGAAATTTGGAATTCACAAGCGGCCCCCAACCATGAGATTTGATTATAGTGGTGAAGGTTTCGTGCAGGACCATCCACACTTTTTGAAGGGCCGATTAGAGAGGCCTTGTGCACTACGTGCCACAAGGTCCCCAAACGGCCCTCCGCAGGTTTTGAATTACCCATAGTTGGAGGGAGAAGAAGAGGATTCACACATTTCCCAAGGGTATTAGCACGTAAGTGAATGTAATGGATTCGACTGGAATTCGAACTCGGCTCTCCAATTCCTCAACCCAAGCCGCTATCCATTACTTCACCGTGCCACTCAGTAACACCTTGTGTCTTAATAGTTTTCCTACCTTGCATGGGGTGAAATGATTAAAAAAATATTTTGAGCGGACGTTCGTTACAGTTTCTGGAAAAAGAGCATATAATCAGACACGATCACCACGTTTCGCCGAGCAGCCAGTGTGCTTTCTCTAGTCTTGGTGAACAGTTGTACTCTTAATGAGGTTCCTTGTGCGTATCATCTTTTGGGGCTCATGTTCACCGTAAACCTCGAGTAGAAACTCATATACGATCCCTAGCTAAAGATGCTAAAAGAATTTCAGAAAGTACCAGACTCCTCCTGGCATGGTCTATCTTTACAAGGATCATACCTGACCAAAAATGAAGTATTGCTGACATATCTGGGCTGGAGCTGCACAATCCTCACATTCCAGTCTTGAGAGAGTACAAAAGTGTTTACGCGGTTTTGTTGGCAATGAATTGTTTTCCACCATACAACTCCTTTCCCCCAGACGAAACTCTGCTAGCCTTTCGCTAATCTGGAGATAACAAGTGTTTTGAAAATGCTTACTTTGTGAACGGTATTATATTTACCTGGCCTCTCCACTGTGACACATGGTGGTGATCCCATAAACATACGTATGCATATGGACAAAGATTGCCCGTCATCGTGACCACTGTCATGCTGGCATCAATATTACACCGACGCCGCCTCTCTTGGCGCAATGGGGAAGGTGCTGCCGCAGGGTTGGAATCGCCGGGACCGCATAACTTCTCCCATCTAAAATGAGGAGAAAAGTTTACTTCATTTCCGGTCAAAAAATGGAACTCCTGTGCCAAACTGTGCCTATATACTAGGGTAGGGCGTTCGGAAACTACGTTTTACCAGAAAGGATATGAAACAAATGCAGGGTAAATCTATTTAAATATTATTTATTAAAAAAAGACTAAGAACGACCAATCCCAAAGATCTCAGCGTTGGAACAAGTGGATGATAATTATGTAAGGATACAGAAGGTGCTTATCTCACTTTGGTAGAGATAAGTCACGTGGGTCACACAACAGCCGTTTAATTTTCATTTTGTATTATTTATTCTTTTCGGTTTTTGATGTTTTATTAACGTAGTAAAAAATTGTGGGGTGATTTACTTAGGTCGCTTATTTAATAGTTTGTTTTGGGCTGGGAAGATAAAGCTATTTATTCGTCCAATGTTTAGATTGCTTGCCGTAGTCTATTCTGGTATTTTGGCGGGGGCACTTTTTAATTTATTTATTTGGATTGATTATTTTTACTTGTTTATGCTTATTTTTATTAGTTCTAACGGTTATTTTAGCGGGCGATTTGTTAATTTGGTCATTTATTTATTTATTTGGATTAATTTTTATTTCTTTTTTATTTATTTACATATTTTTTGTTTTGTATATTTTTATTTAATCTATTTGGTTTTCGATTTTTGAGTAACGTGGTAATTTTTTTATCGTTATCTAGCAGTTATAGCTATTTTTACGTCCAATTTTTGGATTGGTTATTTTGGCGGGATTGGTTTGTTAATTTGTTTATTATTATTTAATTAATTTATTTTTACTTGTATTTTATGTTTTTTTATTTTTATTCTATTTCGTCTATTCTAACGGGAGTGGTTTGTTAATTTGTTTATTATTTGTTTGGGTTAATTTATTTTACTTGTTTTTTTATATTATTTTGTTTAATCATTTCAGTTTTCGGTTTTTAAGTATCGTATTAAAAATTTGTTTTCATGCCTGCATTTTGAGATGAGCTTAGATCATTAATTTAGTAATTTATTTTGATCTGGGAAGGTAATAATGGCTATTTTTTCCTGCAAGTAAAGTTTGCAGGTTTTTGATTGTTGTAGGCTGATGATCTTTTCCTTACAGTTCATGATATTTTTGGGTGTGATTTGTGTTTTGTTTTTAATTTCCCAGATATGTTCGCGTATTTACTATCGGTGAAAGATGTTTTGTGTGCATAGTTTCTTTGTTTCCAAGGTCCTTCAGTTACTCCCGTGTATACTTTTTCTTCCTTATCTGGTGATTTTACCGTGGCTTGTTATATTACGTTGTTTTGTAAGCAATTCCCGTCAAGGGACATTCATTCTTTATTTTACAGCTACATGTCGGTTTAATTTGTTCGGGTGGTTTGTTGATAGTTTTCCTGTTGTGCTTTTTTATTATTTGTGCCATGTTCTCGGTGCAACTGTAGCTGATTTTTATAGTGTTTTTATTGAATATTTTGTGTAGAGTGCTTGATTCCGGGAAGTGTCTGTTTAAGAGTTTGAAGAATATTTTACCTACGTTTGTTTTTAAGTTTTTGCTGTACGGTGGGTTGAACCATATGATATTTCTCTTCCTGTTAGTCTTTCTTGTGCTCTGTGGTGAGTATGTGAGTGTTGCCGGAAATCCACTATCTTTTAGGGCTGTTTCGTAGTCTTTCTTAGCTTCGTTAAATATGGTTTTATTGCAAGAATTGTCGGAAAGCCTTTGGTATCTATTTGATTATCGAAGGCGGGTGATTATAGGATGTGTCTATGTGCAGTGGTTTATTATTGGGTTTTCTGTATGGTTTATATGTCCCTTTTCGAAAAGAATAAATAATACAAAATGAGAATGTAAAACAAGTACAATAAATTAACACAATAAATAAAATAAACAAAGAAGCCACTCCCGGAAAAATAACCGCCAGAATAGATTACCCACAATGCACTACTGACCCATATATATATATATATATATATATATATATATATATGAATAGTCGAGGAAAAATCCAACATTCGCGGTTTGACGATTGACTACAATGTTCACACATATATATATATATATATATATATATATATATATATATATATATATAAGAAAGAACAGTAAGATATATAATCCGGTGTTCTTATTGATATTTTTTGATTTTATTTTTACAAAACAGAGCTCAATGTAAATTTACAGTCTAAATATTATAAATTAAGTGATATAAAATATGTTTTTTCGCTACACAGTAATAACCATGTTTCAAAAGTGGAAGCTAAAAACTTTAAATTTAATTGTATAATTAAATTAAAAGCATTAGTTCCGTTTCATCTTCAAGCGAATATTGGAATATTCACTTAAAGATGAAACGGAACTAATGCTTTTAATTTCATTATATAATTAAATTGAAAGCTGTTAGCTTCCATTTTTGAAACATGGTTATTACTACGTAGCGAAAAAAAAACATATTTTAAATCAGTTAATTTATATGTATATATAAATGTAATGAAAATAAAAAGTCCGACAATTATTTTAATATATTTTCTATTTATACTTTATTTTTCTAGATACAAATATTTAATTAAATAATAAACAGTATTAAGAAGGTTTACCGGCCTGAATGTCCGAGAAATCTCAAAGAAAATATGTGTTTTCCGACTTAGTCCATTTCATAATATATGATGTCATTTGTTTACGTTAAAATATGCTTCGAACAAATATGAGAGTTCGAGAGAAATGATGAGAAATTTGTGGTTTAAAAACAGTAATTTAACCTTGCTAACCAGGCGCTTCCTCTGTAGTAGCACGTCAGTCTATATGACAGTTTGTCGTAGTACACAGGCTCGATTCCTATCGGAAGTCACATATTTTCTATGAGATTTCTCGGACATTCAGGCTGGTAAATGTTGTTAATACTGTTTATTATAAACAGAGCATTTACTTGAATATTTGTATCTATAAAAATAACGTATAACCAGAATGTGTGTGTGTGTGTGTGTGTGTATATATGTATATATATATATATATATATATATATATATATATATATATATGTACTCGAGTAGGTGTTGAAATGTTCTCGGCGCCACCCATTTCCCCTACTAACTAAATGTTCGAACGGTAAAGAGTTATATTAGAGAACACAGATTGTTTATTATTATTATTATTATTATTATTATTATTAATAATAATAATTTAAAAAAGATTTTACCGTTACTTAATATTGTAGTTGTTTTTAATTACAATATTGTTAATTCGGTCGCTCGATCTACGCCAATAAATAAACAGCAGATGAGTGGAATGAAAATTAAAAATGAAGACAAAATTAAATGCTAATCGAGATTAATAATTACTGATATGAACGAGTTTAAAATTTTTTATAATCGTTTAGGATTGGGTTTCCGTTTCCTTTACTCTTCTCATTCTCTTTCACTCCCAGTAACATCTTGCGATTTAGTGGCATTATTGCCTTCCTTGGATGAAGTGAATTTAAAAAAAAAATTGATCAAGTCTTGGAAAAGCATATAAAGTTTATAGTAAAAGCGCTTACAAAAACGGGCATTGTTATTTTTCTATCTATAAAAAAAAAGAAGAAAAGCAAAAAAAAAAGAAAATTTTCGGGAGTATTCAATGATTTTTATTTGTTCTTGAGCTAAGGAGATGGTTTTATCCAGCATGGGTTCTGTTATAGAAATGTAGAAATCTTTTATATCTAGTTGTATAAATTGACAATTTTATATATATATATATATATATATATATATATATATATATATATTTAGGTTGCGGAATCAGACTATAGTTGTTTTTGTGTTTTTCCATTGATTTACTCCCAACTTCTCCGTTAGTTCTGAATTAATTTTTTTTTAGTATTATTTTACTTATTTTACCTAGTTCGCTTTTGGTCTTGTTTATGAGTTAGTTTGCATGTTGGGTTGGTTCTGTAACTTTTTAGTCGTTTTTTTTGGTCTTTTAGTTTGATAAGGGCTTGAGATTTAGCGATGCAGTTTCCCAGTAACCTCTTGCGTTTTAGTGGCATTATTGCCGCCTTTGGATGAAGTGAATTAAAAAAAATTTGATCAAGTCTTGGAAAAGCATATAAAGTTTATAGTAAAAGCGCTTACAAAAATGGACATTGTTATTTTTTGATAAATTTTGTCCACCTTGACATGTTTAAAATTAGTTCCCTATGATAGTTCTAGGTTTTTTTTTTCAGATTTTATTTTTTTCTACCTTTTGTTTTATTTTATGAAATGAACACTAAGTTCTACATGCATATCTACCATGTCACCTGAAGAACTCTCCAGTTTTGGGAATAGATTATTTCGACCATTTTAAGAACTTGAGAATCGGTTAAAAAAATGACATTCAGAATCGTGCGAATTTTAATAACAACTACGAATACGTATGTTATCTTTTTATTTTTAAAGAAATAGTTCAATTCAATGATAAATTTCATAATTCAATGTTAAGATCTGTTTCAGCTGCTTTCCAAATTGTCAGTGTTCAAATTCAGTCATTGCATTCGCTTGTCGTTTCTGCTCGTCGACTGGAGGCGCAGGCACCAGTATTTCGGGCACTCTCTTGGAGAAGGGGTTATGATAAAAACGCTTCTTCAGAGATGACTGGATGCCGTTGTCAGCTACCCTTCCTTTTTCCGTCTCGGATAAACCAAAATTGTTCCCTTGTTTCATAATTGGGGCTCTCCTCGTAAGAAGGTCGGTCAATTCCCTGATGCACGGGATCAAGTTCTTGAGACAATTCTCGCAAAAATCATGTGACGATTGTTGCGTGCAACAGGAATCGGAAAAATGGCGGGCTTTCGGTAGTCGGGCGCACGAAGCACATGTTTTTTCCTTGGTTGAACCTCTCGGACACTTAGCGACGACTGTTCCTAATAGAATCAGCTGACTTAGAATTATTAGAAAGAAGATCTTCATCGCAGAAGTGCCGGTTGGAATATGTTTAACGGCCATCTATAAAAAAAATGAAAAGAAAAGCAGTTAAACGAAGTTTTTGGTCACACAAACACACACACACACACACACACACACATATATATAAGTTATGATAAAATATAGTTTTGAGGTATGCTATATTTATGGGTTTGTAATGATACAAAAGGCGATTATATCCTTTTGGTCGAAATAAGTCACGTGACGGCCATTTAATGACGTCACTCCATACAGTGACGAAAGTGATCAGTCAATTTCAATCGGTTTACAGGAGCCCAATTTTTTTTTTTTAGCCCGAGCCAAGGGACTCGGGCTGAGGCTAAATCTGCCCCTACCCCCAGCACCTTACAAGTCCTTGATGCCGTTTCCCTTTGGGAATATATCTTTCCCAGATATGTTGAAGAAATTTCGGCTCGCAAGCCCTCAATTTGAGAAAACTCAAGAGTCGCTGTTTCCTGTTCGCGGAATATGTCATCGCTTGGGGCATAGTAGATGAATCCGACCCGTTTGAATCTGTGGTCCTAAACATGTCTTCTCCAGAAACACAGAAGGATCTCCATATTATATGTAAGACCCTATCTTTTCGTTCTCCCTTCATTCTACTGCTTTTGATATGATAAATCATTCTCCGCGGGGAACACCTGTAAATATGTATATATAGTTTTCGGTATGTCTTAGTGGTATAAAACTATCTCTGAGAACAAAGCATGTTTTTCATTCATTTTTCTTTCAGCCATTCTGTTCCATCCGTGAAACACTGTGTTATTATATCATGAATATAATAATGTCCATAATGGGGGAAATGTAAATGTGAGAATAAACCATTCTTCCATCGCTCCACCCGTTAGAGTTTAAGGTGCTCAATATCAGGGATAGTGCGTATATTAACCGTTACCGCTCACCCAATAACCGTTAAGATAATACAATAGACCTACCTTTAATGGGCCATTAACCAGCATATATAAATAGTCGTGTCAAAACACAACGCTCATCTCGAAGATTGCGTTGAAGCATGAAGTAGACTGTCGCTACTGGGTGTTGACTTCAATGTCAACGTGTGTGTGTATATATATATATATATATATATATATATATATATATATAATATTAGTGGTAAATATACATATATATGCAAAATCCACAGGTGCATATACACACATGTATATTTTTTGAATAAAAAATTCCGAGAGGATAGAATCCAGGTAGAACTCAATGTCCAGGACAGAGTAAGGATATAATAACAAGGCTTAAACACTAATATTCCATGGTCATAATTTATTCCATTGGAAACGTAAATACGATCCAATTCATCAGACCTACAAATTCAAAAAGAAAACAGAAAAAACCTACTCCGGAAATAAAAATAGAATTTAGAGAGAGTGTAAGTATGAGAGTGTGGGACGAATGTTAGTTCATAAGAGAGGGGTTTAACAGAGAGGGTTATTTAAAAACTAGGTGTGAGTGGAAGGGGGATATATATATATAAAAATGTGTGTGTGTTGTGTAATGGTTAGCAAGCTTGTATCCCTTAAACAATTACGATGGAGTAGCGAGTTCGATCCTCACTGGATGCTCAAATAATTGCGGTCTTGTGCCACTAAGTTATACTCTCTCTCTATGTATATATATATATACTTTCCTTTTAAAATTTATTAGTTTTTGTTTTTAATTTCCCATATATATTTAAAAAGAATTGTACTGATCCCGTATTTACTATTTTAAATGATGTTTTGTGTGCGTAGTTTCTCTGTTTCCAGTGTCATTCAGTTACTCCTATATAATTTTTCTTCGCTATCTGCTGATTTACAGTGGCTTGGTATATTACATTGTTTTGCAAACAGTTGGCGTTTAAGGGACATTTCGTCTTTCGCTCTCTAGTTTGATTTGTGCGGGTAGTTGGATGTTTTTTTGTTGTGAGTTTTTATTATTTGTGTCATGTTCGCTTTGCAACTGTAGCTGATTTTTACTGTGTTTTTTGTTGAATATCTGGTGGCGAGTTCTTGATGAGGGGATGATTGCGTTTAATGAATACTTTTTCTACATGTGTTTTTATTTTTTTTGTTGAATGGTGGGTTGAACCATATGATGTTTATTTTCCTGTTGGCTATTTTGTGCCGTGGTAGGTATGTGAATGTTGTCGATAATTCCCTACCTTTTAAGGCTGTTTCATAATCTCTCTTCTCTTCGTTGAAGATGGTTTCATTAGAAGACCTGTCAAATAACCTGATTGTGGGATCTGCTTGATTATTAATGTTGGGAGGTTGGAAGATGTGTGCATATAAATTGGTTTGTCATTAGGTTTTCGGTATGATTGATATGTACCCTCTTCTTAGAATGTGACATCTTGAAAATCTACTTCTTTTAGGTTAGTTTTTATGTCTATGTTTTATCTTACATTTCGGAAAATTTTTATTATTACTCTTTTGGTCTTATCTGTTATAATTTCTCAATATTATGACACTCTCCTTCCTGTAGAGGTCCATATAATTTTATCGATGATTTTACTTAGTTCGAGTAGTAAATGTATACCTATGAGTTTACAGGGACACACCATCAAAGCTTCCTATTGTAATATCAAAGATTACTCTTTCTTTATCCACGGATCTTTGTTGTCAAATAATACAGATTTTCGGGAGTATTCAATGATTTTTATTTGTTCTTGAGCTAAGGAGATGGTTTTATCCAGCATGGGTTCTGTTATAGAAAAGTAGAAATCTTTTATATCTAGTTGTATAAATTGACAATTATATATATATATATATATTAGGTTGCAGAATCAGCCTATAGTTGTTTTTGTGTTTTTCCATTGATATACTCCCAACTTCTCTGTTAGTTCTGAATTAATTTTTTTTTAGTATTATTTTACTTATTTTACCTAGTTCGCTTTTGGTCGTGTTTTGAGTTTGCATGTTGGGTTGGTTCTGTAACTTTTTAGTCGTTTTTTTGGTCTTTTAGTTTGATAAGGGCTTGAGATTTAGAGATTCAGTTTATTCGGTTGTCTAGGTCTAATGTTTGGGCGATTGTTTTAGCTTCCATATTAATATCATCTTCTTTTGTTTTTGGTGCTTTTCTGTATGTTTTAGTTATGTTGTTCTTGAGTAATTTGTTCTGTTTTGTGGCCTTGGGAACAATTTCTAGTTTGTCCGTTGCAATAAATACGTTACGTGAATTGTTTATTTTATTTTTTGGAAGAAATTGTTAATGAAATGTTATGTTTCTTATTAAGTTAGTCAAGTCTTTCCCGAAGTCGTACAGTTCTTTGTTTTTGGGGAACATGTTTTTGTTTTAACGCCGTATTTTTCCCTGAGTGTGATATTTATGAATTTAGTTGCAACGAGGCCTGATATTGACGTCATCAGACTTGTCACTGAAATTCGAATCAACACATAATATTCTCTTGAAGATGAAAACATTTACTCGATTAAACTGTTCAGTGGAAATAAATTGGTTGTATTAGTGACATGGATACACCTACAAGACATGTGTCATGACCATTCAGCATGCGAAGAAGGATCCATGGCTATACGAAACTTTCTATCTTTTAAATAATGTTACTCCTTTATAACCCCTCTTTGTTTATCAAAATCGCCTAATTTACTCAAGCGTCTCAAGTTTACTCAGTGTTTTTCTCTGTCTTCAGTGTTCCACGCAAATTCTCTAAACCCTCTGTCCACATTATACAGGCGTTTTGCTCTCAGTATAATTTCTGGATTATCCAAATAGATCTCGTTTTCCCAGCAGTTCAAATATATCCTTGTGTCGTATCTTGTCAAATGTCTTTACATAATCTTTAAAACATAAGCGCGCATCCCTTTGTACCTGTATTGCTCTCTCTGACATGTTTGTCATGAATATTGCATTTCTTCTTCTGGTGTTCCTTGACAAAGTCGCACTGTTCATGTTCTATTTACGGTTTGATTCTGCCACGCGCTCTATACATCAGGATTTGCATCATTAGTTTGTTTATGTGGCTCATTAAACTGATTGTTCAATGGAGTTCACATTCATTTGCACCTGGTCTCTTAGATAATGTTAAGAACGATTTAGTGAGGTACTCCGGTATGTGACCACTCTTGTATATTTCGTTTGTTATTTCAGTGATCTTGTTGATGTCGAAGTCGTCTAAGGCTGATAATATTTCTGTTTCAATCCCATCAGGCCCTGCTACTTTGTTCCTTTTCATCTTCTCCAGTGCAGATCTTGCTTCATCTTTTAGTGTCTCTGGTCCTTCTGTATTTTGCAGTGCAGGTTTCTCTCTTGTACTGTGAAAAACTTCTTTGACGTATTCGAACCCCCCCCCCCAACAATGGAGTATTTTGTTTCAATTATCAATCATCCTTCTTTTAATTTTATAGAAACCTGTTAGCTAATCTCACCTTTCATTTTGTTAACTATTTTATTCTGTTTTGCACACTTGCTGTGTCTGTCTTGCTCTGTTTCGGTGCTTATTTTTCGCTGATCCATTTACCCTACTTATATTTCTTTTTAATTTCCGTGCTTAGTGTTTGGTATTCGTTTCCATTCCCTAGCATTGTTTGTTGTCACTTTTTCATCATCGCTAGAATTTCTTCTGTCATACAATCGTTCCTTTCTTGTCTAGTATTTTTTTGGGATGACATTGTTTGCCAACATCACTTTTGTTTTTCTCACTTTGATTTTGTATTCTCATTCAGCTCATATTCGTTCATTACTTGCAACTTAGATCTTTCAGGGGGGGGGTCTGTCATATTGCAGTTCAGATATTGCTTTGGCCTTCTTTAGTTTCCGTAGTTTTACACTGATGTAAAATCATCATCGCTAGAATTTCTTGTCATCCGTTCGTTTCTTTTTTGTCTTTGTGATGATCTTGTTTACTAGTGTTTTTCTCAGCATGGTCCACTTTGGTTTTGTATTCTCATTCAGCTCATATGCGTTCATAACTCTCTTTTTGTATGTTTCATTGCATCTTGGATCTTTCAGGAGAGTCTCTGTCATATTGTAGTTCAGGTATTGCTTTGGCTTTTGGTCTTCTCTAGTTTTACATTTTGATGTAGCACTCTACTGGAAAGTGGTCTCTCCCCAGTCAGCACTTGGGCATGTTTTGCAGTGTACAACTGCGTTACTGAACCTTTTGCTGATACTTACATAATCAATTTGGTTATTTGTGTCTTCTCCTCAGATTCACCATATTCACAGGAATCTTGTTTACTCCTGGATCCAGGTAATTGGTATTTATTGGATTGTTTGCTGTGAACCAAAGGACCCATCTTTAGCTACTTTCGTTTCGGGATCCTAGTCCAAAGTTTCGTTTTCTTGTTCTTTACATTGGGCCTTGGCTTTGTCAAAGAGATTTGTAAAAGTTATCGATTTTCACCTTCGTGTACTGCGCTGTCGGTGCTTATACAACGTTAATTGCCATGTTAAAGGGCTTCCCTTTTATTTTAACTAACTGGATTCTTTCTGATTTCGCAGTATCTTTCTTCATGTCATTATCTGATATTAACCATACACTTCTTATATTTTTCTACGCGCTTCACTCTATTATCCTGTGTGGGTTGCTTATGATGTCCCCATTATTTGCCAACTTAGTTTTACACCAGCGTAGAAGATATATAATCTATCTTTCTCTGGTTTGCTGTCTGCAAGCTGACCACCTTGGAATAGCATTCTTACGTTATTTTTGTTCATAGTGAATATCACTGGATAAACGGTCCGTTGACACCTGTTGCACATGTTTTTCCTTCTCTGACAATGAGGTATCTCCAGTGGACTTAACTTCCTTTACGCCGTTATGCACAATATTTGTATTGTTTTTTGCCAGGGTTGTTCTTGGAATATAGTAGTATAGTAGTTTCCCGTTGCCTTCTTCATAGTGTTTTTTTATTGCGACACCAATTCTAGTTAACTGGCCGTCGATTCATTGAGAACTCTTCATGCCCGTCAGTAATAAATTCTGGTAGATTTTCGAGTCTTTCGAGAATCGTTTCGCTGTACAGGTTACATAAAAAGGGGAAAAAATATATCTTGAGGATGGGTTTGGGAAAACTGATCCTCACAGGACAGATTTAAGGGAAAGAGGGACAAAGGAAAACAATGCGCAACACACTTGATGGACTTGAGCAAATAGATGTTAGAACAGAGTTTGGGAGAAATAAAAAAAATGACAAAACGTATTAAGAGCTACAAAGAACAGGAAATTGTGGAGAGCCATCATCACCTACGTCCTGAGGGGACACGGTGCATAAAGAAGAAGCAGCTTGTGGTGTTGGGCAAATCTACACCTAGTTCAGCCTATTTTACGGTTAATTTCCTTATCGCCTATATTAAATTTATTTTAACTGATCCCTCCAACGAGGCATTTGAATACACAGTTGTATATCATTATTAAAAAAAAATTATTTGCCAAATTATAGGTACGAGTTATATAACAGTGTGTGTCATACAGAAGAAAATATAGTATTTACTAATACTTAGTCAACCTGATAGAGAAACAAGTTTAGCTAACTTCATCAATTTAAATTTTATCTCCGATACTACGTTTAGCCTTGGAAAAGGCGAAAGCAGGTTCGTTACGATTAGTACTTAAGAACTTAGAAGAAACACAATAGTCACGAGGATGGAAGTTTGATTTGTGAGTTTGATAACAATGTAATTTTGAGTTCAATGCCTGGTCCAGGTAGTACGAACTCAGGTGAAATAGGATTAGCAATAACCCAGCAGAACACACACACACACACACACACACACACACACACACACACACACACACACAAAAAGAAAAAAAAGAATAAAAGACAATGTCTCCATAAAATTGAACAGCAGGAAGAGAACAATTTAACCCTGTAGATTGAATAAAGTGTTCTGTTCAAAATTCCTTGAGGATTACAGGGATCGACTGACAGAATGCATAACAGCCAAAACGTTGTGATAATGACTACAAAGATGAGGATATTAGACCAAATGTAAATAATGTAACGATACACAAATAGTCTAAAGGTTATCATAGACATATATTGAACAAATTGAAATCGGCAAGCGGAGTTCAAATTTTGGTCGAATCTGTTTAGTTCACTTTGTGTTAATGCATTTGGAAAAGGCATGAAACTAAATTCCTCCAGCTATGGGTTAAACAGAGGGTCAGACTGGGCTCTCTTGCCTTAGAAAAATCTGAATTCAAAACTAGCCAGATGAAGGAAAAGTTTATTCAGGCTTTTATGCTCTAGACACACCCACTGCTGCTATTACTGCAGTATATGAGGTACCTCTATGATCCTATTATGTTGTCACTGCTTCTTTGCCTTCGATACTCCCGTTGCTGCTATGACTGCAGTACGTGGAGTATCTCTATGATTCTAATGTGTTAGGTCACTGCTTTCTTGCCCTAGGCACACCTACTGCTGATACAGCTTCAGTGCATGTGTCGCTCCCATAATTCTTATGCGTTAGGAAACTCGTAACGTGAAATAATGTAAATAATATATCTACCTCATTAAAGAAATTCAGAACGAAACTTTCCAATTTTCGCAACGCCATTGCACTCGGGTCTGTATTGATGTGGGTGTGCCGGCACAATGATAACTCGATACTTTAGCCTTCATAACTTAGCATCACATTTGATTCAATTCCACTTGCCGATGCCATTGGCTCCATGACACAAAGAGAAACTCCGAGGGCTGAGAGAAGAGACGGAAGCTTGCCGTCGCGGGAAAAGAAAACAACACGACGACATCGAGGTAGAGCCTCTTTATATGCATTCGTTGAAATCGTGACTGTCATTTGCGAGTGAGCCTGTACAGCCATAACAGACAGTACACCGCAATCAGCAGCTGAGGCATAATTCTTTGGTGTAGATCGATGGACTCTCGAGACCGAAAGATGTCGCATAAACACGCAGAAGAACTGGAACAAATTTATTCTGTCGTTTATAACAGGACACGTTTGACGAAATAGACCGGATGTTCTGCTTACGGGGTTAACGAAATAGACCGGATGTTCTGCTTAAGGGGTTGACGAAATAGACCGGATGTTCTGCTTACGGGGTTGACGAAATATCCAGGATTTCCTACCTACGGATTAAGGTACCTACCTTCGAATACATATGAAGTCAGTGGCAGTGAACAAGTCAACGGTGTGGGTGAGTGAAAAGAGGAGAGAGAGGATTTACGGTGTGCGAATTCGTGACACTTTTAGTTTTGCTACAGTCAGTTTGACCAGTGTGGGTGTTAAGCGGCACCCAATGCCGTAGTCCGATGCACAAAACTTTCATTCTCGTGAGATACTGTCCGGGATTCCTTTTTCGGGGCAGTCGTTTATATCACTGCCTATATCGCGAATCGTTCCCTCGCTTGCAAAACTGGATCCAGGTCTGAAGTGACGGAATTTGATGGCCGGCAGTAACCCCAGTTTAGCGCCCCACTTGATACCATCGGCTTTTTTGACTGCTAAGTCCGCCATTGCATCATACTACAAGTATATTAATAAAATCTAAATTCCTCACGAGGTGTGACCGTAGGTCTAAGTGTCAACTTGTTAAATGACTAGTTTATTTAACATAAATCACAACGGAAGCGTTTTACCTGGAGAGCAATTAACTGAAATGTTGCTCTCCACGTGTTGGTGGAAGATTTACTCGCAAATTATTGATTTTCAACAAAAAGCCTTGTAACCTGACACTTGGCACATGCTTTTGTTTTTATTTCACAATGTGTGTCTCCTACGTTAGTGACTGTATCATACAAGTAACGATTGACTCTCACCAATGATGAACCGGCTTACATTGGCGGGAAATAAAGCTGCTCTTGTTTATCGCTTTTTGGTCGTTACTTCTGTAGTATGTGTCTCACGTAGTTAAGACGTTAGCATTCTGACTATGAGGCCCGGGTTCGAATAGCATGCTGGTCGATTTGGTGAAGGAGTTGACTTCTTGAAAATATCGGTCTAGAGGCAATACCAGCGTGTGGTAGCATTGATATAGAACTCTTCGGTTGCCTTCTACACCGTTTTGTATTCAAAGTTGTTCTTTACCGAGATTGCTTGTCAGTAAAGGATATATATATATATATATATATATATATATATATATATATATATATATATATATATATATATATATATATATATATATGACGTTGCTCTTTGTGAGTAGCGGCACTATACCGAGTCTATTGAGTTTCTTTTTCAGCTCTCGTTGGTATAACGCTTGCATTGTATCGAAACGGTCCGTGTTCGATTCTCGGTAGTGGATGCGCACTGCTGATGAGTCCCAAAAACGGGCATCCCGTACATTCTGCATCCAGTTGAGGATTTTTTTAGACTCGATGAATTACTATATGGAATATATATTTATATAGATAATAATATCAGACCCGTAAGCAGAAAGGATAACCCAAGTGATTCTTTTTAATATAAAATATTAAAAAGATAGATCCGTAGAGAGCTCAACGTATACAATACAGACCAATATAATATACATCAAGGAAAAGCTTAACTTTTTCATGTTAAGCTTTTCCTTGATATATATATATATATATATATATATATATATATATATATATATATCGGAAAAGCATATATATATATATATATCAAGGAAAAGCATGTATATAGATAGATAGATAGATATTTTACTATTTAACCTATAGTTTCGGGACGCTGATGTATGAATAAATTAAATACCTGTAGAAGAAACTCCACAAAAAAAAAGAAAAAACACAAAAAAGAAAAAAAAAAAACAGACTTTCGTGACAAGTGTTAATTAAAAAAAAAAACTGTTTCAAGTAACAATGAACACCGGATAGGTTGCTGTTGGAGTAATTCTGTCCAACACCGTATTTTTTTAATCGATTTCACCCCATACAAGGCAATAAAGCCACTAAGACACAGGGGGTTACTAGGTGTGAAAGAATTAGAAACAAGCATTACTAATGAACAAAAACAAAAAGAGTAATCAGGAGGACAATAGATAGCGATTGACATTGCATTTATTTTTTGGGAGATTAAAGCTGACTGGAAAGCATGGAGCCGGAAGGGAGTATCACAAGCGAGAAGTGCGAGATAAGAAACTTAGCATAGAATTTCAGGTTAAATATAGCTAGCTCAACCGTAAATTTATGAGATGTCGACGCTAGTCTTGCACTGCGCTTAAATTTAAAAAAAATAGCTACCATAACGAAGTTCTCATCAGAACAATTACCATGAAAGTATTTATAGAAAAGACGTAGGGAGGCAACCTTACTGCGGTGGGAAAGTGACGAAAGCCGAGCCGCTAGGTGAGGACCAATAATATTCCTGATTCGTCTTTGGATTTTATCAAGGAGTTCAAAGGTAAATAGCAAGGGCACCGGACTATATATGACAGCAATATTCTAAACATGGACGAATGTTTGATTTATAGATATGTATGACAGATTCTGGAGAGAAAAAATTGTCTCGCACGACACAGTGATTGTATAATAATTATTTACTCTATTTACTATTGTCCTCATCTTTGTTGTTGTTATTACATCGTTTCGGTCGTTATGCTTTCCAACCTTCAACAAGTGTATATTGATCCGGTTAACCTACAAGAAATTCCTTTCCCCAGAACTGCTGCTTTGTGGAACAGACTCCCAAGAGGATGCTTCCTTGAAAGCTACAATATTGGTTTCTTCAAGTTCAGGGTCAATTTATATCTATCCTACACGTCCGTATAATAATTCGTAATCCTTCCATCCTCGTTTCTTTTACAACAATATCATTCAGTAACCGTCTACAGGGACTGGACCTTGGGTTTTGTATTGGGCGAATTATCAGTAAATAAATAAAATCTTCACAGATCCGAGCAACCCGACGATGTCTATGAAGTGGACGTCTGTAGATATTGGTTCATTAGTGTTCCTTATATTCTGCTTAGTCATTTAAAACAACGCATTATTTGAATGTAAATCAACGCGTTTTAAAAGCGGAAATGACGTCATCAGATACACACCGGGACGTTGGTAGGGTCACATCATAATTTCAGGAACAAAGAAACAAATTCAGTACTTTTCGTTTTCTATTAAAATAATATTTTACAAGTCGTTTTTATGTAACTTTTCGAACTGACTGATCCTTGTCAAGGTTGACAATGGAAGTAAAAACGTTCGGCTGTCAATACCTAAGAAACTAGAGTAGATATAAGAGAGTTATTTGACCAAGAGCTCATTCCTACACACTCTTTTTTGTCATCCACTCTGACGAGCTATTTTGTCAAGGGACGTATTAATGGTTACAGAGAACAGGGAAAAGTGTATCCATGCTTTCTTAAGCGAAAAGTGAATATATACAGCCTCAGCCAGAATTTGAACTCGCTTAGCCGATGTGATTTCAGTGACGTCACTTAACAATACCTCCATTGTATAAATGATTGCTAAGTAACAGAGCCGTAGATCTTTTGTGTCGGAAATGTTATCTGTTGGATATTAATGTCTATATTTTCATATCTACAAGCGATGACAAGGATTCTTTGCATGCAAAGAATTTATATATTCTGCCTGTCTTTGTGTTCTTTACATAATGACCTTTATTTTCATTTCTATATTTGTGGCTAATCTTGGACAGAGACTTATCGCAGACAAAATCACACGTTATTGGTGAGCCAGCAGAATTCAACAATAACAAAAGCGATCAATCAATATCGATCAGTCAATAATGCGTTGAAGGGTCGCGTCACATAAATTACCGAAATCACTTTTATATACCGGATCAATTATATATAGTTTTGTTTTCTATTGTGATTAATATTATTGAGTCTAATATTAGTTTAGATCGAAATAATGGTTTTCTAATGCATTAGTCCAATCGGGTTTTCTCCCTTCTGTTAACGTGTGTGTGTGTGTCTATATGTCATTTTCAAGCTCTACATTTCCTGTTTAAGTTATTGTCTGATTTGATTGCTTTTATTGTCGTTTTTATAGGGTATCGACGCAAAGATGAATAAACACGGTTTTCATATCTTTATAGCTCATGAGATCAAAGCCGGGCATTGCACTGCTGAATTCATCTGCATCATCAACCGTGTTTGGAAACTGGGTTCAACTTCATAACGTAATATGTTCATCTCTGGTTATTTGATACTTTAAGATTTGATACTTGTCGTTGTCAAAAGTCGTCACTAGATAATTAAGAATTGCCACTTGCTGCAATTTGCTTGTTTGTTTAAGAAAAAATTTTTCTTGAGCGTAGTCGGAAACGGGGATTTCATCGCCTTAACAAACCCTCTCTCTCAGGCTTAACCTAAACCAAATTTTAAAATTCAAAACCCTTTGGTGGCGTTATAATCAAACAATCCATTAAATTATCTTGCAACCTGAAAACACCCACCATGTTGTCCTGATTTGAAAATAATATAAGTGTAACCCGGATATAAGAGACCAGGATATAAGAGAAACCTGGATATAAGAGAGATTTTCTCTGGTCCCAAATTATTCCCATACTTACCTAAACAAAATAGACAAAACCCGGATATAAGAGACTTCTTCTCCGGTCCCGACAACTCTCTTATATCCGGGTTACACTGTATCAACATTTTAGGATTTTAGTTAGTAGTGGAGAAATGAAAGTGTCCTATCCTTTCGCAGGCCTACGGTAAAATCACGCAGAAAAAAAAAAAAAAACATACAAAAAAAACCGGTTCTCGTTCGATCACCGAAGTTATGAAATGTTGAGCCTGGTCAGTTCTTAGATGGGAGACTGCTTGAGAACACCGTCTACTATAAGCAGCCCTTTACAATATATTTCGGCTTTAAATAACCCAGAAAGGGTTGATAAGCCGTAAAACACAAATCACTCAATCCTGATGCAGGATAACTCAATATCTAGTGTTTGATAAAACGACTCAACAAAAACTTTATCTGGGTCCCTTTTTTTCACCCTCCCTATTCACTAAACTTGTTTTTATTGATTGTTTTTTTAACCTTATATGGACTACCAGGTGTGCATCAATGGAAACCAGACCCTTAAAAAGTTTGCCGACTGTCGTGAACACTGTTTTTATCTGAATGCAATAAATTCACTGTCGGTTCATAGGTAACATTGTGTCGATTCTAATATTGCTTAGTTTGATCAATGAAAATGTGTTAGAGGCGAACATTTATATGTTTGAGTTTATGGTTCAACATGGCCATTTATTTTTCTTACAACATATATCAGCCAAGATATGTTTAAAAAAACAATTTTAACTTAAAGACAACAGTGAATTAATAAAACTGGTTAATACGGGGAGTTACCGAAAGGGTTTCGGGCCCAACCCACTTTCCAAAATCTGGGCGTTATTTTATCTCTTTAGTTTCATCTTTTATATTACAAAATCTTAAGTTGCAGGAATTTTGCCCTCATTTTTGAATTTGTTTCTGATCATTAACTGAATCATGTCCAGGGAAATTGTGGAATGGTCAAATATTGAACCTCAGCTCCCTATGAAGTTTCTGTTTGTACAGAAGAAAACCCTTAAGGAAATCTACTAGGGTGTGTGATACAAAACATTGTTTGATAAGTACCTGTTATATTCAGTTGTTATGGCCGAGTGGTTAGAACGTTCGCATTCTGACCATGAGATACGGGTTCGAATCTCATGGTCGATTTGTTAGGGAGGAAACAGATGTTATTGGACTGGAGAGGTCGGCCCCAGCGTGCGGTACCTTTGGAAAGAGCTTGAAAACAATACCACATGTTGGCCCAAGCCTTGTGAGTGAAATAAGGTAGACGGAACCCTTAGGAGCAGTCGTTAGCTGTTCTCGCACGAAGTCAAAAGTCATCGTGGCCGAAGGCTTGAGTGTGATGGCCTTGTTCAAATTTTTGATCATGCTAGATAATACTCTTTTTCCCAGAAACTGTAACAATGGTCTGATCAGAATAGTTGCACTATAAACCACAGGTGAACTCCGTGTGTGTTGAATAAACACAAATGTGCCTGAGCAAGCGTCAGCAATAAGGATTGGCTAGCCGCTCTAGTAGACGGGTATACTCGAATACGAGTGGTCAGCTATTATTATTATTATTATTATTATTATATTCAGTCGTAAAGTGGTGTGCTAACATCCAGCGCAGTGATTTTAAGATCCAAACTGCATCACAGTCTGTGAGATCTTCGATGGTATCAGGCATTTTCAATGTTATCAACTTCTAAAATGGTTGCTGTTCATGACGTAATTTACGTTGGTCGTAAATGTTGAGAAATCAGAGTTCTCCATTGAGAACGTGCTTACAGTCAAATCAGGTTGAAACACAGGTTCTCGTTTGATGACCGAAGCTAAGTTTTGTCGAGCCTCGTCAATGCACTTAAATGGAGATTACTTGGAAACCCCTGGTATTGTGAACGAAAAACCGGATACAAAACAGGTTGCCTAGCAAGTTCATCTCATAAAACCTTAGTTGTTATGAAAACCACAGTAGCAACGCCTAGTGTTGTTGAGAGCTGGTGGCCCCAGTCCTCCTCAGGGGAGTCTAAGGGGGTAAAAGAGAAGGAGTGAGTACGCAGAATGTATAATTTTTGAGCGGTTGGGAATACAGAAGATGTCAGGCAAGTGGATGGCAAAATGTATCAATGTCAACGAGAAATGATATTGAATAGAAACTTCAAAGTTCATTTGGGTAGACTTTTCAACGATCTCTGGATAATATTCTGCAACAACTTGTCAGTATTCATGAAATATGGTCACATCGCTATGACCTGCAATGCAATAAACGAGCAACAGCCCACGCAGTGTCGCTATGCCAGTTTTTCACGGCCGAAAAGTTCAAGAACATAAAGTTAGCAGGAAAATCAGCGTCACGGTTTTGAGGAATAGGGATGTTATGTTAGGGGCTGTCAATCTTCAAAGAGGCCAAACAGTGCAAAAGACAAATCTAACTTGCCGACGAAAGAAAGTGTTAAAAGTAAAAGTTGAAGGAAGCTACAGAAAAAAAGGTCTTTTTTTCATGCTACTGTTTAACCAATACAAGGATCAATAGTCACTCAAGGTAGCAGTTTACTGAAAGAGGTTGTTGTAATGGAGAGAGAGAGAGAGAGAGAGAGAGAGAGAGAGAGAGAGAGAGAGAGAGAGAGAGAGAGAGATTGCATTGCATCTTATGAGAATATGTAGGATAGATAACAGTTGACCCTAGACTTGGAGAAGTTAGGTTTGTAGTGATTGTGGAATCATTATTTCGAAAGTCTGTTCCACAAATTACCACTTTTGGGGAAGACGCTATCTGAATAGAACTTCTTCTTTACTAACGGAATACGAAGAGGATGAGAATGAGTCGACTCTTTGCACGTGGCATAGCGGGTTCTATCTAGGAAGGTCTGTAATGATAGAACTAATGCGAGTAGAGATAGAGTAACGAGAGGCTAACAACATTTCGTCTGTGGAGAAAGAGGTTGTAGAGTGGAAAATAATTAATCATTCATAAGGCCGCATAAACGGTTTTGAACTCTGGATAGTGTGGAAAGTGATGACTGTACAGCTCCAGCTCTGATATGGTAGTGATACTCTTTCAGTACAATGCTCATAATGACAAGATTAGCAAAACTATAGAGGTTTGGAAGAATTTAATGTCTCAATGCATCGACAACCCATCCTACGAACCAGGGTTTGCGACGTCTGCTTCCGAGGACATTGTTGAATGCTTCGGAGGTGACAGCTACAGCAAAAAAAGAAAGTATTTCAACGTCCAAACATAATATGTTGTAAGAACTAAAATAAAATTCAGAAATGCTGTACCAAGTACGTTGAACTGTAAAGTGAATATGTGAAGTAGAATGTACGTTTTATAACTCTAGATCGGGACGAGAATCTTTCAGCAACACCTCGTAAGAAAACAGAGATATAGATCAGTAATTTGAGAAAATCAAGGAAAATGATTAATAATCGTTATCTGATGTTTGTGGCACTAACGAGGCTTGTATATCAATGATATCTATATAAGAATGTAGTTATATAAATTTGGGAGGCAGGGTGAAATAATGGATAGCGGCTCGGATTGAGGAATCGGAGAGCCGAGTTCGAATTCCAGTCGAATCCATTACATTCACTTACGTGTTAATACCCTCGGAAAAGGTATGAATCCCTTTCTTCTCCTCCCAGCTATGGGTAAATACCAGTACAGACCGAGGTCTACTGCAGAAAGAAATGGCGACCTACTTCGGGAAAAAAAATCTACCTCGTCAGTCATGTATCGAAAGATTCATGATCGCCTAAACGTGTATCACGCATGACACATAACGGATATACAATGTTATAATTTATTTTATCTTCTTAAAAATGACCGAAATCAGGTATCTTTAAGTTTATATGCAAATCAATGTTTTCACGTCAAAATAAAAATTAACCAACCAATGTTTGTAAAATATTCAAGATATGCATATAATTATAAAATAAATATTCCACAGAAATTTCATCTTATAAGAGTTGGAAGCGAGAAGACAGGATTGCACATCAACTGCAAGAAGACAGAATGCATGCTTTATGAGCCCAAAGCGTGAATTGCAAAACGGAGATACCAAAATCAAACAAGTGCGGAAATTTAAATATCTGGGAAGTGTCTTAATAGGGGACGGAAAGTGTGACACTGAAACCCGAATGCGTAATTGGATAGCCGAAGTTGCCTTCTAAAAGCTAAGCAGAGTACTAAGAAATAGGAAAATTTCGCTAGAAACAAGGAAAAGAGTACCAAACATTTACGTGATATCTGTCCTTCTGTATGGCAGTTAGTGCTGGACAATCTTTTCAAAAAGATTAAGAGACTTGAAGCAACAGAAATATGGTCCTACAGAAGGATGCTGAGGATACCATGGACCAAACATATGAGCAACGACGAAATTTTAAAGAAAATGGAAACAAAAAAGAAACATATACTTAACATTAGTTAGAGACAGCTGAGTTTTCTGGAGCACGTATTGAGGAAGGACGGCTTGGAAAATTTGCAACACACATGTCAGGTAGAGGGCAAGGAGAGCAGAGGAAAACAGCGCATGAAATACGTCGTGAGCTGGAATAAATGGATGCCAGAACAGGGTTTAGGAAAAAAACCCAGAAAGACAAAGCTTATTAAGAGCTACAAGGGACGGGAAGTTGCAGAGAGCCATGATCGCCTACGTCCTGAGGGGACACGGCGTATAAAGAAGAAGAATAGTTTATTCGTATTAGAAACATTTATTTAGAAATATTTTAACTTATTTGGTAATGTGAGATCTTGTAATGCAATTCCAAATCTGTTTATCATCTTTTATAAATTAACGTAAGGCTAAATTTAACCTAAGCTTGTACTACTAACATATATACGGATGGTATTTACTCTGTCTTCCCACTTGGACGAGATGTGTCACAAGGTCTATATTTAGGTGGGGACCCGAGCGCGTACGCCCGGACAGGAACAAAAATTCCCCTCAGCCCCTGCAACCGTCGGTTGCGCAGGCATCGGTGCGAGCACCGATTCCTCTCTCTGGAGCAATGGGAGGGCGCGGCTTCCTGCAGCTGTTCCCCAGGGCCGGGCACCTCTTCAGTATTATTTTCTCAGTTGCCTCTCTGTCCTTTGACAGAGAAGCCCCTGAGCGCACTCTGCCCAAAGGCAGAGACTCAACTGAGAGATGATAAGTAGATGTGCACCTACTCAAAAAGAGGAAAGTACATACAGATTTAACTCTAAGTCTTTTACATATATTTCTAACAAATAGAGCTTACAACATAAGCGATGACATTTAATTTGCATAACAATTCTTAAAAACATATTTTAATAAATATTTCATTTGTGTTAATTATTTTTAATTCAAATATTAAAATTTCCATATGTAATCAATATTTAAAGTTCTTTTTAAATCACCTTTTTTGTAGAGAAAAAAAATTAGATCTGCATATCTCAAAATTCAGTCGCAAGTTAGAAAACTTACAGCGTTCGTAATAATAAGCATTGTTGTAGTCTGATATTTCATATTACTATAGATTAGTCAGAGACGGAAAAAATTATGGAATTTTCAAACAAGTAAAAGTAATCTGCTTAATTATATTAAAAAAAAAACAACTACCGAAGTGTTTAAACAAGTGTAAAAATAGTAAGTTTGCTAGATTAATTTTTATTATTATATTCAAATTATATTTATAATTGTTCAAATATTTTTCTCATGATCAACTCGTAAAAACTTCAAATGAACTTAGCATAATGATAAAATAGTCTTTAGAAAATAGATATTATGTTGGAAATGTTTATACAGAAATCTTCAAGCGTTTAGAGGACTTCTATTACAACTTCTATCTATTCATAGTCCTGGGTATAACGATAAACTACATCCGGCAGCAAAGCTCCTGATCGGAACATTGGAAGGTGGAACCACCTCTTAATTGCTTTTGTTCCCAGGTCCACTCTGAACTAGGGTGGTAGTACCTGTTAGAATGTCAGCTATGGACAATTAGTGAACCCCTAAACAAAACACTATGAAAGTATAAAAATAAATTTTTATAGTAAAAATACCAGAAATACATTTTTTATATTAAAAATAATTACAAACAACACCTATTAATACTAACAATACTTTTTATCTGTAATTGTAGATATATGGTTGCATTCAAAATACTTACATTTAGGCATTGAATAACCCATACAGAATCAACCAACCAAATCGAAAGAACTCTTTCATGACATTAAATCCATATAATATTATGCAATTTCTTAAAGAAATCAAACTGTATTCCAAAATTACAACATAAAAGACGCATATTACCTCTTCTAGCAGTCATGTCAGTACGAACATGTACAGTGTAACCCGGATCTAAGAGAGTTGTCGGGACCAGAGAAGAAATCTCTTATATCCGGGTTTCTCTTATATCCGGGTTTGGTCTATTATATATACATTAACACAGGCTCTAATTTGGGACCAGATAAAATCTCTCTTATACCCGGATTTCTCTTATATCCGGGTCTCTTATATCCGGGTTACACTGTATATGCATAAAAGCTGAGTATCATCTACCATGTATTCACTTGTGAAAGCGGAATAACATACAGGACGCGATGGGTAAATTGTCGACATTTTATATTTTTAATTTCGCGCATGCGCGTTTTTTTTTTTTTTTTTTTTTTTTAAATTTTATCGACTGCACAGTTATAGTAAGGTCAGTTGGGCACCGTCTGTGAGAAAAATAGCACCATCACGCAATTCACTCCGCCATAAATTTTGAAACGGCATACTGTACTGCACAGAATTAGCACCGGAACTCCAATACGAATATTTCAAATTTTTGGGGTTTCAATCTGAGGACGGTGAAGAGGATTCGGAAAGACTTGTATGATATATCCAGTCAAAATCAATGGTTTTTGGAGTGATCACTAGTGATGGCAACGTTATGCCATCTTACCACAGGGCCTCAGACTTAACACGGAGGCCTACATACTTTACCTTGAATTGGTAGTGCTGCCCTGAGTCAAGAGGATGGGTGTTGGAAGGTTCCATTTCTGGCAACAGGACTCTGCACCATGCCACACAAGCAGGAGAACCCAGTCATGTCTCTCAGACAATTTCTGCGACCACATCACCCCTTAGATCTCCAAACTGCACCCCCCTTGATTATTATGTGTGGGGCGCAGTTGAAAAATATATATATATGTATATACATATATTATGAAATGGACAAAGTTCGACAATTATTTTTAAGACATTTTATGTTTGTACATTCTTTTTATAGATACAAATATCTAAGTAAATGCTCTGTTTTATAATAAACAGTATTAAACGACATTTACCGACCTAATCGAACGATTCTCTGTGGCTCGATCCGTTAAGGGCACGTCAGGCTAAATGACGGTTCCCTATAAGATACAGGTTCGAATTCTGTCGGAGAACGAATATTTTCTATGAAAACTTCTCGGACATTCAGGCCGGTAAATGTTGTTTAATACTGTTTATTATAAACAGAGAATTTACTTAAATATTTGTATCTATAAAATGAATGTATAAACATAAAAATGTCTTATATATATATATATATATATATATATATATATATTGCCTTAAATATACAAAAATAAACTTCTTAATGAAACAAGTTCACAGAACGAAACCAAAGTCTATACATGAGGGTTAAACGAGGAACAAGCACTATCGTTTTGGGATTTATTTCGGTTCCCGTGCTATCTATTCAACTAGCTGGATCCATTTTTGAAGAACGTATAAATTTGAAGAGATTTGGTATGGAAAATGCGAACTTAGACAAGCATTTATTCAATTTCTCCAACGTATAAGAAGGTAACAACATGTTCTTCTGATGAAGTGTTGGTCAAGAAAGGATCATTTAAAGAATGTGTTTTTGTATATTTTAGGCAATATACAAATTCTGTGGTGTCAAACTTTTGTTTATATATATATATATATATATATATATATATATATATATATATATATATATATATATATATAATGAAATGGACTAAGTCCTACAATTATTTTAATATATTTATTGTTTATACGTTATTTTTATAGATACAAATATTTAAGTAAGTTTTCTGTTTATAATAAGAAGTATTGCTACATTTACGTGTTTGAATGTCCTAGAAAATGCATAGAAAATGTTTTCTCCACAGGAATCGAACCTGCATCCTACACGGAACCCTCACATGGTCTGACGTGCTTATACCATTTAGCTACAGAGGAATTCGATCTTGCTAACCAGACGCTAAACGTCAGGCTATATGACGGTTCCGTGTATGATACAGGTTCGATTCCTGTTGGGGGACACATATTTTCTAGGACATTTCTCGGACATTCAGGCCGGTAAATTTTGTTAATACTGTTTATTATAAACAGAGCATTTAGCTGAATATTTGTATCTGTAAAAATAAAGTATAAACAATACACACACACACACATATATATATATATATATATATAGTAGGGGTGACTAGAGACAGATCGTGTTCAATATGGGCTGGAAAGAAGACCAAGATAAAACATATCATAGAAACGACATGGGATGGGAAGGATAACCGATAGAGCAAAATGTTGGTTGAATGGTGCCCAATAAAGAATAAATTCAGTTGGAGAAGACAAAGCAGAAAATGAACAGATAAGAGAGAGGGTCTTACTGGTAAGTAATGCCAGAAAATAGCACATATTTGGTCGGTATACAATGATATATGAGTGGTATCTATCTATCTATCTATCTATCTATCTATCTATCTATCTCACAACGGTATCAGTGGCCGGTGTTCAAACTTGCTAAAATTCAGTATTTAGATGAATGGATGACAGATGATATTCTCGACATGATGATAAGGGGGCAAAAAAACACTGCCAAGACACGGAACAAAATATAGAACACTACACAAAGAAATAAGGAACAAATGCAGAAAGGCTAAAGAGGAATGGCTTAATGAAAACTGTTTGGAAATAGAAAGAATGAGTATCACAGATAAAGCTGATATGCATTAAAAAAAAATAAGAGAACTAACAGGACAAAAATGTTCAACAAAAATGTTACGTAAAATCCAAGGAAAGAACGATTATATTAGAGAAAGAAAAATACTCTACAGATGGGACGAATATATCGGACAACTTATCTACGACGAAAGAGAACAACCGGCAATACACAGAATATCGACGGGGCGGAAATGTTAAAAACCGAAGTGGAATCTGCTCATTCCAAATTGAACAGAAACAAAGCGGCAGGGCCAGACTGAATTCTAATAGAAATGCTGGTATCCTTAGATGATTTTGACATAGACAAGTTTACAGAAATAATAAATGAAATCTACAACAGTAGTGATATACCGGAAGGCCTAAGTAGATCTATTTTCATAGAACTGCCCAAGAAACTAAGTTCAAATGAATAGGAACATCGGACAATCAGCCTAATAAACCATATAACAAAACTCATTATTCAGATTGTGATGAATAGCGCTCGCAGCAGAATCAAACCGGAGATAGGACAAGAACAGTGCAGGTTTGTCAAAGACGCTGGAACAAGAAACACAATATATATGCTCAGAACGTTATCAAAAAGAGCAATACAGATGCAGAACGACGTTTACCTGTGTTTTATAAATTACACAAAGGTGTTCGTTAAAGTAGTCAACAAAGATCTCTTAGAACTGGTCAGCAATCTGGACATATTTGAGAAAGATATTAGAATAATCAAGAACCTATACTGTGAGCAAACCGCCTGCATACGGATAGAAAACGAGTTCAGCAGATATAGAAAAATAGAAAGGGATGTAAGACAAGGATGTGTCTTCTTACCGGACTTATTCAAATTATATAGCGAGGCGATTCTGAGAGAATTAGATGTGCTACCAGGATTCATTATTAGCGGCCACAATCTTACCAACATAAGATATGCAAATGATACAATTTTGATAGACACAGAAAGAAAAATACAAAAGCTCCCACAGAAGCTAGTGAAAGAAAGCAAGAAGAAAGGACTAAACCTAAAATGCAAGCCATAATGCGTGGTTGTTAGCAAAAGGATGAGCCGAAAATCCAAATTACAAATCGGAAATGCAAAAATAAAGCAAGTACAAAACTTTAAATATCTGGGAAGTGTTCTAACAGAGGACGGAAAATGCGACACCGAAATCCGAAAACGCATTGCGATGGCCAAAGACGCAATCGAAAAGGAAGGCTTTGAAAATCTGATACTCACAGGACAGATTGAAGGCAAGAGAGACAGAAGAAAACAAAGTATAACATAATGAGCTTGAGTAAATGGATATCGGTACAAGGTTTAGGAAAAATGACGAAAAGACAAAATTTATTAAGAGTTAGAAAGGAAAGGAAATTGTGGAGAGCTATGATCGAGAGTACACGGCACATAAAAGAGAAGAAGAGCATATGTCAGATTGCAAGGCTAAATTAATAATACTTTGCAGAGCAAGGATTTATTTTTCAACAAAAATCGTCTTCCTTGTCAACGCACTTAATCCAACGATTTTTAATTAATCACATAGCTCATACATTATACATTAAAATTTTCAGATCAAAATTCAATTAATTACTATATAAGACTCCAAACATTTTGATCTATTCTCCTAAATGAATTTTATACATTTTCTATCTCTAAGTATCTACCGATTACGATAATTAATGGTGTTGCTGTCTAGGGAGTTAGGTGGCCAGATGTAAGGGGTGATGTGGTCGCAAAAATTGTCTGTCAGCCATGGCTGGGTTATTTTGATTGTGTGGCATGGTGCAGAATCCTGTTGCCAGACATAGGGTTTTCCAACAGCCACCCTCTTGACCCAGGACATCACTGCCTTCACAAAGTACTTGATTTAGGCCCTCCGTTTTCAGTCTGAGGCCATATGGAAGGATGAATGGAGGCATAACGTCACCATCACTAGTGATCACTCCAAACACCTCCGTAATCACCATTAGACTCATCCAACTCTTTCCAAATTTTCTGAACTGTCCTCAGATTGACACACAAACACTCTGAAATGTTCGCATTGGAACTTCCAGCGCGAATACCAAGCAGTACGACATACCGTTTCCATATTTCTGCCTGAGTGAAATTGCGTCATGGTGTTCTTTTTCTCACAGTCGCTGCTTGATTAATCCTACAGTGCTGTGCAGTCGAAAACAATCTAAAACAACGTATATGCGCGAAATTAAAAATATAAAATGTCAACAATTTACTCATCGCACCCTGTATATATAACTTATCTACCTTTAAATATCTATCTATATATAGCTACATATAATGAAATACGATTATTCCTACATAATTATATATGTATATGTAATATATGATATTAAGGTGAGACGCTGGAGTAATGGATAGCGACTCGGATTGAGGAGTCGTAGAGCAGAGTTCGAATTTCAGTTGAATCCATTACATTCACTTACGTACTAATACCCTTGGGAAAGGTATGAATCTTCTTCTTTCCTCAGCTACGGGTAAATAGCAGGACAGACCGTGTTCTGTAGCCTTGGATGACAGAAGGAAATGGCATCCTATTGCGGGTAAAAATCTGCTTCGTCAGTAATGTATCGAAAGATACATGATCGCCTAAGCGTGTATCACGCATAGCACATAACTGACTGAATATATGATATTATGTATATGTAATTCTGTAGGATTAATTGTATTCGGTTATTATATATAAACAAATATAGATAGGGTTGTGAGACAAGAATTTCTTCTCACCGGACTTAACCTATACAGTGAGGCGATTCTGACAGAATTGGAAGTCCTACCAGGGTTCATTACTGACGGCCAATCTTAATAACATTAGATATACATATCACACATTGCTAATAGCAGACATAGGGAAACCCTACAAAAGTTAGTAAAGAAAAATGATAAGAAAGGACTAAATATCAGTTGTCAGAAGAATGTATAGTTTTCAGCAAAAAGAAGAGCTTAACATACGAATTATAAATTGGGGATACCAAAATCAAGCAACTATAAAACATTGAAGTAACTAGGAAGTTTTTTAACAGAGGATGGAAAGTGTGACACCGAAATCTGAAGGCGGGTTGGGCTAGCGAAAGTTGCCTTTCAAAAGCTAAGCAAAGTATTAAGAAACAGGAAAATCTCATCAGAAACAAAGAAAAGACTACTGAACTGTTATGTAATATCTGTCTTCCTACATGACAGTTAATACCAGTCAATATACTCACATCTGAAGAAGAGACTTAGGGCAACAGATATGTGGTTCTACAGAAAGATGCTGAGGAAACCATGTGAGCAACGTCGAAGTTTTAGAGAAAAGGGAAACAAAAAGTTTACTTTTATTAACATGAGAAAAGAGACAGTTGAAATTTTTAGGGCACATAATGAGGAAAGAGGGTTTAGAGAATTTAACACTCACATGATAGATTGAAAGAAAGAGGGACAGAGGAAGACAGCGAATAACGATGTCCTAAGTTTCTTGGGATGCAAACGGTATTGTGTTTATTGACGATCTTCAAAAAGACCACACTGACTTTTTAAAAGTTTTAACCGATGGAGAATATTCCTGACCTCTTCTTAAGACATGGTTTCACTCATGTGACTATTATCCAGAAAGTTTTTGACCAGTTCATACGCGGAGCAAAGAAGGTGCTCTATTTTTTGTGATGAAAGTTTTCATAGGTTTCAATGCTTTAAGATTTAATTTTAAATATTCAAAATTATTTTTTTAAAGTTATGGAAAAAATTCTTGACAACATTTTATATTATTTCATTAAATATGTTAAATTTTGTTAAAGGACATTTAAAATATCACTGCAATGCTTAATTCTAAAATTAAATTAAATGTATTTAAATTCAAATTTATTAAAGTTGGTTTATTTTAAAGAAGGGTTGAACTTTATCTTAAAAACACATTTGGGTAATTAAAACAATTTGAATTAAAACAATATTAATTCAGTTTACGCCAAAATTACGAAGTTTTACTTTTCCAGGCATCAATCAACGCCATTTTTTGACACTTGCAGTCAAGAGATAAGAAAGTTATTTAAACATTTAAAAAAAAAAAAAATTTCTACGTTTCATTAAAACAGTAACTATTAATTTGATGAACGCAGAGTGAGGTTCTCATTTGTCCTCTTCACCTTGGCATTCGCCTGAATAATGAACTGCATGCCCTGGTTCCCAAATCACCCTTCGCTACTGGAGATTAGCCGAAACAGATATGAAAAATAATATTTACTGTATTGAGAAACAATACGCAACATACAAAGCTTTTACCTTTTGTGAATGTTTTCTTGTCTTGCTTTCATAAACCCGGCATATGTTTTATCAGAAGGGAGGAACAGACGGCACCTGTTGGATGTTCACTTCTTGCAGGTGAAAAAAAAGCCAAGACCCCTACATATTCCAGTAAGGTATCAGGAGGACAGGGTGCAATTGGAGGGTCTTGCGACCAATATAGAACTCCTGCGAATGTAGGGTTCGTCAGAAACCCAGATCCTATTGTTATGTGTTCTGACCAGCGTGTGAATGTGTGTGCATTAGGACAGATTGATTTTTTTTTTTTACTTTTCTTTAGAAAATAATAATTGCCTTCAGAGTGAAAACTGGGGTTTGATGTGATAAGTACTAAAACCCAAAATTAGATTCTTGACTTTAAAAAAATTTTTAAGCATTACATTTAAAGATCATCTGAAAAAAAATGTACAGAAATACTTAATTTCCGCAGGTTTTTTGCTTACAAACTAACTTCAAAATTTTACTGTTTCAAAAATTCAAATAAAGTTGATGACTTTTGTACTGGATACATTGAATGGAAAATATATCCAAACCAGAATTCTAATTACGGATCCCCATAAGCAAAATATACATTTTTTTTTTACTTTATTCGATAAGTAAAAACTGTGTAAAAAAGCTGTAAAAGATTACAAAAAAGTCTACTCAATGAATAAGATTTTTTCGATCATTTAATAGACCATAATTAATAAAAACAAAAAATAGATGAAAGTGTATATAACATCATAATACTCCTGAGAATAAATTATAAGAGAAAATATTTTTAAATTTTCATTCTTTATTGAAAATCACACTAACTAGTACTGCACTGTAATATATTATATGATAATTGTATTGTATAGCTGTCCACTCGTATTCAAGGATACCTGTCAACTAGGGCGGCTAGCCAATCCCTATTATAGACGCTTGCTCAGACGCATTTGTGTTTATTTAACTCCCACAGAGCTCACCTGTGGTTTATGCTGCAACTATGCTGAGCAGACCTTAGTTACAGTTTCTGGGAAAGAGCGTTTTATCTAGCGTGATCAACAATTTGAATAAGGCTAGCACGTTCAAGGCCTCGGCCATGATGACTTGTGATTTTGTGCTAGCACAGCTATCGACGGACACCAAGGGTACTGTCTACCCAAATTCACTCACAAGGCTTGGGTCAACCTATGGTATGGTTTTCAGGCACTTTCCAAAGGTGCCTCACGCTGGGATCGAACCCTCCGGTCCTATAACATCAGGAAATCTCTGATGTTAAGTCTCGTTACTGTCAAATCGACCATGGCGATAATCGAACCCTAGTCTCATATTCAGAATGCGAGCGTTTTAACCACTCGGCTACATGATAATATAGCCAAATTATTCAGTAAAATTTCCCTTTAAAGTAAATAATAGTCTTATTTGATGGTACAATGATAAAGCAATAATGTACTTTTGCCATGCATCTTGTCGATATACGATTTGTAAAGTTTCAATAAATTGTAAATTTTATATGACTGTGCTATAAGGCTCTCACTGATTATCGAAATGAAATTCCAACGCTACAATTTTGAACTTAATCTTTTAAACTCGTCTCCTCAAAAAATGGTAATGATTTGAAAAAAACCCAACTATTTTGTGTCGTTATTTATGATGTAAAACCGTTACTTTCATATTGAGTGTGATACCACGGTTCCAAAATCGACTTGCCATAGTGTACATGTGTGTATATGTTAACTCGCTACATGGGCAGCAGGGTTTTTTTTTTTTTTTTTTTTGCTCACTGTTAAACGAGGGTGTTTAGTTTTAGTTCTCATTCACCGACTCTTTTCTTAGTCAGCCATTGTTGCCTGTCAGTAATGAGATATTTATTGTCAAGATAACTGCCGTGGAGAGACGTCGTAGGGAGAAAGGGATTTGTGAATTTTAGAACTGTATAAGAGAACATCCGTAGCCTGGGCAGAAACTTGAAAATACGTTTTCCTTACTGATAACCGTTGAGACACCTTCGCACCTCGTAAAGATGTGAACACACGCACACATACACTCGTAGTCACACATGTACAACCACATATCGATCTATAAGCATGCGCACAAAAGAATATAAATACACGTCATCAAATATGTTAGGACATAAGCACAATTTGTATAGATATTTATTGCTTATCTATCTATCTATCTATCTATCTATCTATCTATCTTCATATCTATCTGTTCATATCTATTAGGTTGGTGCAAAAATAATGACGTAATAATGTCGTTTTTTGACGTATTTTTTAACGTCAAAAAACGAGATTATTACGTCATTATTTTTGCACCAACCTAATATCTAGCTAATCATATTTATCTGTCTGTTCATATCTATCTATTCATATCTAGCTATCTGTTCATATCTATGTTTCTTTCTATCTATCTATCTGCTCATATCAATCTATTCATATCTATCTATCTGTTCATCTATCTATCTATCTATCTACCTGTTCATATCTATCTATCTATCTGCTCATATCAACCTATTCATATCTATCTGTTCATCTATCTATTCATATTTATCTATTTATCTCTCTGTTCATATCTATTCATATCTAGCTATGTGTTCATATCTATCTATCTATCTATCTATCTATCTATCTATCTATCTATCTATCTATCTATCGATCTCAGTCAATTCATATGTATGCATGTATATGCATGCGTGTATGTATGTATGTATCTATCTATCTCTCAGTAAGCAGATTCGTTCAAAAAGTATTAAATGAATTAGTATGACTTTATCACTGCTAACAATAATGACTTTCACGGGTCATTATTGTCAGCATTGATAAAATACTAATTCAGCCTGTCGTAATGATATATATATATATATATATATATATGTATATATATATATATATATATATTCCTATGCACGAAAATAAGTTTTAACACAATGTCGATTTTAACATCCCGTAAGTCCACATGCGTGAATACCAGAAATTTTACTGTATCCTAGGTAGTTCCATTTAGAATCTCTCAGGCACCAGTCCTTAATTCTAACATTGCCCCTTTAGACACCGATGACGAGGTGATGTGGAGGGAATAGCCATCACGGAGGACACATATTTTCTATGTAATTTCTTTGACATTCAGGCCCGCAAATTTTGTTAACACTGTTTATTATGACAGAGCATTTACTTAAATATTTGTATTTATAAAACGTAAAAACAGAATATATATATATATATATATATATATATATATATATATATATATATATATATATATATATATATATATATATATATATATAATGTGTGTGCGTGCATAGATGTTTGTACTTCAGTGCTGAAAAGTTCTCGATGCAACCACAACGGAATTTTTTTTTAAATTCTCATGTTTAGGGATTTGGGTAAAGCGGGTCGAAGTGGAAATTTTTCAGCACCCAATGATATATATATATATATATATATATATATATATATATATATATATATATATATATATATATATATCGAGGTAAAACGCATTGTTTATACTAAATGTTAACTTCTTCATGTCAAGAGACAATTGTTATCTATCCGCCATGTTCTCCTAATTTTCACTTCCTACCACTTCCTCTTTCATTCATATCACACACCTCATTCATCATAGCTATTTTAAATGTAACTTTATATTTTGAGTGGTTCTTGAGCCTTGTATTGAGCAAACTTTAATATAAAAAGCAATAAATTAAAGCGTATACTTCATGGAATCCTAATTGAAATATATTACTCTTCGTTCTTAATGTTTGTAGAATAAATTAGCTTTTTTTTTTTTAATATATTATTTATCTTATATATTGATCCTTAAGCTCCGTGGTGTTAAGTAAAGGAAAAATTTGAAAAAAAATTGAAGAATTTCATTTGAAACATTTTTACTTTTCTGACAGGTTTACGAAAATTTTTATTTAGTGTTGTCTGCAAATCAAACCCTGAATATACGAGGGGTTCTTTTGATTTTTTTTTTTTGTAACTCAATGGACATATTAGAAAGTTTATTGTATCATCGTCTATTTAAAAATTGAATTTATCGTTTCATCCAATAAAAATTGGGTAAATGAAAGTAAAATAAATTATTTTCTAGTTTCTATTAACAATCACGTAAAAGTAAGAAAATAAAAATTAACAATAAATTAAGTAAAGAAATAAAATGGAAGTTTTTTTCTCCAGTCGTGATCATTTTTATCTTCTTTTTTTAAAAACCGTTTTGTTTTCGTAAATAAACCTTGAGAATTTACTCCGCGTCTTTGAAGTAGAATAATCTGTTATTAGTTATAGACTTACGCACATTATAATGTATTGAGCTAAACTGAATCTGAGATATTTTTTAAAATTTTAGTTGCTGAAATTATAGTCTTAAAAATGATTTTTAGGCAGCAATCCTTCCTTTATGCATGTTTCATTAAAAACAACAGACAAGGTACTACGGTTAAGCTTTTTATTTAATTTTTCTTGTGTTCTAACAAGAGCTTTCTTTTCTGGACAAAGGGTGTGTAAGAACTGTCCAAATGTTTTAGATTTCCGAGCGCTTTCAGCTACAGCTTTAGCCATTACAAAGGATGATTCGATTTTTTCAGCTTAATTGAGTGTGTGCATTCTGTCGTTTTTAATGAAACATATATATATATAATTGTTTAGTTTAGTATATTAAAACAAAAACATGTTAAAAATCGCTACACATTTTAAATTTTAAAATTTAAAATTTTTCCATTTCATAATTATACTCCATTTGTTCTCATTTTATATATATATATATATATATATATATATATATATATATATATATATATATATATATATATATATATATAATAAGCTCAATTAAATCTTATTTAAATATTCATGGCGACCTACCGGACACTATTTGCAACATACTTGTTGACAACACTAATATAATACCACCATTTACATGCAAAAAAAGGCTAAAAATAATGGAAGTCTTATGAATAAAAAACACAAAAAAACAACACTTATTAACTTCGAACATGGACACAATATCTTGACCGTGTTTTGGAAAATGAAAACATTTTATAAAACATGCATGCAACAAACTATTACTTATTTAACAGTTAACATATTTAATCCTTGAAAATGGCTAAATGTATAGCCGAAAGCGCTCGGATAAAAAGCACATCGGACAGTTTTTATATAATATATCAACTGAAAAGAAATTATTAGATAGCATGAGAAATTGTATAAAAAACTAAATAAAGTACCTTGTCTGTCGTATTCAATGAAATGTGCATATATATATATATATATATATATATATATATATATATATATATATATATATATATATATATATATATATATATCTTATGTATATATATTTGTATAGAAATAATAATGAATATTATTACACTTATATATAATAATTTAGTATATAGAAATAATATATTTATATATATATATATATATATATATATATATATATATATACATACATATATATATATATATATATATATATATATATATATATATATATATATATATATAAGTATCTAATGAATGGAGAGAATATAAAAAAGGAATAGAATGTGAATATATATAAAGTAGGAGAAAAAGAATAACAGAATAGCGAGTCTTTATCAGGGAATAGAAAAAGAATATAAAAAGTAATAAAAGGGTAATAGAGATTGAGGAAATAAGGAATAAAGGAATATAAAGTCAATAAAATAAAAAAGGACAGAAAAAAGCGAACAAGATTAAATAACTATTAATAGAAATTGTATAGTAAAGGAGGAAAAAAGGAATAAAAGAATAGAAAAATAGAGGAATAAAAAGGCAAAGGAATACGTAAAGAATATGAAAAAAATAGTGGAACAGAAAGAGAATACACATTAATAAAAGAACATATAATAAAGAAGAAAAAGAATATGAGAATATTGATTTGAGTCATAAGTAATTTCCGTTTTTAGGAATTAAATGTAATATTTTTGAAGAATGAACTTGATGGACAAAAACAGAAATTATTTATCATTCAGCTTCATGGAAAGTGTTTCTAAAAGGGTAGAAAAGGGACTAAAAAGTCAAAAAATATAAATGAGTAGAAAAGGAATGATGAAATAGAATACTCATTTTTCTTGGTATTTACAAACATAGTCCTAAAAGACTTTGTTTCTTCTTATAAAACAAATTGAGAAAAGGTTAACAAAATGAAGAAGTAAATGAAAAAAGACTAAAATTGAAAGAAACTAATTTTAAGTGAAAGAAAATCTCCACAAAAGGTCGAAAATCAATACGATACGATAAGAGTTCTTGTATAATGAATTTGCTTCTCACTGCGTGTTCCAAACTTGCAGTTTTCTATAAGATTAAGCTGAGCTTAGTAAACATTATTGCGAAAAGAAATCGACAGACAGCAGGTCGATAGAATTCAGTGAATAGATGAAATGGAAGATAACGTGAAGAAAAATAAAATCGATAGAAAAAATCGTAACAAATAGAAAGAAAACACGTCTTTTCATTTAAATAATAAGCAAGAAGACAGCCAAAAGATGCCAAATATAATACACTTACGTTTTTTGATCGGTATGAAGTAGTCGGCCTGTACGAGGGAATCACGCTTCTGAAGAGCAGCTGACAGGCAGTTATCTGTTGTCTTATGTCGCGGACTGAATCGTCACAACGCAACCGTCCAATCATAGGCGACCGGGAACTTTCAAATCGATAACAACTGATTGCTTAAATTAGACTCAGTCAGCTTTCAAGCATAAGGCTATTTACAGCCTCTCTTTTTTCCCTCCTTCATAATTGCCTAAATTATAAAATCAAGTCCCGCGTTTTTTTTTAAGTATCCTTGTCATATAATGGGCCCTGTCCCATAACTGTTGTTATATTTAGTGTAGGAAATGTGTATGTGAATGTAACAACAATTATGGGACAGAGGGAATACTTATTGCTCTCTCTCCATCCATTCATTAAAATAAAAGTAGTTTTGGAGATTTCCGCAAATTTTCACTTTGTATTCAAAAGGTGCGTCGACTAGATAGTACTCCATGACACCCTTGGAATACAACATAATGGGTTGGACCAAAGGAGAAAAGATAACAGACATTTGGAATGGCAATACGAAATTCATTAGATATTGTAATAAATCATACGTGACCAAACCGCGGCTCGCGAGGCACTTACGGCTCTTTGACGTTTAATATGCGGCTCATGGAAATATGTTGGCTCTTTTTTCATCACATTTAATATAAAAGGTAAATAAAAATGATTCCAGCTGTATAATAATTTACTGGCTGTGTATTGAGACTCCAATGGATTAAAACGTAAGTTGAATTTTAATGTGTATGTAACAAAAACGTATGTGTAAATTTTGTTCATGTCTTACAGCTCTCAGACATATTTATCGTATGCGGTTTGTTGTGGCCTTGTTTGGGGTCAGATATAAAGACACAAAGAGAGAAATTGAGTTAAACAAATATATTAACAGAAACAGTAATACAAACATATATAGACGAGAGTGTTACAGCAAGAATGTTCGGTCCGACTGTAAGAGTTGACTGCTGGAAAACTTCCCCCTCCAAAAGG
>OZ010581.1:126590066-126675066 GCA_963932145.1 Acanthosepion lycidas
CCGTGAAGCAGACCCTCGAAAACAGGTTACGGGCTTAGAGTGATCCTTCTAGCGAGACTTACTGGCTTGGAATAGGAAATACAGGCCCCAGATCACACACACACACACACACACACACACACACACATATATCCATGGAAACATACATATACACAAACACATAAAAACGGATATATATTTTACACTGAACGTTGGAGTTCTGTTTGATGAATTACAGAAACGAATTAATAAATAAAAGAATAAAAGTATATGATTATCGTCAAATATATATAAGAACATTATTATTGTTATTGTTGCTATTAAAATAGTTGAAAGATAAATAATAGAGAAGGAAAACGACTATACTGAACCATCAGTAAAAAGTAAACAAAACAAAATAACGTTACGGCTCGACATACTTTTGCTACAAATTTGAAAATACGTCCGCTTTCATAAAAATTCTACGTTAAAATATAAATAAAGTAAAATTATTCATGCCAATGTATAAGTAATTCAAGAAATAAAATGTATTAAATCTTCAGAACAATACAATAATTCTTAGTGATAATATATTAGATATTCGTAATAACGTAAATTCGCTAAGAAACTCCTATTTTAAAAAGGAAACACCCACGCCTTATCTTAAGAAACAATATATATTTTCATGAATATACATAATAAATGCATAAGAACATAATAACAATGATAATATAATAAACTATGCAAAACATAAAAATAGAGGAAAACTAATAATCTTAAAAAAAAACAAAATATATCGCATCCTTTTAGCAATGAAGAAACACGTCCATTCACTACGGTGTCCAGCATTTATATATATATATATATATATATATATATATATATATATATATATATATATATATATATGTGTGTGTGTGTGTGTGTGTGTGTGTGTATGTGTATGTGTGTAGCTGACAATTCGTATTCGAGGATACCCGTCTACTAGGGCGGCTAGCCAATCACTATTACAGAAGTTTGCCCAGGCGCATTTGTGTTTATTCAAAACCCACAGAGCCCACCTTTGGTTTATACTGCAACTATACTGAGCAGACCTTAGTTACAGTTTCCCTCGGCCACGATGACTTGTGATTTCGTGCTAACACAGCTATTGACAGCCCCCAAGGGTTCCGTCAACCAAATCTCACTCACAAGGCTTGGGTCAATCCGTAGTATGGTTTCCAAAGGTGGGATCGACCCCTCCAGACCAATAACATCATGAAGTCTCCTTCCTGACAAATCGACCATGTTGAGATTCGAACACTGGTCTCATGGTCAGAATGCGAACGTTTTAATCACTCGGCCATATATATATATATATATATATATATATATATATATATATATATATATATATATATATATATATATATATATATATATATATATATATATATATATATATATATATTAAAATAAACCTAAACTTTAAGTAAGAAAGATTACCCATATAAAAATAATTACAAATTGCATTCATAAATTAAATTCAAACTGATAAAGATGTTACCGTAACTATATTTTACAATATTAAAAAAGTACGATCGGTCGGGTAAACAAACTGTTATAATTTAAAATATATTTTTTAATATGTTCTCTATAAATGTGTTAATAAATATAGTATTTAACTTATATTAAATCCCTAAACTATTTGTTTAATAAAAATTAAATATTTAAATTGATAGCAAATATCAAATTTATTCGTGTTTTTTTTAGACATCTAAATTACTTTCAAGCATTAAAATCTATTCTTTACATAAATTGCTAAAACCCAATTACAGCCTCTTTCTCTTTACTTCTCTTTCCCTCTCCTTTCTTTTTCCTTTTTCTTTTCTCCCTTCTCCCCTCCCATTTCAATATATTACTTCCGTTAAGCTAACCGTCTAAATAGGTCAAGGTCTAGTCACTCCTCCTCCCCCAATACAAAGTAGCCTTGAGAGAGATATGAAATTAATTCCTCCCTATACTCTATCATGTCTCTTTAACTACTCCTTTTACACTCTCTGTTAAATTACAAAAATTTACACTACCAATCAATTTTAATTTCATTTTTCGTTTCATTTCATTTTTGGAAGTGCTATCTGATGATCCGGCGTCCTTTAAAAGGGCTCTGGTGAAATAAATTATTATAATGGTACCTTAAAGTGGTCTGTTTTTCTTTTAATATATATATATATATATATATATATATATATATATATATATATATATATATATGTAAGCAAATATATGGATATAGATCCGACAGTATGAAGAAAAATATACGGAAAAAACAAACAAAAATCCTTATATGCAATTATTCTGTTTTAATGTTAATATAATGTCAACGTCGGACGTTTCGGTCTAATAAACCATCTTCAGGACATATTCATAAAATATAATTAACATTATCAATTCAACATGACAAAGACGATGGACATAAGAACAAGACTGGTATTTATTCGTACAAAAAGTACAAATTGTGGCACGAGGCCAATAAAGGGGAGGGGTAGAGGCTGGTCAACACTATCTTATACCTAGCTAATCAGATTCGCGACCCATTCGTACATTACATTTTACCCATTCATCAAAAGAACTCGTCCATCACCAAACAATCCATAATACCACGTGCTCTCAAGGGAGACCTACCAAAATCGCGCCCCATACCATAAAAATTCTAATGATGAAATATATATACAATTCTAATAATGATAAAATGAGAGGGGAGGGAAATGAACCCAATAATAAACTTAAAATAAACACAAATACAAACTAAACATAATTGATGTTAGTAGGGACCGTCCAAGCCATAAAACAGAGAGGCCGCTGTATTCTGCCCAGGGGACAAAATCAAGAGACGCTCTCGCTAAGGGAGTGGGAAAAAGTATAAAATATTAGGCTGGAATGGGAAAATATAAAACTGACCCAGTCGAGATGAAAAAGGTGGGTGGTCAAAACAAACTGGGGAGGATGGGAATCTCGACTTGGATCATAACCAAAGAACCGCCGGGATGCAGGCCGGGAACAACACTTACTCACATTAACTAGGTACACTGAAGCTTGTCTAACCTAACCAAGGGGAGGGTTCCACAGGAAGCCACCCCGATGTGCAAAAGGTTGACCTAGAAGAGAAAATCAAGGCTAGCCCCGTTCACACGAAGCAAGCTCGCTTCTTTTACCCACCTTTCGCTAAAGACTGTCGAATGCAATCGTTTTCTATCCGATCTAATCTTCATCTTGAGCTGATGCTCAAAGAATCGAATTAGATCCGAATGAGAAAGACGATTGCCTCGCAAGACTTCCTCTTTTCGCGTCGTCCAAATCACCATTCGAGCCGTGGCCATCAGCGTCAGAAACACCATCCGTTTCATCCCGGAATACGGGGGCGACACATTGTCACACGCGTATGCGCGATCAATGGACACAAGCTGTTCGGGAGCGAGACGAGCCGTCAGCTCGCCGACATGGTCCCATAAGGGGCAGACCTGGGGGCAATGGTAGAAGGCGTGCGCAGCCGTTTCTTCTAAGCCAAGGTCACACATTTCACAGTCTGGCAAATCCGCCAAGCCCCATATGAAAGCCTTGTCGTTGAGAGGCAGCCGATTCCGAGCCAATCGTCAGCTAAGCGAAAACTCAGGGTTACTGAGGTAATCCGCCGCTGGCGCCCAAGACCAGTAGGAGCGATACTCCTCCTCCGACAAGCCGAGCGTATCTCGTAGGGGATCCTTCGCGGGCCTTTCCACTAATTCACGATAGAAGACCTTCCTAGGCCGAGAAAGGTCACTGGACCGGGGAACAGCCCTCAAGGCCGATGTGACTCGGCAGGTGCGGCATTCCCAGCCCCCCATGACACGGACGTTTAGTGCAGACTCGTCTGTCGACCCGATTCCCGCGTCCCCTCCATAAAATGGAGGATAGCGATTGCTCGAGCGCCTTCTTGTGAGTCTTACAGAGAGGAAGTACGGACAATCGATAAAGAATCAGGGGGAAAATGTATGTAGCACAGACCTCCGCCCTGCCCTTCACGGACAACCTCCGTCGATTCTAAGTCTGACCGGCGGAATCGACCTTTGCTCGTACTTCAGACCAATTCTTCTCCAGCTGGAGGTCAGGCCCAAACCACACTCCAAGAATGCGGACAGGACCGTCTGTCCAACCGAAGCGGCCCGGAAGAGCGACCCCCTTCCAGGCACCTAACCGCAAGCCGGACGACTTGTCGCGGTTTATTTTGGCCGCTGTCACCTTCTCGTGCCGATCAAGCGCCTTATGTACCACCTCAATGTCGTTGCGGGACGACACGAAAGCAGATACGTCATCGGCGTACGCGGAAAACCTGGCTCGAGACCCTCCAGGAATGGCAATTCCACGTAGGGCCGGACTGCCGGTCTCGTCCTTCAGCCGGCGAAGGAGAGGCTCCAACGCCAAAGCATAAAGGAGAGGCGACAGCGGACAACCCTGACGAACCGACCTAGACAGCACGAATGTGTCCGACAGCCTTCCGTTCACCTGTACCACCGCACTGGGGGAGCGATACAGGAGGCTAATCCAGCGGCAAAAGTTGGGTGCGAATCTAGCGGCCTGCAGGACAGCTGCAAGGTAGCGATGGTCGACCCTATCAAATGCCTTGGACTGATCCAAATTGATCAGCGCGGCTTCTTCGTCGTCTTTTACACACTCTATGATCTTGCGGATCAGATGCAGGTTGCTCTGAATTGTTCGGCCCCTCACAGAACAAGTCTGCTCAGGTCCCAACAAAGACTCGGCAACTGACGTTAGGAATATTCGAACACAGTGGCGTTCCATATCACGACGGACGCTACTTGTAAACAAACAGTAATTTTAATTTATTTGTAACAAACAGTTATTTCTGAAGAAAGATTGAGGTCAATCTGAAATATCAAATATATATATAAATAAATACTTTCATAAAAAAACATTATTATCTTTTTAATTTGAAACTTATATATATATATATATATATATATATATATATATATATATATATATATATATATATCTATATATATAAGAACAAAAGGAAAACTTAGCCAACGCGTTTCGTCTTCTGAGGGATTTTATCAAGGGAAATGCAAAATAAATAATAGAGGAAGAAATCGACTATACTGAAGCAACAGTAAAACGAAAAAGAAACAAAATCAATTTGTGACTATTTTCAAAAGCGTCACACCATCAATGGTGATTATTATGCCAGCTTGCTGAGGTAGTTACGAAAGGCTATCAAAACCAAACGCCCAGGAAAACTGACGAAAACGGTCTTGTTTCATCCTGACAATGCTCCAGTATAAACCCTCGGTTTCAATGTCTGCCGAAGATGACTGTGGCTCTGAACTGGTTGATCACCCTCCTTATTCTCCTAATATGACTATAATCTGTTCCCCAACATGAAAATATGACTCTTATCTGTTCCCCAACATGAAAATCACTGCGATACTAGGAACCAATATCGCAGTGATGATGACATCATATCTACTGTTGATGACTTTTGACTAACAGTACAAACAGTCTTTGTTGAACAGTCGGGAAAGAAACAATGCAGTTATTAATAAGAAGAGTTGAAATGTATGCATGCAAGCTTTCACAGCTCTAGCATCACTTCTTCATAGTCAGCCTATGAACTTTTCATCCATCCTTTCATTGTAGCAACCGACAACGGAATTTAGGGTCCAGAAATGCGAAGGTGCATAACAATAACAAAAGTGCCTTCCAGATTCTAAGCAAAGTATTAAGAAAGTAAAATATTGATAGATTGCAAAACAAAGCGTTGTACTTGAAATATTATCTCCTATTATTTCAGCTAATGATAGAGAATTTTCTCGCAGACCTGAAGCGACCAGAAGTTATGCTTCTACCTACTAATGCTTTGAATACTATGTGAAGTCTTAAAATAATGGGACCAAAAGATTACTTATACTTACACTCAGAAAGAGATAGTTGAAATTTCCGAGATATATAATGAAAAAATGAAGGCCTGGAAAATTGAACATTCAAAGGACATATTTATGGCAAGAGTAGCATGGTAAACAGCGATTAGTTAAAATTGGATAGAAGAAGAGAGATAAGTGATGATGGTAAAATGTTTTAGATCAATCAAAATCAGGAAGATGTGGAGAGTCATGATTGTCTCTGACTTTACACATGAAAAAAAGAAAGGAAGAACAAACTTGTTATCAACACCGTTGGAGTAGGCGTTCTCGATATTTACTCTGCATATCTTAATTCATCACGTCACCACAGCCATCGGGCACGCATAAAAGAACGTCACAATTCCATTGGTCTTTGAGAGTAGTGTCCTGGCCTTTAGTCCTGACATGTTCATTATACAAATGTCACTTTTGTCTGGCATATAAGCATTATATCTGGTTACCATGTGCAGGTGAAATTTACTACGATAGTGAATTTTATTTAAGAATGTAATATGCTAGCTGCCCATTGAATCTAGTTTATTTAAGCTAAACTGAAGCCATCTGTCTAGGATATTATTTTCTGGGAAATGACAGGTTGACCACCATCAACCCGGCAACCAGTAATGCAACAACAATTTTTCACTCGAGCAGTTTTAGTAAATTTTGTTTAAGGATATGATACAGCAACTACCCATTGAATCTATTTTATATAAGCTAAGCTGAAGTCATCTATAAATGATATTATTTTCTAGGATATGACAGGCTGGCCATCATTAATCCGGCGATCAATAATCCGTCATTAATTTCGACTGGAGGAATTTTAGTAAATTTTCTTTAAGAATGTGATACAGTAGATGCCTGTTGAATCTAGTTTATATAAGCCAAGCTGAAGCCATTTATTATGATATTATTTTCCTGGATATTAAAAGTTGACCATCATCAATCCGGCAATCAATAACTCGGCATTAATTTCCACAAGAGCAATTTCAGTAAATTTACTTTAAGAATGTGCTAAATAAATTGCCCGTTGAATCTAGTTTATAAATGTTACGCTAAAGCCATCTATGTATGATATTATTTTATAGGATATTACAGGTTTGCTATCACACAATCCGGCAATCAGTAATCCGCATTCATTTTCACTATAGTAATTTCAGATTTCCCAGTTAGCTGCATGGACCTGGCACTACTGTTTGAAGCACCAGCTGCCGTTTTTATTCGTGTAAATGGTAAAAGATATGTAAGTGGTATAGCGGTTATTAGTACGGACAGTGGAATCAGTAAACCGGGTTCAAATTCAGGTTTAGTCTATTGTGTTTCATTCATGGTAATGTCATTGAAAAAGACGTAAAGTCATCTCTTCTCTCCCCAGCAATTAGTTAAAAAAACAGTGTCTATTGGACTCTTGAGCCTTGGCTGGTAGCCAGTTTAAGAGAAGAAAAATCCAATTCCAAACCGTGGAAAATCAACGGAAAACCACTACGATATCTTTCTCAAGCAGTCACAACAATGTATTTATATTAAAGAAAATGTATCCGTGGAGAACTCTGATCGACTACGTTCTGAAGGATCATGTCATTACAATCAAATAATCTCTTAATCTCAGGCTGACAAAGCATTGTTAATCCGGTTTGACTTGTCCTAACGATGACACAAAAGCTTTGCAAATGTCAAACCCATCGCTTTACTTCATTTATCAGTGTTCCTTCTTCGACAAATCATTATGGATTTGTTCAGATATGAATAACGAAAACTTAGAAACATCTGGACGTTTCTCAAATCTGCAAAACAACGTTTGATTTCAGTTTCATAATTTCCACTCTGTTCGACGTCTTTATTATCTGTTCGCACTTGGATACTTGCTAAATATTAAGTTTGAATATTGATGTCGTTGACGTTTATACGTTGGTTTCCGACTGAATGATAGTCGATGGGTGTAGTGTGAGTCGACATTGCGTGATGAGGCCGCATTCGAAGCGGAAAGAAAGTAAATGTGTTTTCTACGAACGCCGTTTACTGTTTTTATTCGTTAAACTGCAGTCTGTTCATTTTGAGCTGTCTGCCCTTCACGCCAAAATGTTTAACGTGATCATATTTTCATTAAATATATAGTTTGCTTCTTCTTTTCGGGGTTGCTGATGATGATCTCTGGAATCGTCTCCTGCTCTAAATGGCACTAAATGCTTCAACATTAGATCGTGTTTGGTATGTTCTCTATGCAGTGTTTTTGTCTCTCTGTTTTAATCATTTCACCTCAAGCAAGGCAATAAAGCCATTAAGACGCAAGGGGTTACAGACGATGAAAGGCAATAGAAAGAAGAAAACTTGGATTAAAAAATACAGAAGACGACGATTGACGCTGCATTCAATGTTTTCAAGAACGAGAGGAAAACAAAAAATTGGAAGAAGAGTTCCATAGGCGAGAAGTACGAGAGAAGGAACTATTAGAATAGAACTTAAACCATTTTTGAGTAAGGCTGTAAGTATGAGATGCTTAGTCATTAAAAGTAGGAATTGTACGAAATCTGTGAGATCCAGTAAAAGAACAGAAATGGTAAAATTACTACGCCTTTCTTTTCGAGGACGTTCATTTATATAAGCATTAGCTTGGCGGAACTATCTGGCCGGAATGGACCTTTCTGACCTCCTGTCTAGCCTCAATAAGGGCCAAAATGAAATATTTCAGATCATTCAGCCACCAGGAACCCGTCCTCAAGTATCAGAGTCCAGGTGACAGATGGCTGTATTTACGGATAATTTGTGTAAATAATGCAGTGACTGTTGTTTGCCTCACGTGGTTATAATTGTAAGTAAAACGATAGACTGAAATAAGTAACCAACTAATCATTTTATTAATATGTATTAATACTAAGCGGACCATTTTATTAATCATGAATAATAGGAAACGTAGGCCCCAATTTATATCCAATAGAATATATATTAATACTGGCTTTTAGCCATGTTGTCAGAAATGGCAGCAGATTTTTCGTAAGTTAACTATTATAAGAAATTAACAATTACGAATGAATCGTGATCCTCATTGGATGCTCCATACATTCGGTCTTGTTCAACATCTAAGCCAAGCTTAGAAAGCAACTTTAACTATTATGAGGTTTTCACATGTGTCTTTTTAAATATATTTTTCAAATTATTGCTGTTGTACTATGATCTTTCAAATTGTTTTTTTTTTCATTTCGTAGATGATGTTGTAAACATCTTGAAAAGGTCTACCATTTTCCTAATATAAACACTGTTAATGGTTGATGTTAGTGAAGATTATGGATAAGTGAAAAAAGAATAACATTTATTCTATTGAAAAACAACATACAATAAATAGAACATTTAGTTTTACAAATTGTATATGGATAAGATGTATGGCACAAGAAGACCCTTCATTTATTTCAAAGGGAAGTTATACTGAACAATTTATCTATAGTGTAATTTTCAATAAACAATGGAAATAAAACATTTTGTCTTATAATTTGTGTCCAGCAACATTATCGTGACATGTTCGCTTTTACCTATTTTTTTTTTTTTTAGTTTTTATTAATTATGGTCTATTAAATGATCTAACAAATCTTATTCATTGAGTAGACTTTTTGTAATCTTTTACAACATTTTTTAAAAACAGTTTTTACTTATCGAATAAAGTAAAAAAAATGTATATTTTGCTTATGGTGATTCATAATTAGAATTCTGCTTTGAAAATATTTTCCATTCAACATTTCTAATGCAAAAGATATTAACTTTATTTGGATTTATTTTTGAAATAGTAAAATTCTGAATTCAGTTTCTAAGAAATTAGGTATTTCTACGTACATTCTTTCTGACGACCTTTAAAAGTACATGCTCAAAAATCGGATAAAAGCTATGAATATAATTTCTGGTGTAAGTACTTATCACATCGAGTGTCACGTTGACTTTCTAAAAAAAAAAAGTGAAAAATCAACCTACCCTAATCCTCAGGTGAGGTAGCAGGAAGATGGGCCGTTATTGAATGGTTTAGTAACCAACACCCATACATGTAGCGTAAACCCTACTGTAACACACACACGCACACACACACACACACGCACACACACGCGCGTGCACACACACACGCGCGCGCGCACACACGTACAGACACACATACAAGACTTTTAGTAAAGACGAATCGAGTTCTTCGGTCAATGGCGTGCTTGCCTAAAAGTAAATACGTCTAAATTCACCTCCATCGCCCTGCATTGTGCCAATGACTTAAGGGTAAAATCTCTGGCTGATGCCAGATCAGTTGGGGTTCGATCCAGGCTTGAGGCAATCGGATGTCTAGTTACACACACTGATGAGCTGCGAAAGTCTATCTGTGGATGACTATATATATATATATATATATATATAGTCATCCATATATAAATATAAGACTCAATTTTCAAAACAACAAATTTGACAGATGAATTATGGAAAAGATAAAATTATTCATACAGTATGAAAAATTGAATAATTTTCACAATATTAATAGTCAATAGCATGACCTCACATTTTTATAACTTGTTGCAATCGTTTTCTAAAGTTTTTATATTCTTTTTTGTGCTTCTTAACATATAAAAAAAACTTGGCATCATCCGGGCATTAGATTCTGAGAAATGGATAAATATATTCAAAATTGATGTGTGCATGAATAATTTCCTTATTACCTGTATGTATGAAATGTTAAGATTTTCTATATTTATACGGTAAAATGCTCAATATCGTCGACAGAGCGTTTGTAGATATACACAGTATGGACCATGGGATGAACACTTCATGGTGGTTGTCAGTTTCACATTTCTATGCAATCTTCATTTGAAAGTTTTTTATTTCTTAACCCCTTGGTGTTGATAAATTCTGCAAGGGAGCATTTGTAGGGTGAAATAGCTATTCAAATGGGGTCATTTTGAATTTCTATTCTATGTAATTTATATATATATATATACACACACACACATACAGAGACAGAGAGAGAGTGTGAGTGAGTGAGAGAGAGAAAGAGAGAGAGAGAGAGAGAGAGAGAGAGTTCGAATCTCACCATGGTCGTTCTGTTATACGTTGATGTTTTCGACCTGCGGAAGCGATCCAGATTATGAACTCTCTCCCAGAAACTGTAACTAAGGTCTGCTTATCATGATTGCAGTATAAACCACAGTTTGGCTTTGTGGGCGTTGAATAAATACAAATATGCTAGATCGACTGCTGAGGTCCTAACTGTCTTTACTCACAGAATCATTGAGGCACTTCATCACGAAGACGATCGCCTTAGATGTATCTAAGGCTTTTCACAAGGTGTCGCACAGGTCTTCGCTACACAAACTATTCAACTATGGAATCATTGGAAGGGTTTTCTCAATTATCGAATCTTCCTTGACAGATAGGTCCATAAAGGTCGTTGTTAATAGCTAATTCGCTGAAGCCCATCAGATCGGCGCTCACCAATTCTCTTTTTTAGGTGTTACTTTCTTTGTTTTATTTTAACAGTCTGTTTAAGAACAAACCAATATATTTAGTGAATATCTATGCAGATAATACAATAGTGCATCTCCAAAATGTTAGATGATCAGAGTCTGCCAGCAGATCTCTCCTCTGACCTAATTCTGGAAGCTCCCTGGTGGAAAGACTGGTTTGCAGCATTCAATACTCTCAAAACCACGAACTATCAAAGTGGTTAAATGGGGAGGAAGAAAGACTTGTTTGTAAATTCAATAAGGCTATAACCAAACCAGCAATATTCTATCACCACCGAGTAGACCCGAACATTCAACTACCATGATGGATGGGTGTTCTCACAGGGAGGCTCCTTGCCTAAAAAGTCCATTAGGACTCAAGCTCAAACCAGACCTCAAGTGCAACTCATATATACGATATATACGATTTATCTCTAAAGATACTGGAAACATGGTCGGTTCCTTGTACCGGTCCAATAAGTACCTGACTCCTGCTATACTCTACCTTTAAAAGAGCCACATTAGACCAAATATGAAGTGTGGCTGCCATATTTGTACTGGGGTCACCCAGTCCTCACTTGTCCTTTTTTTTTATAGAGTAATAATGTTTCCCACCTACCAAGGTAGGTTAGTGAAGATCGTTGTTAACAGTCAGTCATGGGAAACCCATGAGATCATTGCCGGTGTTACTCAAGGTTATTTCCTCGATCTGATCCTCTTTTTACTGTATACTAATGATCTACCCAAGAACAGATTCCAATATGCAGATGATACAACAATTTATAGGTGCACCTCCCCAAACCTGAAAGACCAGAAACTAGAAGTTTAACTCTCCTCTGATCTAGTCAAGGTGGTTAAATAGGAAGGAGGAAGGACTTTCTCGCAAAATTCAATAAGGCCATAACCAAACTAGTAACCTTCTATGACCACCGAGCAAACTCCGAACTCTCACCTACCATGATGAATGGGTGTTCTCACGGGGAGGCTTCTTGTCTTGGACGTTTATAGGGACTTAAGCTCAAATCTGATCTCAAGGGGGACTCATATATATGATATATACGATTTATCTCTAAAGATGCTGGAAAAATGGTCGGTTCCTTGTACCGCTCCAGTAAGTACCTGACTCTTCCTGATATACTCTAGCTTTGAGAGCCAAATCACACCAAACATGGAGCTACCCAGTCATCACTTGCTAGAGTCCAAAAGCGTCTACGCGGCCTTATGAGTGATATTTTTATTTTCCATCTTTCATTCTTTTCCCATAGTCGAAACGTCTAAGGCCTCTCTGTAATCTATCGTTATTTTCATGGCAAATGTTCTCACGAGCTACATATCTTAGTCCAACCAGTCCTGTCCTTCACTGCTAAGATTCGCCATACCATGTACATGGGTACAAATCCTCCTCATTCACTTCGTATTCCATAAGTAAGGAGGAAGTTCCATTCATATAGCTTCTTCTTAAGAACAGCTACTTTGTGGAACAGACTCCCGAGGTAATGTTTTCCCGATCATTATAATCATAACGTTTTCAAAATTAACCGTTGTTTTTCCTACATAACCTCATAAAGTTCACTTCTTACCTCCTCCACTTATATATATACAACAATTTAATTCAGTAACCCTCTATCTTGAGTAGCTCTTGGACCCTGTGTTGGGTGAACATTAATAAAAGCAAGTCTCATTGTAATGGGTGTGGGTAGGTAACTTTATACTCTGCTGGCTTTCTTGTCGCTATTGAGTATTTGTTGTTCGTCTCTACGGAGTCAATTAGATAAAAATTCCTTCAGCCAATTACACGTGGTAATTATTTCTTTCCACTGGTAACATTTCCGTCACGTTGTGCGGCGGATGGCAAGCCTTTGTGCGTATATAATATTGAAACCACCGTGACCATGGCTTCTAGTTGATGAAAATTATCAGAAAAGCACAGGATCCTCTCTGTGTCGTGTGTATATGTAAGTATCGACTCTTGTTTATGTACGGATTAAAATTACACTAATTTAGAGTTTCTATGCTTGCTTTTCAATATATAGCCAATTATAAACATAATTTCTTAGCCAATATGAGCGTATTATATAAACAGAAAAGATATCGGACTTAAAATTGAGGCCACGAACAAAACAAATATTCTTTCCTAGAACACAGTAACTATCCTACAGTGAATTTCGAGATTGACAAAATCCAGAGAAGGGTCTGAAATACAATCAGTCCTGACCAGGCATCTCATCTCCAGTTACTTTCTAACCGACGTGAGGTGGCTTCCCTTTGCCCATTCGACAAATATTTTCATGGCAACTGCTCGGATGAGGTTTTTTTTTTTTAGTAGCCAGACTACATAATTTCAAGCGTGCTACTAGATTGGCAGCTAGGTCTTATCTCATCATCTTATTGATGAAGTCTGGATGATTCTACACGAGCCTTCACCACTATAGTGAAATCACATGCGTTGATAGTCTGGCTGTTCAATTCTAGCAGCTAAATTGGCCGACAGTCATACGTTGAGGACAGCGGGATACCCAACCCTACTGAAAAGATTTTGTAGTTAAAAATCAAAAAATTAATGTTAAAGAGAAAACAATGCATTTTAAGTAGGCCTATAGCCATAACACATTGAAACACCGGTTGTCATATGATCACTGAAGTTAAGCAACATTGAAACTGATGAGGATTTAGATGGGGGACCGTTTGGGAATACAATGTGCTGTAAGCTTGGATGTGAGGGTGGTGTAATGGATAACGGCTCAGAATGAAAAATTGGGGAGCCGAATTCGAATTTCAGTCGTGTTCGTTATGTTTATTTACGAGCAAATACCGTTGGGAAAGGTATAAATCTTCTTCTTCTTCTTCTTCTTCTTCTTCTTCTTCTTCTTCCAGCTATGGGTTAAATAGTAAGAAAATTATTATCCCCCAAATTTTTATAACTCAAAATATATTTCGGCTTTAAATCACTCTAAAAAGGTTGATAAGCCGTAAAAACAGATCAGTTAAAAAACAAATGCATTTTACCAAGTAGACATGATTGTAATGGAGTATATAATGGATTATGGAAGCAGAAAGTTTACCGAATTTAGTAAAGTGAGAAGAAAATATGTACAATATGGAATAGCGCTTCAATCATTAAATTAGTTTGGAAGAATGAGTTAATTATCTGGGCGTTGTGATGCAATGGATAACAGCTCGGAATGAGAAATCGGAGAGCCGAGTTCGAAGACCAGTCGGGTTCGTTACATTCACTTACACGCAAATACCTTTTGGAAAAATATGAATCCAGCTCTTCTCACCCCAGCTAGCAGGAGAGACGGTCCTATAGCCTTGGTTAACAACCAGTCTCTACCGCAGAAAGAAACGGCAAATTAATATTCTACCTAGTCAGTCATGGATCGAAAGAGACATGATCGACCAAGCATTTGAACAGTTGAAGTTCGTTAGTCTCTCTCTCTCTCTCTCTATATATATATATATATATATATATATATAACAACTAATACTGCTTGTGTAATGTAAATAAAGGTTGCGTGCTGGTGTATGACTGCTGTTGGTTAGACTTTGTGGTTTACTCAGAAAGACAGGCTTCCAACGATAATGAATACAAGTTCAATTTTATATATAAAAAAGCACGGTGGCGTAATGGGTAGCGGCTAGGAGAACCGAGTTCAAATTCCAGTTGGATCCATTACATTCACTTACATGCTTATACCTTTGGGAAAGGCATAAATCTTCTTCTTTTCATCCCAGGTATAGGTAAATAGCAGGACAGACTGGGTTCTATAGCTTTGGGCCGCAACCAGTCTAGGAGAAGGAAAAACTCTGAAACCAGCCTGGAGAGGGTTGGGTTCCGTCAGGCTATCATACCCAAGAAACATCACTTTTACTGCGGGCGGAGTACATGTGGTACCCCTACGACGGATCATGGGATAAAAATTATATATATATATATATACCCTTGGAAGTGTGGTCTGATGGGTCAGGGAAAAAGAATTTCCCGGGAAAATAAATTATAGCCATGGGCCCTTAAAGTTGTCTGTTTTCATTAAATTAAATTAATCGCTCTGATTTAATATTGAGCTCTTCAGATTCCATCCTCCTTGGGATTATCCTTACAGATTACCAAGATTTTCATTACTTATATATATATATATATATATATATATATATATATATATATATATATATATATATATATATATATATATATATACATTTATATATATATACCTATTAGCAACTTATTAGATTATTTCAGAAAGTATTAAATGAATTAGTATGATTTTATCATTGCTAACAATGATCACTGCGATCTTGACAAATAAACTTAAATTTTGTTACCTTTGCCCAGGCTTTTCCAGATGACCTAATATGACATCAATGTCAATCAGCACCAAATAAACTGATTTAGACTGGCACATTCCTTATTTTTCTAAAGCCTTCAATAACCTGATTGAATACCAGCCAAAGAATTTTTGTGGTATGTCAAATCGAAATAAATAAATTTATTTCTTTTCCTCCTTTAGAAATGATTCTCTAAGGTTCGTGAGATGTGTGGCATAATGGAATAAGAAGAAGAAGAAGAAGAAGAAGAAGAAGAAAAGTAGAAGAAAAGTTAAATAAGAATAGGAAAAAGAAGCAAACGAAGAAGAAAAAGAAGAAAGAACAAGAAAAGAACGGAGAAGAAAAAATGTAGAAGAAAAAGAAGAAAAGTGAAGAAAAAAGAAGACAAAGAAGAAGAATAGAACAAGAATAGAAGAAAAAGAAGATAAAGAAAGCAGATGAAGAAGAATAAGAAAACAGAAGAATAAAATAAAGAAGACAAAAGAAACAGAAGAAAAAGTTGTAGACGAAAAAGTAGCGGAATAGTAGAAGAAAAAATAAGAAGAAAAAGATGAAGAAGAAAAAGTAGAAAAATAAGAAAATAAAGGAGAAAAAAAGAAGAAAACAATTAATTAAAAAAGTAAAAAGAGAAAGAAGCAGAATAAAAAGAAGAAGCAGAAGTAGAAGATTATAAGAAAAATAAGTAGAAGGAGAAATAGAAAAAAGAAGCAGAAAAAGAAGAAAAAAGAAGAAACACAAGAAAAAGAAGATAAAGAAGAAGCAAAAGGTGAAGAAGCATAAGTAGAAAAAGAAGGATAGAAGAAGAAGAAAACAAAGAAGAAAATGAAGAAGAGGAGAAAGGAAAGAAAAGAAAAGAAAGAAAACAGAAGAAAAAGGAGCAGCAGTAAGAATATAATAATAATAATAATAATAATAATAATAATAATAATAATAATAATAATAATAAAGCAGAAATAAAGCTGTTGCATTATTATGCCAAATGTGGACAGCGTGTTGCATTTTCCATTTGCCAAATCGAGGAATATTTGAGGACCCGATGAATGGAAAAGGTATTATTGACCGTGTATTTGTTGACTGAAGACTGTCTTCATTTCATTCAAATGTCCTCTCGTTGAAAAGCACACTTTAACTCCCGATTTATATCCTTTCCATTTTTACATTCGAACCAAATCAACAGCTTCCACCCCAAAAAACAAAGAAAAAAAAATTACACAAGAAAAAAAGAAAAGAAGAAAATAACATTAAAAGTGTATTATAAAAATAAAACAGTAAGAGACCGACCGCTATATTACTTCCTCGTGATACGTTTAATATTAGTGTTATTAAGTGTGAAGATTAATTCGAAAATATGGCATTGTGAGATTCACTTGAGGGTTTTCAGTTTGGAGAAGAGAATGTGCAAAAATAGCCTCTCGAGTCAAAGCTCTTTCGTTTATTGCTTTTCCTTTTCTGCCACTATTCGTTTTAAAACAGGTCCAAAATAAATCTCCAGCAAATCCCTAACGAAACCAACAGATTCAAAGACTCACGAGTCACTTTAGTAGCATATAAAAGATTTACTATTCTTTATTGGTTTTCTGTCTTTGTAGATTCCAATAAAAATATTTGGATTTATTTATGCAACGAACAAAAAATAATTTCGGTCGAATGAAGTACAGTGTAACCCGGATATAAGATAGTTGCCGTGACCGGAGAAAAAGTCTCTTATATCCGGGTTTATCTTATATCAGGGTTTCTCTTATATCAGGGTTTGGTCTATTTTGTTTAGCTAAGTATGGCTCTAATTTGGGGCCAGATAAAATATCTCTTATATCAGGGTTTCTCATATCCGAGTCTCTTATATCCGGGTTACACTGTAGTGAATTTACCGTATTTTCAGGCCTTAGAAGACGAACTTAAAAGTCTATCAAACTATTCACTGCGTATAGTGTGCTACGGCGATAGGATGAGTAGTGGTGAATGCATATAATGAGGAAAGAGGGCTTGAAGAATTTGACACTCACAAGATATATCGAAGGTAAAAGGAGCAGAGAATACAGCGGGTCATCTATCTGCCGAATTTGCGGAACGGGGATTTACTAAGAACTACAAAGGGTAGAGTGTTGTAGAGCTCCAAGTTCTGAAGTGACACCTGTACATAGAAGAAGAGGTGGAGGGCTAATCTCAAAAACCTCTTATAGTACAAGTACAGTATGGAGAGTTCAGTATAACGAAACAGAGGAAATGTTTTTACTTTTCGTTAGCAGAAAAAAAAAATTTTTTTTTTAATATCGATCGTATGGGTTTGGCTCAAAACTGTTGAAAAATATCACAATAAGAAAAATCGAAGAAAAAGATAAGCGCCACAGCTTGTAATTAAAGGCTGATGTATATTCCGCAGTATAGGATTGGTACTGGAAATCATTATACGACTAGGCCACATCAAGGGTTCAGGACAACGGAGACAGGAAATGAAATATGAATTCCTCTAGACTACTCTCTCTCATGTTTTCAAATAACTTAAAATCGTGGGGTCCAGATAAAACCCCACTACAACAATATCAGGACCGTATTTTCAGAAATGGGGCTTAGAGGACTAGGTCTCTTTCCCTAATATTTTTAAAAAAGTATTATTAAATATGAAGGTCTAGATAAAACCCCACTACAACAATATCAGGGCTGTACTTTCTGGAGGGGCCCATCCCTACTCAGACGTTTAAATAAATATTAACGAAAATAATCATGGGTTCCAGTCCAGATAAAACCTCACTGGAACAATACTAGGGCCGTACTTTCTGGATGGGGGAGTTAGGAGGTTAAGCCCCAACTCCAATATTTTTAAATAAATATTTTTAAATCAGTATTTATAATTACTATAGTCTATTGTTTTCAATCAAGTAAATAAAATCGATTTATGTAAATTAAAATTAAGTTTATGTATCTTCTTTTGCAAAAAGGGGCTACTTCTCGTTTAATTTTAACTTTCTTTAAACAAAATGTAATATAGTTGTGTTAATTGTTATGTATTGTAAATTTTGAATGAATAAAGTTCTTAATCAACGAATGATTTATTTCATGGGGATATTTCGACTAGCTGTTGCTAGCCTTGGTCACTCCTTTAATTTGAGTTAAACAGTGAAACTGCCAAAAGAGGCAAGCATCCTAACTTTGAATAAAGTTCTGCTTCAAGAAAAATTACAAAGAAATGAGGCTCTATAGATTTTGCTCCTTTAAAAAAAAATAACTATCTAAAACTTAATTTATTTACTACTTTTTCGTGTCCTTCATAGCTTCCCTGACTTTTCAGCTAACCTGATTAATATTTATAAGCGTTTCTATACTTAAAACCTTCAAAAAAACAATAACATTTTTGCTCGTGTATACAAATACTTGTTACAAAATAAAATCCTTACATTTCCCTTGACAAAGTCCCTCAGAGGACGAAACACGTCGGCTAAGAAGTTTTTTTTGTCTTTATTCATATATATATATATATATATATATATATATATATATATATATATATATATATGACTGGCTGTTTTACTTCTGAACAGTGGTAGATGTTGATTCCTTGTTTCCTTTTTCCCGTTCCTTCTAAAATCCAATTCATCTCTATACTTCTGGCGTCTCCGATTAAAATCTGAAATTTTATTTACTATTTATTTCTTCTTTTTTCAGTAGGAGTAGATAGTTTCGCTTATTCCGGTTTTTTGAACAAGAGTAGATTGAGTTTCCGGTTCTTTCTAAAGTCTTCTCTTTCACACCCAGTTGCCCTTTGCATCTTAGTGGCATTATCGCCTTGCTTGGGAGTGAATCGATTAAAAAGAAACACAATTATTGTTTATTTTGGTTCAATTTAGTGCGTTCACATTTATGGGAACAGTACAGACATTCAAATAATTGCAACTCAGTTCGAAATAACGTCGCAATCAGTTTTGCTATAATTTGTCATTTTTGTCTTTGATTCTTAATTTAGATTCAATGCAGCATACAAAAACGTCTGTTTTTTTTATAGGCCAACATTTCAATTTCGTTTGGTTTCAGATTTCAGTACCTCAGTTTCATTTCGTTCCAGATGTCAATTCCTCAGTTTCGTTTCGTTCCAGATGTCAATACCTCATTTTTGTTTCGTTTCAGATGTCAACATATCGGTTTTATTTCTTTTTTAAACGCCAATATCTTTTGCTTATAATCCTAGTCTGAATCTGTCCAGGTATTTGTTGAATTGAACTAACCCTGGAGCAATATTAAATTGGAGTACACGTGGAGAAGCAAACTCATTAGACAGAATTTTATAGATAAAACGTATTATCTATTAATCTTAACTTAGTCTGACACAACGCTGCAAAGCGGAGCTCTTGCGCCTTGTTCTCCATTATTCTTCAACAGACTACTTTTTCTATTACATTTAGTGCTAAATTAATGACTGTGGACAAACATGACAAATGATAGGCCCAGCCAAAGGTTTCAAGTTATGCGCTAATTATTCTTATACGGCTTTAGATATTGGCACTACACTGTCCACGCACTTTCCCGCTTGGTGCAATATAATAAAGTATTATGATATCATCAACTGAATCTTGAAATGTATCATTCATTAAGGAATTTCTAATTAGTTAGATGATTGGATTCATTGCTTTTAAATAATTTCAGAAGCAGCATCGTTTGGATAGGTTATAATGTCATTACAAACGCCAACGTTTGATATAATTATCTGTTTTAAAATTACCAGAAATCAAAACTTTCAGTTGCCAACTCAGTGAACCTCAACCTGTAATTATTTGAAGCACCAGAGATGTAGCCACACTGACGAATTCTCTGAATACAAGGGACAGAAGACGTGAGCAAGGTAGAAGTTTCAAGGAAAATACGAATATGAGTCAAAAAGTAATTCAATTTGTTTTATTATATAAGAAACAAGGAAACACAATCAAACATATACGCCCTTGTTCAAATTAATTGAAGCAATAGCTTTAGTTTCCTTTCTTTCATCATACGGTTAGTTTTAGACCCACTGGAGTGACAGGGTGTAATCGATTTCTATTTTTTTTTCTCAGATTAGATCATTTGCAGTGGTGTGCAGTCATATGAATCAATTTTCGGAGTGTATGATGAAATTTGTTTGGCCTTGAAAAATATTGCATCATCCATGATTGCATCAGATTTTCATCACGCCCAGACATTATTGTCTCTACTGTCGATTAGTTGTCCTACCGTCATTGTCTGCGATGCACGTTACTCCAAAGAATCGTACGAAAATTGTGACGTTGCACAAACACACCGGCAAGCCTTACCAGTGATCAAATCAAAGTACTATATACTGGCGTGGAAACTCTCCTGATTTAAATCCATTCGAGAATCTGTGGTTAATCTGCAAAGAACGACTTCGTGGAATGGACATACGAAGTACTAACATGTGCACTGAGTTATGTTTCATTGGAAAAATGCAAAAAAAGTAAATAATAACGGAATTATTCGTTTTGTTTCAAGTAATTTGCACAAGGGTGTAGTACATCAGGATACAGCTATACATCATAGGTTCACATCCCTACATCTTAACATACTCACTCCTTTCAATGGCAGTGTTACGTCTACGAATGAAGGTATATATCCTAGCTTCGTAAAACTCAAGTGGCTGCTGATGTAGCCAATTCCTTACGCTAGTTTTTAGTTCTTCATCACCACACGATTTAGTAACATCGGACTCCCATCTCTTTGGTTCATTGAAATAGACACTAAATGTAAAACGTTATTAACGACAAAAAATGTTATTAGTTCAGTGGAATAAAAAGACAATCGACAAAAGTTTGAATATGAATGACGAATATTATCTGATATGAAATATCCCCACTTGTAGAAGGCCGGAGAATATAACAGCCCAAACTGTTAGTTGTTGTCAAGAGGCTAAACCGAATTTCATATAATAAACATTTGACAGCGGCAGGTAGTGATCTGCGGAATCTTTAAGGTTTAAAACATCGTTTACAATTGTTTTATCTGACATTTTTAAATGAAGAATTTTCATTATTATTATTTGATATGCGGACCTGGTTGTTATACTGACATAGTTTCAGTCTTTCGATCTAGTGGCATTCTTCAGGAGCCTGTCTTATTACATATCTTGCTGTTCAGACCAGCATACTTACGTTAGTTGTTATACTCGCAACATTTCGGTCGTTGTACTCTCCGACCATCTTAAGGTCTCTGTTTCGTATTCGGTAACTTTTTCAGAATTTGGAACCCTTTAATTAATCTATGGGGATTGTCCAAAAACGCATAGCCAAATTGTTTAAACTGTTGGTTAAAAAAATATCAGGTGCTTTCGATTTCAATCCTTAGGTATGTTAGCGCTGGAAAGTCACATAGTCTGATTCAGTGAAAGAAACGGACGAGTGACATAGATGAATATGTGGTTAGTGAGCATTAATTGAAAAGAGAAATCACGTAAGCAAAGAAAGTGGAATAAGAATAATCTATACCAGTTGATTTAATAAAGAGTCGGTTCAAAATACCGAGGAAGTTACCGATTACAATGAGACATGTGAAGAAGTCCAGAAGGTAGAACAGCCGAAACGCCGTGAGTATAGCCAAACAAGATGATAATATCGACCCGAATAGCTATGTATATAATAAGGATTATTTGTCATCTTGAAAATTCTGACAATTTCTTTAAAAGGCTTTTAGTGACATTTTCCTGCATCTCTATTGACTTGAACCAGTGAAAATGAAAGCAACACTTTTGCATTGTTAATTAGTCTCCAAATGGTGGAGACTATTTACTGCATTTACTTTGTGTTCCATCCTCGTCTACGCCTGACTTTCTCAGATTACAAGAAACTTGAAACTCTAAATGTCCTCCAACAGCAGACGTGTTGACCATTTAAGGCTAAGAATACTCTTTGGTGTTCAATTTGATTCTCTCGCGTGAAATACGGGCAACAGTGGGATTGGTTAAGAGTTTCTTAATGGCAGTAACATTTCCCCGAGAGGAGATTCATGATAAAGATGAAATTGGGCGAATACTGATAGTTAATTAAATTCTATTTCAAGTATTGCATTTCAAGTGTCAGGTTGGTTGGCCGTGTTCTTTCACAGAAAAAAAAAAGAAAAAAAAGAAAAGAAATTTTGATTTAAAATGAGAAAAAAGAAAGAAAGAAAAACAAATATATTTTCATATTTAATGAGTTTTTTTATTTCTGAAGTCAACGATAACCGTGATTTATAAATCCCAATCATTTCCCTTTTTTTTTTTAATCTGAACTTCTGGAATGAGGAGTAATCATTCGGACTAATATCTGCATCTTTTTTGTTACTATAACAATGGTCCGGAGCAGGTTGACACAATTAAAAAAAATGAAGAGTAAATTAATTATTGAAAAAAAAATGGCGCAAATACACTAACGTTTAGCAAAGGGGGTATGTCTTAAAAAAGAAAGAATTAACTCATTTTTCATTTGCAAGGGACTTTGTTTTCCTCACTGCAGCCTTGGCTCTTTTGATTACAATCTGCTCATCTGCTGGTGGAGATATCTTTTTGCGAGTGATACTGCTGCCATTATTCTATAGGCAACAATAAACTACAGAAAAACGTAAGCTGATCGTTGCATTTAAGTATTGTATTAATATTTAAGCTTAACTTTTAAAACGATAATTCTTCTGCCGCTACTTAATTTAGAGATAAGCTGATGTATGTAGGTCCTTACATTCCGCACAAACAATTATTTGTATTTCATAGGTTACTTTCACTGGATTTCGCAATCAATTTCGGTTATTCCCGAATTTATTTCCAAGTTATAAAAATTGTTATCGCATAGAAAAAAATCTTCGCAAAAATATTACGTAAAAAAATCGCTGAAAACAATTGTGGTAATAAAAATTTAGGAATGCAAAATTTCTCTAACATGAGCCGTTGAAAATTCGAGAGTTTTGTCCCTTTGATTGAAAAAGTGTGACACAGCGATATTCGCATTTTTTATATAGAAGGAGCATTATATAAAAATAAATTCACAGGAAACTTTTGTTTAAAAATATATTCAAACGAACCTTTGTCTAGTAAATATATACAAAATAACCTTTGTGTAAAAATATATTCACAGAATACTTTGTCTAAAAATATATCCAAAAGAATCTTTGTCTAAAACTTGTGGAGTCTACCCGGATTTTAGGAGGAAAAATAAAATCCGAATGTCCGTCCACAAATGCAACACATTTTTTTTATACAATGATCTTCGTAGAAAAGGGCGAAGACCAAGGTAAATATAACAGTAACATTTATACAGTCAGATACGTGCATTTACATATAAAAAATGAATGTTCTTTGTTGTGGCCACGTTGTGATCAATAGTTCGATTGTTCAAAGTGATTTGTTGCAAGTGAGTCTGCAAAGTTTCGAAGTGTTTTTGTTGTAAGTGAGAAAATCAAGTGGTATGATATGTCAATATGTGTGTGTGCGTGTATGTGTGTGTGTGAAGCACACGCTACTGAAACGTGTGTGACTTCTAACTGATTGTCTGCGATAGCAGTCATTTTAAAACATAGTGAACACAGAGAGAGGAAACAAGACTTTATCGTGGCGTTATAAGTAGAAAATCATCGCTGAATTACGCGTTGTCATGGTACGTGTGTCTATGTTGTTGATCGAGACCTGGTTTCGTACGCTGACTGTCTTTCCCGACTGTACTCACTGTATCGTTGCAGATCTGGTCCTAACTGTTGCTGACGAGCCATTTTTATCGCTAATGGGTCGGCTCCGAATCGGTATCTGAGTTTTGTGCGGAATATACTCAGTAACCCGAGCCCTAGGTTATTTGGAATTCAACCGCTCGGACGTCGTAGAAAACACATTCCATGGCTTATTCTATCCAATCAGGTTCCAGAAACTACTTATTTGGAGCCGTGTTTGTACAGAATTGTAAAAAGGTTTTTCGCATCTACTGAATTTAATAATATTTAGAATATTTGAATTTATTTGTTGGCGTCTCTTGTTTGTACATCACTTATTTGCCGTAAAATATAGGAGTTTATATCCTATAAACTATATATATCAAAGGAGCCCTTCTTTAACAAATATGTTAGAAAAAAACCTTTTTTTTTATAAAAATATATATTCAAATGAACGTTAGTCTAACAAATGTGTTCAAACCAGGGGAAGAAAATTCATGCCTTCGAATATTGATTTTTAAAGCAGACAGGCAAGTGAATTTAAGATGGAACATTAGGACCACGCAATCTTCCTGCCTCATTTCACCGCATGAGAAGACGAATTAGGAATGTTTGTGCCATACAAAGATAGACTGTAACAACTTCATAGAAAGCAAAAGGCAGAGTTTTTAACACAAACTAATTTAGCTTTATTTCTAAACACACGATTACGAATCAAGCTATTTGAATAGTGATTATATTGATGATAGGATAAATATGATGAGTAACAAAACGGAGGCGACATCAGTTGCGAGTTTAATTCCGAGTGCAGGGATTAAAACTCTTCCTTTGATGACGACAATGATATTCGATGATCAAGGCTGGATATTGTTAATGCGAAATGTCTCTAATATTTATTCATTCGCATTCACATTTGCTTCTTGATTCGTGTTTGGTGTTACTATGAGGCCTCATCATTTGATAGCATAGATATAGAAAACAATATAATATTATATCTAAAACAATATAATATTATATAGAAAGCAATATGATATTATATAGAAAGTAATATAATGACTGCGAAAGTCGAAACTACTTGAACAAAAATAACAAAATATAAACTTCAGGCACTTTATCCATGACTCCGAGCACAGTAATTAAGACATCCGAAAATTGGAAAATACAATAAAAAATCGATACACCTTGTCGGTACTTTTTCATCAAACTTGTTTATATATATATATATATATTACGAAATAGACAAAGTCCGACAATTTATTTATTAAAGACAATTTTTATGTTTAACGTTCTTTTTATAGATACAAGTATTTATTTAAGGCGCGGTAAATGTTATTTAATACTGTTTATTATAAACAGAGCATTTACTTAAATACTTGTATCTATAAAAAGAACGTTAAACATAAAAAATGTCTTTAATATATATATATATATATATATATATATATATATATATATATATTTGGAATGATGTGAGTTTGTGACCCTGCGTTTCACGCTCTTTGCGATCGTCAGACAACATACACATTATATATATATATATATATATATATATATATATATATATATATATATATATAATTTATTCGAAAATTATAACATAAATATGTTATAAAATCACTACAAAAATAGCCATTTTGTTTCAACACTTCTGGTGTCTTATCAAGTGATGATGTTGAATGTAGGATAAAGGGTGTTAAAAGGTTCAAATCAATCAAACACCCCTCGCTATGTGAAACGCTGTTACTTAAAAAATAATATCTACATTATACACCGCGAAAGGTAGCCATGATAAACAAAGTAAATAAATTAAACGATGAATTTTGTATTTTGATGTTTGACGTCAGTATAAGTTAAGCGAAAAAAGGTATCAAAAGTTGATTCTCTATTACAATGTGAAACACAACAGATCATGAGGTAAGCAAAATTAACCACCTCTCATGGAAATTTAAAAATATACGTTATAGTATAAATAATTATTTCAGTCTTCGTTTTTCAAACTGTTCCATTGAAAATAATTATCTGTTTTTATTTAGAGTCTCTTCTGATTATTACTCGAATAGTGAGAAAAGTCTAGAATTCACAAGAGTTTATCATTATTCAAGTTCCTACACAATAATCTCCCTAGCAAAAAAAATGAGCTATTTAATCTCCTTCGCATATCGTATATGGAAAAAATAAAAGAAAAAGGCAGGGATGAAATTGTAACAGAATTAATACACAACTGAAACTGACAAGTAGCGTTTCAGAAGAGAATTCCCTATGTCCAAAGTATGTAACAAGATCGGCCATTACGTGACTGGATAGACAGAGTAAGATATAGTGTCGTACAGGAAAAACAGAAAAACTAACACATTCAATTATGTCGTAAGGATATTTGAATCCTTACGACATAATTCTATCTATGTCTTTGTTAGTTACCATTAGTAATTGCTATATAAGAATACTTATGCTCTATTTTGATGAACAGAATTCAAATTATAAAAACAAAAAATCAGGATATGCATACCATTACAAAACGTCAACTACATTTTTACGGGAGTACCATTAGAAGCATACTAATATATTGGATTTGGTAGATACAAATATTTGGATTAAACTAGACAGAATGACGCTAATTCACAATTAGCTTTGGTTTTTCACTGTCGTTCAATACGTATTGTTTTTATTAACTTTTCTTATTGCCCTTCACACTCTCTGCTTTTTAATCCACTTACACATTTCTTTCTGCTTCCCGCTGCTCCTCTTGTCTTCAATATGTCCTGTGAGTGTCAAATTTTCGAAGCCCTCTTTTCTCATGTGTTCCTGAAATGTCAACTAGCTCTTTCTGATTCTAAGTCCTTTTTATTTCCATTTTCCTTAAAATCTACTCGTTGTTCACATGTTCCTGGCATTCTCAGCATCCTTCTATAGAACCAAAACCTGTTTCTTCAAGTTCCTTCTTCTTCTGTTTGAAGTTTCTTTTTCCTCAACATTCACTGCCATAAAGAAGGATAGATAAGCCAAAATAGTTCAGTAATCTTGAATTTTTTCTTGTTTCTTAATAATTTTGTTTCTTACAATAAATTGGAATTGGAACTCATGAAATAAAGATTTGCCAATTAACATTTTCAATAATTTATATATATATATATATATATATATATATATATATATATATATATAATAAACATTGAAGTCAACACTCATATATATATATATATATATATATATATATATATAAGCACAGGCATACACAGATTTGTTAAATAGTGATACCTGATGAAATTTAATTAAAAGGTATTAGTGAATTTCTTATCTTTTTAGTAACGACCACAATTTTCTCTGCTTTGTAATTCTTAATAAATTTTATTTTTTTTCATGAGATCTCTCTTAATCCTTGTTCTGTCAACCCTTTATACAAGTTTGATAGGAGGGTTATTCACTGCTTTCCTCTGACCCTCTTACTCTTAATATGACCTGTCAGTGTCAAATCTTTTATTCAGATTTTACAAGCTCTCTTTCCTCATTATGTGCCCTAGAAATTTCAACTCTCTTTCTGATGTTAAGTATAAATGTCCTTTTTCATTTTCTTTAAAACATTGTCATTGTTCACATAGCATTCTCAGTATCCTTCTGTAGAACCACATTTCTGTTGCCTCAAGTCTCTTCTTCATCAGTTATAAGATTGTCCAGCATTTACTGTCATATTGTGAGTTGATATTAAATAACAGTTCAGTACTCTTTTCTTTGTTTCTGATGAGGTTTTCCTGTTTCTTAATACTTTGCTTAGCTTTTGAAAGGCAACTTTCGCTATCCCATTGCATCTTCAGATATCAGTGTCATATTTTCTGTCCTTTGTAACTCTTAATAAATTTTGTCTTTTCACGAGATCTCTCCTAATCCCTGTTCTGCCAACCCTTTACACAAGTTTGTTAGGTGGGTTATGTGTTTATTATCAAGTTGTGTCAAGTTCAACCAACAGAGTGTCTCTGCTTAATTTTTTATTTTATGTTTCCAGTTTTCGAATAAGTTGTACATCCAAATCAATACTGTTGATAAACCGAACATCATTGTAAAACTGTCTAAAGTTCATGATTTTGGATTCCTATTTTCGATTGTCTCAGTCATTATCAAGAACTGAAAGTTTTCAGTATGGTACGGCAGTGAATACTGGACGATTTCCTCAAGGATGAAGAAGAGACTCGAGACGACGTAGATGTGGTCCTACAGAAGGATGCTGAGAATTTCGTGGACCGAGCGTGTGAGCAACGATGAGATCTTGGAGAGAATGCAGACAAGGAGGAGGCTCATGGCTACCATCAGGAAGAGGCAGCTGAAGTTTCTGGGACGGCCTGTAGAATCTGAGGGAAAAGAGAGACAAGGTAAAACAACGCATGACATACTTGGTGGGCTTAAGCATGTAGATGACAAAATGTGGTCTAGGGGAGGAAGCAGAGGGAAGGAACTTGTTGAGATCTGCAAGGGATAGAGGGTGGTGGAGAGCCATGATCGCCTACACCCTGAAAGGATATGGCACATAAAAAGAAAGAAAAAAGTTTTGTTGATTGAATACTGCTATTTTTGGAAGGCTAGAATTCAAATTCAATTCAAATATGCATGTAGAGTATTAATGACGTTGTGTGTTAAACGGTTTCACAGAGCTCGACTTTTCCGGAAATGAATGTATAAAACATTTTATACATATTATTATTATTATTATTTGATACGTATATTATGTATCCAGTTCCAAATGTTTCTGTGATCAGACAATTGGAAAATAAAATGAAAAAACATTAAGCAGACAGACATGTCGACTGAACTTAACGAATGGTTTTTGACTATATATATATATATATATATATATATATGATAATGGAATCCCCCGTCGGTTTCGACGTATGAGGATCTGACAGCTTATCGATTCAGTTTTGAAAGTTTGTGCGATAATCTTAAGTGACATTTAAGACCCGTTAGTGATTTACAAAGGAAGCCACATATGGAGCAAGTGTGAGGATTGTGAGATGTGATCACTGTTAGATTGGCTGACCTTTTAGATCTTGCTCTCGCTTCTTGAAGATGATTCAGACAAGCAGATTGAAAATTGCTGAGTCCACTAAAACACGTTGATCTCCATTCTACCCGCTCCAAGGCTAAGCGCTCAAGGGTGTTATGTGGTATATTGACTGCTGACAATAAGAATAGACTATTTTGGAGAGAATGTTGAAAGGATGTGGACACGTCTTAAGCACCAACAAGCTTTCTACTACTATCCTAAAATATATCACTTTAGACTAAGAAAATAGAGGGCTGACAACGTCACTGTATGGACTGGAAGCTCGTTCACCAGGACTCAGAGAACCGAGACGTAGGGTCAGGACTGGTCAAGTACTAAACTACGAAACGACTCTACAACCACTCCTGGTCATGATGATTGTGAAGATGATGATGATGATCGATAGTGATGGAATATTCACTATTGAGTACATCAGTTAAGATAAGAAATCATATATTTGATAATGCGATATTAGGAGAAGACCACGCATCAGTAGTGCTGGTAAGGAACGAATAGGTTATTTTGCCGACCCCGGTAAAATAGTTACGAAGGCTATTTTAGCGCTAAATATAAACAGTGTTTTAGAACTAAGGCTATATTATATTTGAGATCGTCAGCACAGTGGTTGTTTGAGATATATAAGCAAGACTTGAACAACATAGATTCTGGAATCTATGACTTTTTGTTTTCAGCAGTTGCACCTGAAGTGTATTGGCAAGAGAACCATGCACAAAGGCAAATTTGGGATTTGCAGAGATTGTTATGCCTGATGTGCTTAAAATATCCAGCGGCTTCTATATTGCTTTTAATAATTGATGATGAATAAATGATTTTAACTTGTATTTTAACAACTAATGATGAATAAATGATTTTTTAATTGTCTTAACAATAAATGACGAAAAGAAATAAACTTCTGTGTTAAATAAAATAATAATAATAATAATGCTGCCTATTGATATATGTGAAATTACATAATTCAATTGTATATTAAAGAGAATTTCTGCCATTAAAATCTTTAATATTTGATTAGAACAATAAATATTTTATCAGAAATAATTATATTCACAATGTACATCAAAGTCGACTCAGTGTTTCGCGATTTCTCTCTTATCAAGACTCAGATAAGAATAATTGTATTAATTTACATTATTCGGACTATTGTCCTCATCTTTGTTGCCATATTTATCACAACGTTTCGGCCCTTCAGTATCGGTCTATATTTCTGAGATGAGGTATTATGTACACTATTTACATTATTCGGACTATTGTCCTCATCTTTGTTGTCATATTTATCACAACGTTTCGGCCCTTCAGTATCGGTCTATATTTCTGAGATGAGGTATTATGTACACTATTTACATTATTCGGACTATTGTCCTCATCTTTGTCGCCATATTTATCACAACGTTTCAGCCGTTGTACGCTCCGGCCTTCTTTAGATGGTTGGAATGTCGAACTAAACCCTGTTCTAGTTCTACGTTTAATGGCTGATCAGTTATCTCTAGTCAATTCCCCTCCCCAAGTTCTCCACTAACTTAACCGGGTATTGAACTCACACTGTTTGGGTCCTATCACCGGATCTAACCAACGCCTTTATCAACTGTGCCATGTGTCCTTGAGTACATCTGTCTCTGTGTGTGTCTGTGTGTGTGTGTGTGTGTGTGTGTGTGTGTGTGTGTGTGTGTGTGTGTATATATATATATATATATATATATATATGTGTGTGTCGTCAGATAATTGAGAACACATTTTTAGAGGGCCATATAGGGATGATAACCAAAAGTAATATTACGTGGTATGCGCCATTTTAACATTCTCATTTTTCTTTCAGATGTATAGAGAGTATTCACATGGGAGCTTTTGGCATGGCAGTAAATGTTAAACAAGTTTTTTGATAGTGGCCAAGTCAACAAGAGGAAGGAAAGTTGGCTTTGTGCAAACACATGGAAAATCATACGGTGATGGGTATCAATTTCACTTCTTCAATGATTGTCCTGGTGTATCATGTGCAACAAGGGCCGTGTCAGTCAGCACCAGTTCTTCAGTGTCAATGCGTCCGTTTGCACTGAGCTGCTGGACTCGGTGGTCAAGATCTGGATCCATGTCTGATCAGACGTATTCCAGAAAGACTCTGCTCTCGCTCGCATTCTCTCACCTGACCCGGAAATTGGTGACCAAGAATTTTCCCTATAATGCCCCCAACCCAAAATCTGGCCTTCTAGTCCTCTTGAGTTAAATCCTCTGGAACTTTCGTTGAGTTTGAAAACAGCCAACAGCCCGGTAATACTGCGGCATCATTGAAAACCGCACCATGAGAAAACAGTATAGTATTTACATTATTCGGAGTATTGTCCTCATCTTTGTCGCCATATTTATTACAACGTTTCGGCCGATGTACGCTCCAGCCTTCTTCAGGTGGTTGGAATGTCGAACTGAACCCTTTATTTCGCTCGCTGGGGTAGACTGTTCTAGTTCCACGTGCCATGTCTAATGGATGTCAGTTATCAGTTATCTCCTGTTAATTCCCCTCACCAAGTTCTCCACCGCCTTAACCAGGTATTGAACTCACACTCTTTGGGTCCTGTCAGTGGATCTTAACTAACGCCTTTATCCATTGTGCCATGTGTCCTTGAGATGAGGACAATAGTCCGAATAATGTAAATAGAGTACATAATACCTCATCTCAGAAATATAGACAGATACTAAGAAAACAGTATATATTTGACCCTGAGGCCGTATCGATGTTTTGTGGCTAGAAATTCAATTGATTTTTTTTCCCTGTTTTTCGAAGTTGAACATGTCTACAAAATGTTTTGAAATACATGGATTTTTTTTATTGAATGATTTTGTTTTTCTTTGTATAATATATTTTGTTCTCATTTACTTGGCGCAAACAGTATATACACATATTACATATGAATACACACACACACCCGCACATACACACACACACACACACACACACACACACACACACACACACACACATATATATATATATATATATATATATATATATATATTCAATTCATAGACAAAATGCAATCGATAACCGCACAGTTGTATGTATGTATGTATTTATCTATTTCAGTTTCCTTTTAGCAATCTATCTATCTATCTATCTATCTATCTATCTATCTATCTATCTATCTCTGTTCATATCTATCTATCTATCTATCTAAGTTTCTTTATATCTATCTCTCTGTTTATATTTCATTTTCTTTCTATCTTAGTTTGTTCAGATCTATCTATTTCATTTTCTCTCTCTCTCTCTCTATCTAGCTATCTATCTGTTTTTACCACCATTAGAGTTATATTCGTATTATAAATCAAATTTAAAATAATAATTTATTTGCCAGAAATATCTCCCTTCGTTGAATGTCATTGTGGTAAATCTTGAATGTTGAAGTGAATATCTCTAATTTGGTTAGATTGATCCGCGTTTTCATAATAGCGAATAAAGCATTTACGGGCTTATATTTTCTATTTATTCGCGATATGTCATCATCGTTGTTTTGTCTGTCATGTTTGGAAGACCAATAGTCCCAATGTAAGTTGTCCTGTTGTTTGTCTTTCAAATTGACATTCAATTATCAGTCGTTTGGCAACGCGTAACTCGCAGCCTGTTTTCTACAAAATGTCGATTTCGTGACAGGCCCAGAGAATCAATACAAAAAGTCACTTGCATTCTCCTACGCCGAATTTGCACGAATATATTTAACTAATTCGTTGATTCATGTCGATAGGTAAACCTTCGACCTTCGATTATATTGATTAATGATGCGAAACGACACAGTAGACGTATTTGTGGTTAAAGAAAGAAAATACGATTACTTTGTATGATTTTATATATCTTTGTGTCATATCCCTACAGGGCATGAGAGATCATAGCTCTCCACAGTTTTTGTCAATTGTTGCAATCAACAATATTTTCCCTTTTATGTCCCATCTTTGCCCGTGGGACACTTGTCAAGAAGATGACAGATTTCTTTCCTTTATTTCTCTAGCTTTTAGTGGGTCCTATAAGAAAATAATTTTCTTTACTTCTCTCTCATTATTTACATTACTCGGATTATTGTCCTCATCTTTGTCGCCATATTTATTACAACGTTTCGGCCGATGTACGCTCCGGCCTTCTTCAGGTGGTTGGAATGTCGAACTGAACCCTTTATTTCGCTCACTGGGGTAGACTTTTCTAGTTCCACGTGCCATGTTTAATTGATGTCAGTTATCTCCTGTTAATTTCCCTCTGAAATTCTCCAATGTCTTAACCGGGTATTGAACTTACACTCTTTGTGTCCTGACACTGGATCTTTATCCACTGTGCCATATGTGAAGAAGGCCGGAGCATACAACGGCCGAAACGTTGTAATAAATATGGCGACAAAGATGTGGACAATAATCCGAGTAATGTAAATAATGAGAGAAGGACGACTGGCAAGGTATTGAGATTAAACTTTTTATTCACTTTTTCTTGCATGCGTACAAGTATGTTCTTTTATTTATGCCCAGCAAAGAAAATACTTGTAAGAATGCAACAAAAATTGAATAAAAAGCTTAGTTGCAGTACCTTATCAGTCACCTTTAATGAAATACACATACATATATATATATATATATATATATACATAAGTTAGATTGAAAAAAACAAACAAACAACCCTAAGGGTCCATAGATTATATTTTATTTCTCTATTCATGATGCTTTCAACTGTTCGGGAGGTTGAAGGTCGCCCTGAACGAGGCTGGTCTTCCAGCGACAATTGGCCATTCTTAAAGCATGCAAACAACTTATAAACTTGTGTTTTACTCATGGCAGCATCCTTGTAAGCTGCTTTAAGCATGACAACTGTTTCGGCTGCTGTTTTCCCCAGCAAAAAACAGGATTTCACAGCACCACGCTGCCCCTTCCTTTCAGCCATGGTAAAAATGGACGAAAAGGCGTGAAGCTATTTCAAAACAAATTTGAACCACGGAGTTGTACGTCTTCCTACGATGACACCGGTTAGTAGCACACTGATGCCTGAGGGTTGCCTCAAGTGGCACCTAGCGGTGGAAGCCTGAACTACTACAGGCTTGTCACACAGAAAACGATTCCGGTTACTCATGATGCAAAAATAATGACGTAATAATGTCGTTTTTTGACATTAAAAAATACGTCAAAAAACGACATTATTACGTCATTATTTTTGCACCAACCTAATATATCCAGGAGTTTCTTTTGGAATGTTAACAGCTCACAATTGCAGCGAGAAGGAACTGATCTATTGTCATTATAAATAGGTAAAATCTTAGTCTTGACCCAGCGTAGACATATACTTCAGCAAGTGTGAGTGTGTATGTATATATTAGGTTGGTGCAAAAATAATGACGTAGTAATGTCGTTTTTTGATGTTAAAGATACGTCAAAAGACGACATTATTACGTCATTATTTTTTGCACCAACCTAATATATACTTGACTTGACGACTGCGTCTAGCATGAAACACCCTGTCGCCTCTGAGTGTTGACTTCAATGTTCGCTTTTATATTTATATTTACATACGCTCTATCTCTAATATTGAGAACTTTATGCCATATATATATATATATATATATATATATATATATATATATATATATATATATATATATATATATATATATTTGTCATGTCCGTGGGAAAAGGAAGTATGTTCTAGGTCAACCCGTCGACTGACTGCTTTTCACTTTTCTTTCCCTCTCTTATTCTCTTTTCCTTCTCTCCCATGTCTCTCTCTCTCTCTTTTTCATCCCCCATAAAAAAAAACTTATTTTGAAATCTCTGTCTTCCCCTCTTATTTTTGAATTTTTTTCTTTTTTCTCTCTCTTCCACCATTTTCTTTTTTTCCTTTTCTTTTTTTTGCTTGTCTTTGGATAAATCTAAAATCCATTTATTTTTGTAAAATTTTTGGGCCTGAAGAGGTGGGCCCTGATCCCATGAAATAAACTATTACCTATGGATTTCTAAGGACTCAGTTTTCATTATATATATATATATATATATATATATATATATATACATATATATATATATATATATATATATATATATATATATATATATATATATATATAATTTTAAAACGAACGTATAAACATATATGTCTTAAAATAATTGTCCATTTCATAATGCGTGACGTCATTTGTTTACATTTGGATACGCATCGAGCTGATATGAATGTACGAGAGAAAATCATGAAGAATTGTAGTTTAAAAAACAGTAAAATCGACCTTGTTAACCTAAACGTTCCTCTGTGGCTAAATCGGTAAAGCACATCAGGCTATATGACGGTTCCGTATAAGATACAGGTTCGATTCCTGTCGGAAGACGCACATTTTCTATGAAAATTTCTCGGACATTCAAGCCGGTAAATGTCGTTAATACTGTTTATTATAAACAGAGCGTTTACTTAAATATTTGTATAAAAATCTTAATATATATCCAGCATATCTTCATTTAAACATGCTTCATTGGACAATATTGATATATTGTTTTTTTTTATATAATAATCCTTTTTAGTGTTCTAATTGGCTTCTTGAAAGCTAAGTTGCTATTCATCAAGGGCAGCTCCGTAGTTTTTGTTAATCCAAGTACTTTCGATCTCTTCCGAGATCATCTTCAGGTGTGAATTGTGAAGACAAACTTAATGTAACTGTAATAGTCGTGATGGCTAGTTTTGAAAACATGCGTGAACCCGCTCTGTTATGATAAGTTTAAATATATCAGTTGTAGCTCTGGAGTTTTTTTTTTTTCAAAGCAAACGACTCAATGTAAGGAGGGTAACCAGAAATGGTAGGAGTGCAAAATAACATTAAATATTGGTCAAATGCATTTCAAATCGTTGTTGATACACATAATAACTTTTGTTCAGTGTTGGTTAGTTGCTTCTGATCTAGAGAGTCTCGAGAGTATTGTGAACGAGGAGAGAAATGTGTCTTTTAATGTTGTACAAGAGAACTTGAATCCGATAAATAAAGTGTATGACGTTTTGATAATGTTGTTCTCAAGCCAACATATGTATTTACATTTTTGTTAGAGATACAATCTCCCAAAGGATATTTAAACTGATATTCATGGCTTATGTCAGTGGGTGTCCTCCAGCCGGGGCTCTGCCCTTCGGCAGAGCCTCGTCTCGGGAAACTGACTCCGTTTTTACGTGGTCTATAGGGAATATTTTCCCGAGCCCACGGGTTCGGCTACCCCACTTTAAACATGACCTTGTGCCACATCTTGCTGCGTGGGGCAGCGGGTATATATATATATATATATATATATATATATATATATATATATATAATTATTTATCCGCTACCCCCCAATCCTATACTTGTATATATATATATATATATATATATATATATATATATATATATATATATACAAGTATAGGATTGGAGTATACGGAATAAATTCCAATAACCAACAAATACTATTCTTAAAAGAGTGCTCAATACAGAGTAGAGCAAATGTAATTATTTGTAACATAAATATTAATAAATATTAATTATTTATAACATAAATATGTTACAAAATCACTACAAAAACAGCCATTTCGTTTCAACACTTCTGGTGTCTTATCAAGTATATATAAGTATTTTTTTGTAATGAAGAATGTATGCGTACTTATCAGAAATAGTTAATTTAAAGGATATAGTTGTGACACACGTTAAGATAAGTCTGTTTTGAGAGAAAATGTGTGTTCGTGTGTATGACCACGCTCGTTAATGTACGTGTGTGCATGTGAGAAACAGGCACGAGAAAGTCAAACCTGAATCGATCGACCACTGAATCACGTGACCCCGTTCATCATTTTTTTTCCTGCCCGGGCAAAGTAATCAGGCTGGCGTTTAGCGTTAGATGAAGTTACAGAAAGAGAAAGGAGAAGGAAGAGGTTACAACTAGAGAAGTGGGGTGGGTGGGAAGAGAAAGATGTATACTCTGACGTAGAAGCGTGTGTGTGTGTGTGTGTGTGTGTGAGGGGGAGAATGCGTATAAGCAGGAAAAGGAAGCAGAATAGGAGGAGCGTTAGGGTTACGTGAAAGCCAGGTCAAAGATGTTAAGGAGAGAAACAGATGGAGAGTGATGACAGAATCTGTAAAGGATTGGGAGAAGTGTAACGAAAAGGAATAAGAAAAAGGAGGTGACAAAACGAAGAAGAAAAAAAGGGGAAGAACAAAAGAAATGAAAAAGGGATAGTCTGGAAGAGAGATGAATGAGATTGAGAGGAGCCAATGCGCATGAGCAGAAACGGGACATTTGATGATTAAGAAAGATAAAGTGTTTGATTCTAGGTAAACATTTTTTTATCGCTAATGACACTGGACTACAACAAACGAGATCAAATGGTTATTTATTCATTGCTTAGCGCATTCTCCTTCGATTTTCCCCCTCTTTTGTCAATATGAATTCTAAGCACATCTGGTAATTACCAGTTAGAGAAGGCAACCATCAACTACGATATTCGAGGTGCCTTACTAATTCCCATATAAATGATACTTTCATGATAGAAAATGATTTCAAATCACGTCAATGTATAATGCCAACTTTGGCGTATGGGCATGAAACATGCAAATTATCATAATGGAGTCAAAAAGACACAAAGATCATTGGAAATATCAATCCTAGGGATAATTCTAAAAAAAACATAAAAAAGTTCAACATGGTTCAGTGAATAGATCAAGATAGAAGATATCTTGATTAAACAACAAAAATGGCGGTAGGCGTGGCACAAAAAAAAAGAATGAACGGCAACAATCGAAACAAACAGTTGATTGAATGGCGCCTAACGAACAACAAATACAACAGAAGTGCTCTTAGAAGATGGGGAGTTGGTACTATATAGCAGAGATTAACAAAGTCATGGTCGTCATGGAAGGATTTAGAAAAATAATTCTTCCAGCAGTGTACACACAGTGACTGCTGCTGTTGATAATAATGATGATCAAAAAATTCTTTATTTAATAATAAAAAAATAAAATAAAAAAATATGCCTACTACTAATATTATTAGAGAAAATAAATAAAATAAAATTGATTCGCAGATTATTTAAAGCCACAAAGTATCTTTTACATTGTAAGAATTTTGGGGGGTGGGTAGAGATAATAATGTTTTAATGATACAAGTCTTACTAATTAACCCATAGCTGGGAGGAGAAGAGATCAATTCATACCTTTCCCAAGAATATTTACGCGTACGTGAATATAATGAAACCAAATGGAATTAGAACTCGGCTCTCCAATTAACAATTCCAAGCCATTATACATTACACCACCGGTACATCCAAACTTAGAGCACCTGGTATTCCCAAGCGGTTACCCATCTAGATACTGACCTGGTCTGACCTGCTTAACTTCGGTGATCCTACAGGAACCAATGTTTCAACGTGATATGGCCATAAGCCAAGTAAGATTAAGATGAAAGAAATACTCAATGCTTAACAACTGTTCGTCTAGTAAAAAAGTCAAGATAACTTCATATCTAAGTCTAGTATTCGAAATAGCAATATTATCTTGAACTTTTATTAGATGAGGGGTTGATAATCATTTTTAATTTTTAACAAGTATTTCTTTCGTCAATATCTGTCTATATCTCTGAGATGAGGTATTATGATTACTTGCATTATTTACATTATTTGGATTGTTATCCCCATATTCATTGCCATATTCACAACGTTTCGACCGTTGTACACTCCGGCTTGCTTCAGGTGATTGGAATTTCGAATTGAGCCCTTTATTTTGTCCACCAGGGTAGATTGATCTAGTTCCACCTGTCATGTCTCTTCCGGATGTCTCAGTTATTTCCCTTTAACTCAATTCTCTGCTGTGGCTGGCATTGAACTCACAAATCTTTAGGTGTAGTCACCGGATCTAACCAACGTCTTCATCCGCTGGGACGTGTGTCCTGACACATTAAAGATAAATAAGTGAGACATCTGGAAGAGGCGTGGTACGTGGAACTAGAAGACTCTACTCCGGTGGACGAAATAAAGGGTTCGGTTCGAAAATTCAATCACCTGAAGAAGGCCGGAGCATACAACGGCCGAAACGTTGTGAATATTGCAATGAAGATGAAGATAACAGTCCCAATAATGTAACTAATGTAAGTATTTTTTTCGTCTTAATTTTACTTGCTTTATTTTCACTAGGTGTATAATTCCTCTTCTATGTGACGTCTCCATTCTGGACATGAACGATCTTGACTCTCTAAAATTTCCTGTCTCTTGCAGCTCTTAATAAATTTTGCTTATCCTCTATCTACCTTAATCCTTGTTCTGCTAACCATTTACACAAGTTCCGCTGATTTCTTCTGTCTCTCTTGCCTTCAATATGTCAGTGTCAAATTTTCTAAACCCTCTTTCCTCATTATGCGCCTGAAATTTTAACTATCTCTTTGTGATACTAAGTATATGTTCTTTTTGTTTCCATTTTGTCTAAACTCATACGTCCAGTTCATGTTTTTCTGCATCCATTTATAGAACCATATTTCTGATGCTTCAAGTTTCTTCATCATCTGTGATGAGATTGTCCAGCATTCACTTTCATGCAGGAGAACTGATTTTTCACAATAGTTATGTACTCTTTTTTTTGTTTCTTACAAAACTGTCGATCCGGGTAACCTAATTTCGATATTATCTATATTTAATCGATGGTGATAGATTTTTCTTGTGCTGCTGTTCAGTCTAGGAATATCTCGTCTTCTTATTTAAAACCGTTCAGTTATTGCTTACTCCATACATTAAATAATAGTTTCGCACTATTATATTTTAGTGGCAGTGTATTTGGCTCAGACTTTCTGAGGCTGACCTTAAGGTCAGCTGCTAGGAAAACAAAGGAAGTTGTTTTTGATTTCCTTAGCCGAATGTAGGAATGTTAGATTTAGAAAGTGTTTTCGAAGAGTGAAGTTTTACACGTCAAAGAATGCAGACGTGCTAATTTCGTGTGCGGGGAACTTACTCTCCAGTGGGGGTGAGAGAGCTACCCAACTGGCTAGTTAAAAATGTACACGTCGAAGTGTTTAATAAAATAGACAGGTTCAAAATCCCTTTTGTTGAAGTTCTCATTTTACTTCCGGACAAACCAACTAACAATCACCCAACCGGGAGAAGACGGACGAGAGAGAAGAATGCAGCTTCGTTATGAAATCGACCCCGTCAGCCAAAAAACCTCTCCAAAACGAAGTGGTTATACAACACATATCAATCCAGCCCGCGCATTGAACTCCCAATTACTATGTTACCAACGATTTAATCCATTAAGCTGTTGTTCCGAATGTAAATAATGCTAAATAATGGTAAGTCCTAACCCCAGAAATTCATATAGAATCTTTATAATTCAAGCCAAAGGATACTGTCATAATTTATCGTTTCTTAATTACTGTATTCTGCAAATATATTTCTGCTTACCATCAGGATGGCTGATGTTGAACTCCAGAAGAGCAAAACTTTACGTCTTCTTGTCCGCATGTTTTCCACTGACATCAAGATGTAGTACGGTACGACTACATCGAATCAATTGCTACGTTTACTGCAAGGAAAGTTACTTCACTGTGCCGTGCCAAAATATTTTTCTCGACAGAATCCATCTTGCACATATATAAATGTACCATTCGTCCGTGTATTGAATACAACTGCTATATCTGGTCTGGTGCTGCTCCTGTTCATCTCGAGATTCTTGACAAAATCCAGAGATGGATCTGCAATACAATCGACCCTGACCAGAAATCTTGTCACTTTCTCACCGACGTGACGTGGCTCCTCTCTGCCATTTCTACAAATATTTTCATGGTAACTACTTGAACGAGCTTTCTTTTTCTGGTACCCCGACTACTAGATTGGCAACAAGGTTTCACCGCTTTACTAGCTAGATGCAACCATCATTTCTACTCTAACAGTTTATTTTCTCGTTATTCCCTCATGTGGAACTCGCTTCCGATTTCTTGCTTCCCTAATAAATACAATCTTCAAAAATTTATTGCAACGTCAATCGCCATCTTCTGTCTTTTTGAAATCTATTTTTTGCCCATTCGTCAATCTGCTCCATTATCAATCTTTTCATTCTATTTCCGCTCCCTGTAATCCCCTGTGTGCTTATGGCATTGTCGCCTTGCTTGGGGTGAAAAGATTAAAAAACAAATAACTGACCTAGACTAAATTGGTATTAGCCAATATTTATTTAATGTATTCGAACACTAAATATTGTAGGATGTACTGAGGTCGAATCCGTGTTTTCAAGCCAATCACAATTCAGATACTTTTGCAATATGCATTTGTTACTACTTAATAATAATATTTTGTTTACTAATTTTATAGGATTGGGAAGGGAGATTTTGATTGGTCGGCTAAAACTCAGCAAAAGGAACGCTAGTTGTTGTAGAAAGGGAAATGGAATTTTGGGATATGGAAGAACTTAATCTGTGTGTCAATATTTGCTGCTTATTTGCGAAGGAGTTTGCTTGACCTATTGACAAGGGTACTTTTTTAGTTGTTGGTGATGATGAGGTTGAAAAATGAAAGCTAAAGAATGAGAGTGTAGGGGAGAATGGTTGAGGGAGGGAGCAGAATTTTGTGATGCTATGAAAGGAAAGGAAAAGAAAGGAAAAAGAAAAGAAATAAAAAATGTAAACGAAAAGGATTCAAAAGAAAAAATAAATGGGAAGAGGAAAGAAAGAAAGAAAGAAAGAAAGAAAGAAATCATGGCAGAAGGAAGAAAAAGGAAAGACTCAAACGAATAGTGAGAAAAGAAAAGAGCGTGATAGGGGGAATGAGAGAGGAAGAAAAGGGTAAATGATAATGTGAGAGAAGAAAGGAAACTGGCAATTAAAAACTTTGAAAGAAAGAAAGAAAAGAAAGAGATAAAGAGAAATAAAGAAAGAAGGAGCCTATAAGAAAGAAGTAAAGAAAAGAAGAAAAATGAAGTAAAAGAAAAAGGAGACTAAGAAAGTAGAAAAATAGAAGAAAAGAAGAAAGATGAATCAGCGCAGTACTAGATTGGCGGCAAGGTCTCATCATTTTATATTTGAAATGGTTAGATGTAACCGCAAGTTCTATGCTAACAGTTTCTTCCATCGCACTTCCAGCTTAGGAAAATCTATTCCAGCTTCTTGTTTTCCAGTCAACTTTGATCTGCAAAATTATAAATGCAATTTCAAACTTCTGTTTTCTTTTGTTTATTTATTAACTTCTTTCCTTCATAGTATTTTCTCACATTCTCTAACACTCAGTAGCTCCTTGCGTCTTAGTGGCTTTATTGCCTTGCTTGGGGTGAAATGATTGAAAAAAGAATGAAAGAAGAAAATGAAATAAAAAAGAAAGGAAAAAGGAAGGCAAGGAAGTAGAAAACTAGAAGAAAGAATGAAATAAAGGATGAAAAATGATGTAAAGAAAGAAAATAAAAAGGAGTCAAGGAAAGTAGAAAAAGAAAAGAAAAGAAAGAAAGAAAGAGGATAAAGGATAAAAAATGAAGTATAGAAAGAAAGAAGAAAAGAAACAAATAATGTAAAAAAGTATAAGAAAGAAGGAAATAAAGGATGAAAAATGATGCAAAGGAAGAAGGAGGCAAAAAGTAGGAAAATAGAAAAAACAAAGAAAAAAAAATCCTTTCTATCGGTACAAGTGGAAGACATTCGAAACTCAAATGCTCATTTTCAAAGTTGACAAGCAGGTGCACCTATTACGAACATTGGTGTATATTATCCGACAATCTCCCTACACTCATTTACTGCAACAATCTCAACTTGTCCTTGTTCAGAGTATAGCTAAGATTATTAAATATCAATAACCAGAGAAGTAGAAAAAAGTGTGAAGGAATGAAGGGAAGGAAGTCCTCGTTTGAATTATATCAACATATCAAATAGCTGTTGACTACGCTTTGCTTAATTTTGACACAAGGCTGCAAACATGAGGCTCCTAGTTTGGATTAAACTTGCTAGTTAGAAACAATAATTTGGGCGAGCACTTGATCAACACTTACTCCGTGAGGAGATACCTTCACAACATGGCTAATGATCAGAAACACTGTTTTTGCCAAGTGATTATCAATCATTTTTATTAAATTAGTAATTAAATCTTTGATAAAACGTAGAAAATGATAAAGTTCACTCATTTATATTTTAAAATTCAATAAAGAAATAAAGTAAAATAGCCAAAAAATACAGAAATATTCTATTTATTTTTTACAGGAAACGTGGGCGTTTCAAAGCATACAACAAACGCCGATGGTTGGTCGAATGGCTTTGTTCCAAATAGTTATTTTGTTTTCGCCTCTCAGCTGATGTGAACACCGCTGCAGCACACATACACAAAGACTTGAGACATACACACATTCCAAACTCCATACACTGTGTCTATAAAGCCTCAAATTTATTTTTGTTCTCGCAAATGTCGACAAGAGCAGTCAGTCTTCTTTCACTACTAGAAATGTAAAGAAATTCAATGGTTAACAATGACGGATTTTAGTAACCTATCTAGTTACTTATAAACATGGAGAACATAAATACTAAAAGGAAATTTAGTTTTCTTTTTAGGTTCTTAGTATTCCATCTTTAATTTGATGAAACCAGCTAAAAATACTACAATAATAATGACTCAAAAAATACGTTCATTTTTTTGATGTGTAATTTATTCCAACTTAAAATCACACTATTTAAAATATTTATTTAAAGTAAAAATAAAAATGATTTCTAATCGAACGAATCCGTACAAATTTCTATCGAATATCACGGATTATTTATTGAATTTGATATTTTTATCTCTTTTCCTATTTATCAATACTTGTGAAGCCCGTGGGTCGATGTCGAACCGGGGAGAGTCCAGTGGAATTTGTCCTCGATTCTCATTTGCACAGGTTTACATCCGGGACCCGTTAGATTGTAATATTTTTTACATTTGTTTCGGAAGAAGTTTTTGGAAGCTCTCTTGTCCGGGTGACACCGTTTTTTCGTCAAAACACAATGTGTGTGTTTGGAGTAAATCGAGAAAAGACGATTGTCAGTATGTGAAAGAGAAAGTCGTTGTTTCCTCCATTACAGCGCCGATATTAACATCGTCAAGGAATGGTCCACAAAAAACAAAACCTAATAAATTGCAGAAAACTGTAACAGCACCGACTACGATGACGATCCAGAGGGTGACTGGAACAATTACAGAAATGATGGCACCAAAGACAAGAAGTAAAGCAAATTTATTGACAACAATCAAGAGCGATATTGAGACAGAAATGTCTGTAAAGAGCACAGCAACAGATTTAACGAATGGTGATGTGACAACAAAAACAGTTCAGTCGAGAATCACAGTAAGACCAACCATGACCACTGGTCGGACGCTTAGCACAAACAGATATTTCAAACTTAAAACTAAGTTGTTCCCGCCGTACTGGACAAGGGCCGAGCATGTGACCAAATGGTGGCAAAGAAATACGATCAAATGGGGGAAAAAAGAAAAACAGTTCACGAAGGTGACTACAAAAACAACGAAACCCACCCGAAGAGGTCCTACCATTCCGAAGAATGAAATGGGCAAGTAGAACCTTTCCTCTCTTTAATGGTAACTTAATAATGGTAACTTGTAGTAATCAACAATTCGTAAATTTTGCTAAAGGGGGCAAAAGCGTAACTAAGGTATTCTTAAAAGTTCAGATATAAGAAGCCATAAAATTTGCCCACCCCCGTAGTTAAAAAGATTAAAGTTCACGGTTTAATAAGAAAAAATTATGGACAGTGGATAAAGGGGTTAGTTAGATTCAGTGACAGGACCCAAAGAGTGTGAGTTCAATACCCGGTTAAGGCAGTGGAGAATTTTCAGAGAGAAATTAACAGGAGATAACTGAAAACTGACATCCATTAAACATGGCACGTGGAACAAGAACAGTCTACCCCAGTGAGTGAAATAAAGGGTTCAGTTCGACATTCCAACCACCTGAAGAAAGCCGGAGCGTACAAAGGCTGAAACGTTGTAATATGGCGACAAAGATGAGGACAATAGTCCGAATAATATAAATAGTGTACATAATACCTCAGAAATATAGACAGATATTGTTTTTATTATTATCATTATTATTATTGTTAATCTGTTATTGTACCTAATAAGGTTTACGGAAAGAATGAGTTTTCTAACAGTTACCTAGTTTTTATTTTTATTTTATTCTAATTCATCTATATTAATGTTAAAGTTCAGGAAACCTATTCTTTGCAATTGTTCTGGGTATGACGATAAACTACATCCGGCAGTAAGGCCTCTGATCGGGAGATTGGCGGTTTTGAGGAGGGTGGAACCTCCTCTTAGTTGTAATTGTTCTCATGTCCACTCTGACTACAATTGCGTTCAAAATATATTTAGTTGAAGCCATTTGTGTACAAAATATTTAGATTTCGACATTAAATAGAGGTTAAAATGCTGCTAAACAAAATCAACCAAACCAAACCTACTCTTAACAAAATTTTACTATCAAATATTCTATGCGGACCTAACTAAATACTTCATGAAAATTTCGTTAAGTCCGAAAAAACATTATTTTTAGTAAAGATACGAAAAAGAAACAAAACAAAACATTTTCGATAGAAGAGTGATTGGCTCTCTTTCATCGACATTTTACTAACGTTACCCGACTTGATGGTACTTAGATTAGAGATAGGAATCACACAAGGTACCTTCATTTTTTCATAAAAAGTCATGAAAAGCTCAGCATATTTGTCCGATGATCTGTTAAAATCTAAATTTGATTTTTGTTGAGCAATGAAGAGAAATGAAAGTGTCTAATTAATGCATTCCCCTCCCCAAGGAAGGTTTAAGGACCTTAAATACTATACATTTATTAATATCCAGAGTGGTCCGAAAGTCACCCCCACCAAAGAGTAATGAGAACAATAGAAGAACAAGTAATACAGTAATAACAAAGCACATGTACTGGATTCAGTTTATTCACTTTTATTGACACAGTCGCACATCATCGTGTCAGCGATCTGAAATACAAAATTATATTATGTAGGGGGTGACAAAACTTTCGGACCACCCTGTACATTGGAATATCAACGGATGGATTTTTTTGTTAATTCACCCCAAATAATGTAAAGTTACTTATCCCAAATATTAATTCACACGAAGAAATTATATATTTTAAATCAAAGTTTGTTTATTTTTTTATTAAAATTTTGGTACTCTTTTGAAATTATAAATTTTAAATCAAAATTTGTTTAGCTTGCCTCGCAACAACTCCAACCCTTAGAATGGAAAAAATATAAAAAAAATCCGGTAGTTATTCACATTTCGAAGTTGTGGATGATATTCGGGGTACTTACAAGGAATGTTTTACTTTAAAAAAAAAAAAAAAAAAAAAAAGAAAGAAAAAAAATATTTTGGGTTTGTTTATCGAGGTGAGCGCGGACGTAGACCCCACATTTATAAATAGCGCACCTGAGTCATCCATATTTGAGGCGATCGCATGAATTTTAGTAAATATAAATTCTTGTGGATTTAGAACAATCTACCCCCGTGGACTACATAAAGAATTCGGTTCGAAATTCCAACGTATATCCCCTGAAGAAGGCCGGAGCGTACAACGGCCGAAACTTCGTGGATATAACAAAAAAAAAAAAAAAAAAAAAGATGAGGGTAACAATCCGAACAATAAATATAGTGTACATAATTACCATAACTTATCTTAGAAATATAGACAGATATAAATTAATTGTTGAGCGGGGTCATGGCACATTAGGACAGGCCGATTTCACATGATAAATAATGACACAAAATGTTTTTTCAAATCGTTACAGTTTTTTGAGGAAACAAATTTAAAGATTCAGTTTATGTTCAAAATCGTAGCGTTGCAATTTCATTCTGGTGACCAGCAAAAGCTTTATAACAAAGCCTAATAAAATTTATAATTTACTGAAGATTTACAAATTGTATATGGACAAGATGCATGGCACAAGAGCATTATTACTAAATCATTGTGACATCAAATAAGACCTTCATTTACTTCAAAGGGAAATTAAACTGAACAATTTAGCTATATTATGATATGTTATAAAGTGCTGTAGTTTTACTGTGATTCTCAATAAACAATGCATATTTAAAACATTTTGTAATATGATTTGTACCCAGTAGTATAATGGTGTTATATATATTTTTATCTATTTTTTGTTCTTATTAATCTACAAATCTAGCAAATTTTATTCATTGAGAAGACTTTCTTGTAATCTTTTACAATTGTTTACACAGATTTTATTTATCGAATACAATAAAAAAAATTACATATTTTGTTTGGGTGATTCATAATTAGAATTCTGGTCTGAATATATTTTTCATTGAATGTATTTAATAAAAAAGATATTAACTCTATTTGGATTTATTCTTGAAATAGTAAAATTTTGAAGTCAGTTTGTAAGCAACTACATGCAAAAATTCTGTACATTTTTTCAGACGATTTTAAAACTAAATGTTCATAAATTGGTAAAAAGGCATTACCCTGATTTTTGTGAGTAAGGGTTTAGTGAGTTCTATTTAGCCATTTTTACATATTTGACAACCTTCTCGTCGACAAGGATGCAGAGCGGGGGAACCGGTATAGTCACCAACAAAAATAAAAAAAAAATGACGCTTATATTATCGTTTGTTTGCGAGAAAAACTCTTGGGTTATTTTTATTCCTTTTCCATTATGTCTTTTCATTTTTCTACGATTGTTGCAAGTCCATCCACACCAGTATGCCAGTAAAGGTTTAAAATGGGGTGAGCATGTAACCAGACTTAAACTTGGGGCTTTATGCGTCCTTTTCCATCAACTTAAGATATTGTTAGACGTAGGGTTTCACTTGAAGTTTTTAATGTCCTAAGTTTGATGACTGTCTAGGCTACAGAAGTCTGCTTCCTTTTAGAATCAAATTCTGATCTGATTAGATCGTGGTTGCAAGTTTCGGTTTACTTTCGAGAATTTATAGTGTTCTATTTTATGGAAAATTGTGTAGCGTCTCTGGTTTCGCGCTCCTACGGCCTTCCTTCCCCCTCAACACTACGCAGAAGATGCAAACACATTTCAAGAAATGGTTTCTATTTTTAAAACATCTCATTTACTGTTGTATTAGCCCCGAAAATCTTTGGAATGAGAAAAAAAAAATCTGAAAATATACACAGTTTCAATTAAAATTAAAACCCCACAAAACAAAAGGTATACATAAGGTGTCAGTTATTTGGGCATATCTTTAGCGAGCCATCAGTTTCAGACGACGTATCGAGAGCATTAACATGGCAGCTTTCGATCTGACACATAAAAATGAAAATTCCCGTTTTGTTCGCGGAACAAGCCACATGCCATAGTGCATTACAGGACTTAAACACAAAGCTCAGGCTTTATGTGCAATGAACTGGCGACATTTGTAGAGTCGTGTCATCTGTTGACAAGAGAAAAATATCATTGTAAGCCTTAAGTCATTATAAATACTGCGAGTTACTTCAGCATGTTAGGAACATCCTCAACCGCAACACCAGCAATGATAAGAACCATCGCACAGTATCTCAAGGTATCGAACTCTACTGTTAGACATGTCGTGCGCAAAGGGCATCAGGCGGAGACGTCCGACATGATATGGAAAAGTTTGACCAGACCCGGGACAGCTGTATGATACAGTCCAAGCGATTGGTGAACAAACTCAATTGACTGGCCGTCCTGGGTATGATGATAAACTACGTCCAACAGCAAGGCCTCTGATTAGGGGTTTTTGAGGACCGTGGAGCCACCTCTTAATTGCTGGTCTTCCCAGGTCCATCCTGACTCGGGGTGGTAGCATCTGTTATGGTCCCAGCTATGGGCAAATAGTTAACCCAGAAACTGAGGTAAAAAGCATTATTAAAGTGTAAAAATAGGTTTTAATACCAGAAACAATTTGTAAAAAGTTATTACCAGAAATAAAATTTTTGAAGAAAAAAAAAATATTACCAGCAATACATTTTTGTAAATAATATTACTAGCTATACATTTTTGAGGAAAAATTATTACCAGAAATAGATTTTTGACAAAACAAAAATATTACCAGGAAAAAAGTTGTCGGCATTAAATAACCCATTGCTGTTGATATGCCGTAAACCAAACCAAACCAAATCAATTGACCGGGGAAAGCTGGCCTGTTCTGTCTTTTTTTTTTTTTTTTTTTTTTTTTTTAATTCTCCGATGAGAAGAGATTCCAGTAGTAGGATTGACACGTGACTTTCTACAAACCCCATGGCGATATCAACGATAATGTATACAAAGTACATACCTGTTACGGCCGTAGACAACAAGGGCCATGGGATCATACCACATTTAATCTTGAAAAGTCTCAGGGTCAATGTCGATACCTGTATAAAGATGTTAGATACGGTGATCAAAACTTTGGATTTGACGGATGGCCGTATGAGACCCCGTTCCCTCTCATATTGCCCATGTAACCCCCAAGGTGTAGATGGTTGAGCATCATATGATTCCCATCATATAGCCTCTTAGCTTCCTTCCTTTGACTTCTTTGGCGCATTACGTCAAGGAAATCGTAAGAGAGAAAACTAACCAGTAGAGCCTAACAATAACATCGGAGATGTCATGATAATGGTAATATTAGCTGTTTCCTTATAAGAAAACATTCGGCATTAATTGACCAAACATCGCTAGCCAGTTGAAATTTATAAAATCTTTCTCTTAAAGATTTTTTTCAGAAAAATAGTCTACTAATAGTTACTGTTCTTTCCAGTACTGGTGCGGTTTCCTTCCTAACCTTTTGTTTGAAGTAGTGTGGAACGTCAACATATTGATTATGTCACTATTTACACTTTGAGTTATATCTATTTTAACCGTTAATGCTGTTGAAAATGCTCAAGTGATGCGCTTTCTGTTATCTGGCACAGTTCCTTTCGGATTCTGTAGAACCAGTCCACAAGGTTCTGAGAAGTGTGGTATTCACCAAGACCCGTGGGCAACAGTAAAAGGGAAACGACATTCAGTTGCTTCCGAGGCTATATTTTATTATTATCATTTGTATATGTTATGTTCCATTCTTTGTATCAAGGTCCAAACTATGATCCTTAGGCACTATAGGAGAATTGTCAATTAATTGATAGTACTTTTCTTAGTATATGGGATATTCCTACTAGGGTGATCTTCAGGGCAAATTGAATGTTGATATTACCTGCGTCACTGTTAGTAAAATTGTCCATTTCTTTTCTTACGAGGCCCAGTGCTCCGATTACTATTGGTACAGTCTCAGTCTTCCTTCCCCACATCCTGTTAATCTTGATCTCCAGGTCCTTGTATTTGGGCAATTTCTTGATAATTTTTATGGAAGTATTTTTTTCAGATTGTACTGCTATGTCAATAAGCATACACTTCCTGAATTTATTATCTTTTATGATAATATCAGGTCTGTTGGCCTTTATTTCCCTGTCAGTTTGGTATGTCCCAGAGGATAGTTACAGCGTTATTTTGTGTCTGGTTGGTGCTCATACCATCTCTCAATGCTTTGGATTTTATGCTTCTTGCATATCTTCCAGTGCACATATGTCGCTACCTTGTTATGTCTGTCGGTATATTCATTTTTTGCTAGTTTCGGACATCCTGAGGTAATGTGGTCGGCAGTTTCATCGTATTTTCTGCAGATCCTGCATATCGGGTTAGTTCCATCATTGATTATGTGAGAGTTCATAGGATCTGGTTGCGAGGCTTTGGTCATGAGCTGCAATAATTAGGCCTTCAGTCTCAAATTCCAACCCGGTGGTCCTCAGCCATTGATGCATTTTCTGTTGGCCCACATCTGCTTATTTCGTTCTTTTTAGGCATTTGCAATGCAAAGCCTTGTCCTCTCAGGGTTTTTTTGTAAGTTCAGTTGGACAATTTGTTTTGCTTTCTGTTTTACTCGTTTGGCGTAGTTGGAATTCGCTTAGTTTTTTTTTTGTTGGTAGGTTTACACGTAGACTAAACTGTTTCTTCAAGAGTGTAGCTTCCTTGTTAATGGAGTGGATTTGGTATTTTACTATTTGTAGGAGAGGATCATTGTTTTTTTTTTTTGTGTGAGGTATGCTTCCGATCCGATTGTTGTAGTTTTTAGAGTTAGTTCAAGTTAGATTAGACTTCGGCCTTTTAAAGCTTTTGGTACATAAAGCCTATCAATATCTGATTTCGACTGGTGCATCCTCATTTGGGTAAGAAGTTTTCTGGTCCTGGCGTCCAGTTTTTTTTTTTTTTTTTTTTTGAATGTCATTCAACTTTTATTTAATTATGTTAAAGCTGTATCTTACTACCGGTACAGTGTAACCCGGATATAAGAGAAACCCGGATATAAGAGATATTTTTATCTGGTCCCAAATTAGAGCAATACTTACCTAAACAAAATAGGCCAAACCCGGATATAAGAGAACCCGAATATAAGAAACTTATTCTCCGGTCCCGACAACTCTCTTATATCCGGGTTACACTGTATAAGTAAGGTGTTGTAGCCTTTATTTTATTGGTCTCATTTAGTTCGCTTTCTAGTATCAAACGCCTTCTTCTTTTTCTTCATTTTCTTTTCTTCTATTGTTATGATTTCTTTTTTTCTTTCTAGATTGCTTCATCAGATTGATGCGCCGGTAACCAATAACTTACATTTATACTTTAGATTATTTATTTTCACTTTTATTATTTTAGGACTAATTTATTATTGTTGCGTTTGAGTTTAAGCAATTTATTATTATTATTCTTTAGTTTATTATTATTGCTTATGTTTGCTTTTGTTACAATATTCTTGTTCAATACAGGGACTTGTTGGTAAACCACATCCGGCAGCAATGTCTCTAATCGGGAGACTGGGGGTTTTGAGGAGCGTGGAACCACTTCTTAATTGCTGTTGTCCCAAGGTCCACCCTGAATCGGAGTGGTAGCACCTGTTAGGTTTATTTTATTTTGTTTTACGGCATATCAACCACATTGGGTCATGTAATGCCAGCAAAATTTCCTTTTTTTTTTTTTTCAAGAATGTATAGCTGATAATTTTTCCAGAAATGTATAGCTGGTAATATTTTTTTTAAATGTATAGTTTGTTTTGTTTTGTGGCATATTAACCTCAATGGATTATTTTAATGCTGACAAGATTTTTTGTTTCTGGCAATATGTTCTTTTTTTTCAAATATTTATTGCTGATACTAATTTTTAAAAAAAGTATTTCTGGTATAAAAATCTATTTTTACATTTTCATAGTTTTGAGTCAGGATGTGGGGGTCAACTATTTGCCCATAGCTGGGACCCTAACAGGTGCTACCACCCCAGATCAGGGTGAACCTAGGAACATCAGCAATTAAGTGGTGGTTTCACGCTCCTCAAAACCTCCTGATCAGAGGCCTTGCTGTCGGACGTAGTTTATCGTCTTACCCAAGACCCGGATACATTTTATCGTCATACCCAGGACGCGCATCTGTTAGGGTTCCAGCTATGGGCAGTGAGCCCCCCCCCAAACAAAAAACACGTTGAAAGTAGAAAAATACATATTAATAGTAAAAATACCAACAATACATTTTATCTGTAGTTGAAGGCATACAATTTCGTTCAGATTATTTAGATTTCAGCATTAAATAACCCATAGAGGTGTTGATATGCCGTTAAACAAAATTAACTAACCAAGATGAACACTTTTATAACATTAATCCATATAATATCCTACAATTTTACAAAAATTTCTACAAAATTACAAGATAAAACACATATCACCACCTCTAGTAATTCTGTCTACACAAACATGTATATGCACAAAAGCTGAATATCATCTACCATGTATTCAACTGTGAAAGCAGAATAACATATATATTTTTTATTACTTCAAAGCTTCCCCAAAATTTAAATTTCGGCATTAAATGACCCATGGCAGTTGATATGCCGTTAAACAAATCATTTAATAAAATAAAAATACACGGACTGACCAAGCAATGCCATAAAATCAACTACTATAACCTAACGATACAAGAAATGTCGAATAGTATATTTGATTTAGTAATGTAATAAAAAAAGAACAAAAAACGACTAAAAATAAAATTTAATAAACTTTACTTAGTCTGGCACAAGGACAAATAAGATATGAGTGAGTGGAGGAACTGATGCAAACAATTTTACAAGTGGGAAGAGACTGAGTATTTTGAAAATCAGCATTTAAGTATATATTGATTGACGTTCATTTCTGTTGGAACACAGACATCTGACAACCATATTAAATATATACCCATCTTAGTCTCAAGTCGGATCTTAAATATTCGATCTTTTCAGAGTAAGCGATTTTGTAATAAAGTTTAAAATGAATGGAAATAATTTTGGATTCGATTAGGAAAACTTATCTTCTAAAAATGAATTCTTCTTTGCTGAGAAAATCCTATTTCAAGCCCGATTGAGATTATCGATGATCCATCAATGATTGGCTATTGTATATTTTTCGTAAACAAGTTAATTACTCTAAGCCTTGGCTAGGCGAAGAGCACACTCATAAACGCCGTAAAACCACTGACCAGTAATTTCTTAAGAAATAAATAATATTTCTCTCTTGTTGGTCAGTTTCCCTGTGATTGCTTGCCAAGCTTCGACCGTAAATGCCATAGACTGGACTACAAAGAGAAATCAACACTGTCCATATTATAGGACATTGTCCACCTTGCCCATCATATAAGCCGCTCAAGGGTATTATGAATTAGAGATAAAACGAACAAAATCCTGACTAAACGAAGTATATAATTGGGTGAGATTGTGCCAACCAATATATACTTATACATAGAAGAATGTACTTTGTATTATTTTATATATATATGTGTGTGTGAAAATATATAGAAAATAGGAAAGAACTGGTTAGGTAAATAATCCAAAGTTCTTTAGTATTTTTGTTATTATTTTTAAAAAATAGTGTTCGATACAAAAGTAGAGCATAAATATAATTATTTATTTAAAAATATGATTCCAACACGCTACATAAGAGGTTTCATGTTTCAAAACAAGAGCCGAAAATTTCAATATAATTATTTGAATTAAATTTAATTAAAGTAAGCTCTGTTCCATTTTCAAGAGAAATTTTTTTTGGAATAACTTATTTCTGAAATTTACGTGTTTTAATAGTATATTCATAATTGAAATCAAAATTTCTATGGTAACAGCCAGGGCGAATTGTTTAAAATAGGTAGGGGTGTTGGGTGTTAATAATTTGTATCAGTATAGAGTTAATTTCATAGATGTCAAGTCAGGGTAAGGTGGGGGTGTCTAAATTTAAAACGGAAGATGTTTTCGCCTGGTCTGGTTTACGGTCTATGGAGATTTATTTAATAATAAATTTAATAAATGTCCATAACCAAACTAGGCGAAAACATCTTCCGTTTTAAATTTAGACACCCCCACCTTACCCTGACTTGACATCTATGAAATTAACTCTATACTGATACAAATTATTAACACCAAACACCCCTACTTATTTTAAACAATTCGCCCTGGCTGTTACCATGGAAATGTTGATTTCAATTATGAATATACTATTAAAACACGTAAATTTCAGAAATAAGTTATTCCAAAAAAAATTGACGATGGAACAGAGCTTACTTTAATTAAATTTAATTCAAATAATTATATTGAAGTTTTCGGCTCTTGTTTTGAAACATGAGACCTCTTATGTAGCGTGTTGGAATCATATTTTTAAATAAATAATTATATATATATAATATATATGAAACAAAAGGAAAACTTAATTTGGTCGACGCTTTTCATCCTGTAATTGACATTATCGAAGCGTCAGAGGGCGAGACAGTTTTACTTTTGCCTTTAATCATATTGTCCTTTTATAGATATACTTTTAGTTACATCAGAAATTTTACACGTATATTATATATATATATATATATATATATATATATATATATATATATATATACATGGTAGGCGGAAAGTTGTTAATAATTTTATTAATTATTGGTTGATTTTCATGAAGACTGTTTTATTTTTGAACAGTGTAAACATGGAAGTCCAGCACATTTGCTGTTTTTTTGTTACATTTTCTTCCAATCTGGATGTTGAAGGATGACTGCGTCAGTGGGTATCTACCACGGATCCCGTATTTAATTTCCGATGGTTTGGGAATCTACTGAAATACAAGGTCCACGAAAACTGCGCCAATATCTCTGTACTTGCACTAGAGAACTGTCACACTTTGTAACGGGATGCAATCTGATGGCGCTCATGCAGTGTCAGGCGTTGTGCCATACTGGACTACACTCGTCACTCTAAAATAAAAACAGAAATTAGCAATGAAATTCTACCACTTTAGGGATCACTATATATATTTTTTCCATACAAATGTAGTAACAAAAGTTATGAGTAATTATCAATAGGGAGTTTCTTTCCACCCAACTTGAATACATGAGCGGTGTGATGTAATGTATATCCGCTGGGAATGAGAACTCTGAGAGCCGTGTTCGATTCCCACTGGAGTTCCTCATATTCATTTACGCATAAATGCCCTTGGGAAAGGTATGAATCCGTCACTTCTCCCCTAGCTTTCGGTCGAATAGCAGGACAGACTGGGTTCTTTAGCCTTGGTTGAAATGGAGACCTGCTGCGGGAAAAATCTTCTGCCTCGTCAGTCATGTATTGAAAGATACATGATTGCCTAGGCGTGTATCGCAAGCAACTTAACCGACTGATTAAATATATATATGTATATATATATATATATATATATATATATATATATATATATATATATATATATATATATTAGGTTGGTGCAAAAATAATTTCGTTTTCTCACATAGTAACATATGTTAAAAAACGAAATTATTTTTGCACTAACCTAATATATATATATATATATATATATATATATATATATATATAAACAATGACAACAGCAAAAATTGCAATATGAGCACTCGTAAAAAAATGGTGATGAAGACATTAAGTTTATAATACCCAGAAATTCATACACAGATGTCCTCAAGGACACATGGCACAGTGGATAAAAGCGTTAGTTAGATCAAGTGAGTTCAATACCTGGTTAAGGCAGTGGAGAACTTGGAGAGGGGAATTATCGTTAGGTTAGAGTAGTTGATTTTATGGCATTGCTTGGTCAGTCCGTGTATTTTCATTTTGTTAAATGATTTGTTTAACGGCATATCAACTCTCATCGGTTAACAGGGGGAGATAACTGACAAATGACATCCAATAAACATGACACGTGAAACTCGAACAGTCTAACCTCAGCGAGCGAAATAAAGGGTTCAGTTTGACATTCCAACCACCGGAAGAAGGCCGGAGCGTACAACTGTAATAAATATGGCGACAAAGATGAGGACAATAGTCCGAATAATGTAAATAGTATATATATATATATATACACATTACTCTATTGTATATGTGTGTGTGATACAATTTTATTCTACATTGTATGTTTGAAAGTATAATACTTAATTATATACTTGAAGTATAATGCACTATATATATACAATCAAAATGTCACGTATGCGAATTTAATAAACTTTCACTTCTTATATATACTTTGTTTTACAAGCGTCCAAGCACTATCCTCTCTCCTACGCTGTCTGTATTTACATGTAAGAGCTTTTTTATTATTTTTACTTTTTACAAAAAGGTAATCTACCACAATTAATTGCCCAACAGGTATTGCAACATAATCGGTTATTCAAACAGGATATTTTCTTTGACAAAGGAGAAAATGGAAATTAGCCAAATAAAAAGAACAAAGTTGGTTTTCCACTCTGAAAAATGCGTAAGATTTGTATATTTTTTTAATTCTTTTTTTCCTCTGTGATTAAAAAAAGAAATATTCAAAGAATTTGGCTTTGGTGTTGATTCCTGGATATTTTCCTACTTGATTCAAGTTAATCCATTTGCACTTTGCACTTTCTATTCCCGGTCCTTCGTTGAAAGGGCCGATTGTTATCGACAGGTGGCCGGACGCAGTGTTAAATTTACGTTTTATGTTAGATTATTATTTTTTTTTTGATGGTGGGAGACTTTTATTGAAACGTAAAATCTATATGCATTTTTTATTTCCGTTATTTGACTTTTGTTATTTTCAAGAGTGAACGTCTCTATTTCATTGTTCCATTCTTCAAAATCATTATTAAAACTATAATAATTCATTTGCAACATCTCTTGGCACTGAAACCTGAATATAATTACAATTCTTAAAGTCACTGGTATCTTAGATATTGCTTAAAATGTTAGAGTAAATTTTTTTAATACATTTTCCTTGTTATTTACACTATTTCTATTCGGACTATTGTCATCACCTTTGTTGTCGATATCATATCTCCTCCGGCCTTCTTCGACTGCATATCGATCTGGGTAACTTACAGGCAATTCTGAACTGAACCCTCTTTTTAATCTATGGGGGTAGACTGTTCTCGTTTCACTGATAATTCGACTAGGGATATCGTCAACTTCTTATTTTACTGACCCAGGGATTGAACTCACAACCACTATGTCACAAAATTCACAAACTAACGCTTTTATCCACTAGGCTATTGTTCCGATCGATATACACCTGAGAAAGGTCGGAGGGCACAACGGCCGAAACATTGTTGTGACAACAACTAAAACGATGTGGACAGTTGTATAAAAAATAGATCTATAGATTCCTGCTGATTAGTACTGCTTCCTGTGAGTCACGTTTTGATTGCTGCTGCGTTTGGAGACTTGCTGTTATTTATCTTTCTATCTTTATTAGCGCCTCCCATATTGCATTTGTTTCTATGCTAGGCCTACTAAGGGGATCCTCATAGCAGTTTCACACTGCCGAGTAAAGCCTATCACTAGGGAGAATATATTCTTTGTAGTTTTGACAAAGGATATAAAGCTGAAACACGCCACTTGCTAAAAGAAAGGCTGGAGGAACATTGAAAAACCGTAGTAAGACAATGAATAGGGCATGAATGATTGTGTTCAAAACCTGGATCATTGTTTACTTGGACTCTGTGGAAACGGGCGAGCAATAAAAAAAAAAGAACTAGATGATATCCCTAGACAGGGGCAGTGGAACGAGAACAGTCTAATTACATAAAGGGTTCAGTTCAGAATTCCATTTAAGTTACCCAGATAGATACAGACCTGAGGAAAGCCAGTAGGTACAATGACAGAAACAATGTGATAACAACAACAAAGATGAAGACAATAGTCCGAATATAAATAGTGTAATTATTTATAACTCCTCTTCAGACCAAAATGTTCCTGGTTCTTTTATAGAATAAGGAAAATATATTAAGAAAATTTACTGTTTTATAAGCGGCAGAATCGACAAGAATTAGTTTACATTATTTACATTATTCGGACTATTATCCTCATCTTTGTTGCCATATTTATCACAACGTTTCGGCCGTTGTACGCTCCGGCCTTCTTCAGGTGGTTGGAATTTCGAACTGAACCCTTTATTTCGCTCACTGAGGTAGACTGTCCTGTGCCATGTTTAATGGATGCCAGTTTTCAATTATCTCCTGTTAATTTCCCTCTGAAAGTTCTCCACTGCCTTAACCGGGTATTGAACTCACAATCTCAGGGGATAACTGACATCCATCAAACATGGCACGTGGAACTAGAACAGTCTACTCCAGTGAGCGAAATAAAGGATTCAGTTTCTAAATTCCAACCACCTGAAGAAGGCCGGAGCGTAGAACGGCCGAAACGTTGTGATAAATATGGCGACAATGATGATGACAATAGTCCGAATAATGTAAATAATGTAAATAATATCTCATCTCAGAAATATAAACAGACTCTGAAAAATTAGTTTATATTGATAAAGAGAAAATATATTTCTACTTGATATCTCTAAAAGATAAAACTGAAAACAATTTTCAGATATTCTTTATTATGCTTATGTTTTGTTTATGATAATGAGTTTTTTTTTTTTTTTTCACGACCATATCCCGTCCGCCTGCAGCAGTTACAGATGACTCGTAAATAGTTGTGAGGAGGTGTACAATGTCGACTCCACCCTTTAAAGCTAGGGTCAAATGCCAATAAATCCCCAGAAACCCACTTATAAGACAAAAGCAATGAATGAACAGAATAAATAGATTTACAGAATTCTTCAAAGAATTTGAAGAGCGGGTCAGTGTAGATAACTCCGGATTTATAGATAATCGAAAATTAGCAAATAAATGAGATTTCATCCTCATTATCATGAGTCTCATAACGAGGTCCCTGCGCAGTTGACCACCTGACTAGTTTCCTTCAAATATCTGGATTAAAAGCTGGAAAAGTATTCATTCAGGCGTAGCGTGTCTTGGACAAGTTGACCAGGTCAAACAGCAGCCGATGTCCTCCATCTTGAAAGCTCGCTATAAAACTGTTATATAGAAATAAAGTGTCGCTGCCGAAATTTGAGTTTTAACATAGATCGCCAGTGAACAAAGACAGGTGATACCATTATTGAATTTGAGTAGACCACGTGACGTGACCATAGAGGAAACGCATAAGTAGGAAGTGGCGTTACGTCCATTTGATCGCTATTTCTACTCTATCCTCTATACTAAACGGACTGCTCTTTCTATTCTATCCTCTGTTAATATTCGGATCGCTATTTCTACTCTATCCTCTATTACTATACGGATCGCTATTCTCTACTCTATTCGCTATACTATTTCACTATTTAGATCACTATACGGTGGTTATTTTTCGAGCGAGTATTATTGATCCGGGACATAAATCTGTCGTGGAAGACCCTAAAATTAGTGCACTTTCAATACATTTTCCTTAATAATTTTCTCTTTTAATTATTATTCTGAGGAAGTCCTTTCGAAGGAAGAAACGCATAACGTAGGGATTTCTTTATTTTATCATTCGATTACCCATTATTAGTGTGCAGTAGAACTGTATATAATATCTTTCAATCTTCTTAATGTAAAATCTTTATAATCGATATCAGCATAATTCAATTTCTGAAATTTCATTTCACATATATTTTAGGCCCGATGCAATTGAAGATAACAAGATGGTTCAAGTTTTGGGAGACTGATGCATTACTTTTTGCCCCCAAGCTAGATTTGTGCCGAACCAGTTGATTGATTTGTTTTCTACGGTTTAACCCTTTTGCATGTTATTTAAAGCCAGAAAATATTTTGAGATTGTAAGCATTTGTTTTTGACATTTTGGGTTTTAGTGATACAAATCTTAGTAATTAACCCAGAGCAAAGGTATTTTCCTACCCTTCCTAAAAGTATTTGCGTGTAAGTGAACATAATGAACCCAACAGGAATTGGAATTCCGTTCTCCGATTAACAATTTTGAGCCACTAGCAGCAAACCAAAGCTCACATCTAGTATTCACATGCGGTCACCCGTCTAGATACTGACCAGACTCGACGTTGCTTAACTTTGGTGATCGTACGGGAACCGATGTTTGAACGTGATATGGCCGTACCGAACTGAGTTAATGTTAGAATAATTACTTTCTGAATATTTGAAAGATTTTTTTTCTGTTGCTCCACAATTGATAAATTTACTTTTTACCATTGAACATCCAGGTTTTAAAGAAATATTTCATTTAAACTTTGGATTTTATGATACCTGCATCCGACTGAGAAAGTACGTGTTAAATATATTGATTTTCCAAGCGTAGCTTAAATGTGGCACATCGCCGAAAGTAGGGGACACCCAGTGAGGATCGAACTCACTACCCAGTCGTAATTGTTCTAGCGAGACAAGTTTGCTAACCATTACACCGCCTCGAGGTACCCAATACGTGTTAAATATAATCCACTTTTATGTGCCGTGTACATTTAGGACGTAGGCGATCATGGTCCTCCACCTTCGTCCGTTCCTTGTAGCTCTTAATAAGTTCTGTCTTTTTGTTATTTCTGCCAGACTCTGTTCCGCCATCCACTTGCTCAAGCCAATTAAGTATGTTACACGTTGTTTCCTCTTCTCCCTCTTTCCCGCTATCCATCCTGTGAGTGTCAGATTTTCCAAGCCCCCATTCCTCATAACGTATCCCAGAAATTTCAGCTTCCTCTTCCTGATGTTAAGTATAAGATTCCTCTTTGTTTCCATTCTCTCCAAAACCTCACCGGGTGCTTACATCTTCGGGCCATGGTATCCTTAGCATCCTTCTGTAGAACTACATTTCTGTTGCTTCGTGTATTTTCTTCATCTTTGAGGAGATTGTCAAACATTCGCTGACCTACACGAGGATAGATATCACTTGACCTACTCATCTCCTGTTTTACATTTTTCAACCGGCCACCGTTATTTAAAGTTTTAACGTTCCATGTATCGAGAGTTACTTTTTGTTTGATGCGAGCACTGGATGACGGTCCGGTGACACCTGTCGCTCCGCTCCGGGCGAGGGATCAGTTCTGAGCAATTTTATCCCCTTTATGCGAGCCGTCGATGGATTACGGTCCGGTGACACCTGTTGCACATGCTGGCCTTTACCGGGTGAGGAATTAAACAAACTCACACACACACACACACACACCCTCTCTCTCTCTATATATATATATATATATATATATATATATATATATATTGATGCATATTTCATAAAATAATATAGACAAGTGTTGTCTATTTATTTTTATGTAAATTCTTTTCATGGAAGATTTCCAAGCAACGACAAACTGGTGCATACGAGACGCTGGAAGCGAAAATCGCACCGCAGTTCATGACGTCACACATGACCACGCGAGAGTGAAAACGAGAAGTATTAAGTATGGGAAACCGTTGGTATAAACCAATGGCTTCTGTCATAAATTATAGGCATTTAAGAATATTTGTGGAGATTTCTTAGTTTATTTTGTTCAGGTTAGGTTTCAACTGTTTTATGTATATAGCTTCAAGAATTTTTATTTTTTGTTTATTGTTATCATGTTTAAGTATAGTTATGTTTTCAACGAGGATTTTCCGGAATTGTATGTATATATATATATATATATATATATATATATATATATAGTGTAACCCGGATATAAGAGATATTTTTTCTGGTCCCAAGTTAGAGCCTGTGTTAATGTATATAAATTAGACCAAACCCATATATAAGAGACTTCTTCTCCGGTCCCGATAACTCTCTTATATCCGGGTTACACTATATATATATATATATATATATATATATATATATGTTCAAGGAAAGAAGGGAAAATATAATAAATTCGAAAAAACATTAAATTAAAACGAACCTTAAATTCGACATTGATTGAATTCACCCATTTCAAAATCAAGCCGACTCGTATGGTGGATGGTTGACCAAAGAACTATAATATTGTTTCTAACTGGTTAAATGCATATCCCCACCACTTCATTTGTTAGTACTTTTGCATTATTAACCATTTTAAGGAGGTTAAACTTTTTGCGGTATTAACAAAATTTTGATATCAGAAACAAATCTTTCACTAGTCATTTCTTGTATTCTTATGGGATGACACTATTATGGTGTATCAAAAGAATTTTTCTTTTTCAATAGAATTCGTAAAAAGTATATATACCCGAAGAAGGTTTGGTGCTGTAAGCTTGGATATGCGGTTGGTGTAATGAATAATAGCTCGGAATTGTTAATCAGAGAGCCGAGTTTCAATTCCATTTGAGTTCGTTATACACACTTACGCACTAATACCCTTATCCCCCAGCTATGGGTTAATTAGTAAGACTTGTATCACTAAACCATTATTATCTAAAAAAAAAAAAAAATCAAATAAAATTAGAATAAAAATATTTAGATTTCGGCATGAAATAACACATACAGGTTGATAATACCAGTAAATAAAATCAACAAAACCAAAAATAGTACAAATTTTGTAACAACATAATAGTCGATCCCACAAAATATTTGATATATATATATATATATATATATAAAACTAAACTAATTGAGTTTCTTTTTTTCCCGGTTTTCAGATGTTTAGCCATCTGACACCATTTGTCGTAAGAATCACTTTCAAAACTTCTTTATAATTTCTCGAGTTGCCATCGTGATTTAGCAGTTAGTGACTATTATAAAAATTCTATATTGCCAACTCGTAGAATTTAAATCTTTTTTAGAAAAGGCTTATTCAAAAATTAATATTCCATCCTGATATACGAATTAAATGTTAAGCTCTGTGCCTGTTAAATTTTATACTTTGTTTCAACCACTGGGATGACCTGACAATATCTTCCTCTTGTATACTTTGAGGTGGATATATTTGTAAATTTGTGTATACTTTTCGGATTGATGGCTAAATAACATCCGATCAATGTCTGTTTTTAACATTGTCTCCATTATTAAGCCAACGATTGACTATATTTGCTTGATGTTAAGCCATGGGCTAAACGACAGCTATTTTTAAAGAGCGCCATATTTGGTGGATTAATCATTTCTAGTTCATTCTTGAAAAGAGAAATAAATAAAAAAGAACTCACGAAAGATCTTCATAAATCACTCGCATCTCTTTGACCCCCTATAAACAAAAAAAAATATTAAGATACAAAATAAAGAAAAAAAATAGATTTCTAGCTAAAGATTTGTTTTCCAAATAAAAGATGTGTGGGAATTCTTTTAAATTGTAAAAGAGTAATAAAACTATTTCCGGTTTAAAATATCCTTGAAATGTCTTTACTTTTGCATCAAAAGCTAATCTTTGCTGAAAGCTGAAAGAAGACGAGCTTTAAGCCCCTGTGGTGGAGAGAGATAAGAGATTTTCTGTTAGTCTATCTCGCTTTCTCTTTTATAGTTCTCTTTAAAGTCAGAGGTAGGGGATTACGGTCACATCACTTTGAAACACCGTTTCCCGTACGATCACAGAAGTTAAGGAACGTCGAGCTTGGTCAGTAGCTAGATGGGGACCGTTTGGGAATATCAGGTGGTGTAATGGATATTGGCTTGGAATTGTTAATCGGAGAACCAAGTTTCAATTCCAGTCTGGTTCGTTATATTACGCACAAATACAATTTTCTCCCCATTACGTTATGAATCCACAACTTCCCCACAGCTATGGGTTAATTATTAAGACTAAACCATTATTCTGAAAAAATAAAATAAAAATTTATTTAAATGATATTTAGATTTCGCTATTAAATAACCATGTAGGTCTATATGCGGCTAAACAAAGATAACCAACCAACCAACCAAATCAAAGGTAGATTTGAAGACATATTTAGTATTTACTTAGGTGCCTCCATGAAATCGCTAAAAAAAGAGCCAATTATTTTTATTTTTGCAAGATTTTCCAAATTAATGTCTATCATACAAAAAAAAAAAAAAAAAAAAAAAAAATGCTAAAAATTGTATATCTTACTTTACTAGTTCCGGTGATACAAAGAGAAACAAAGTTTTTTTTTTAAATCAAAATTTAGAATATTCTTAAATAAAAAAGAGGAAAATTTAAAAAAAAATAATTAAAAATGCCTTTGTCTTTCCTCTTAATAATAAACATTTAGACGATAAAATTTTGTTTTCGTCAAGTTTGGGGTCTTTTTCATCATGCTATGCTCTTTTTATTAGCAATCTCATGAAAGAACCTGTATTTACTGAATGTATTTTTTTTTGCTCGTAATATCTTTTACGGAAAATTTATATTTTTTAATTATACATCTTCTTTCGTATAAAAGGAACAAAAAAAAAGCCTCTTTTTTTTTTTTTTTTTTTTTTTTTTTTTTTTTCCAACAATTTTGCCATTCCAAAGACTGATACGATAAAGTATGCACCAATCGGTAAAAAGGTGTTCTATCCCCAAGAGTTCGTGTCCGTGTCATACGCAATCTCGAAGACAGCCATTTGAACGCTTTAAAACAATTAAAATTCTGAAGAAGCCAAAGTCCTGTACATCGGCAGGTTTATTAATAACCAAAAGTAGAAAAAGAAATAAATTCATATAAATAAGACTAGTTAGACTGAAAATGCAAACAAGGGTAACGAGAAATATAGCAAAAGCGCCGGAGTCTTGAACACTAAACTAAGACCATTTGTTTAAATAGGTAAAGAAAGATGGCAAATACTTCGTTCACACGAATATTTATAAAGTTTGCTATAATACATTCCAATGTTGCAAAGAGTTCGCGTAAAAGGAAGTTAGAAGGTGGTTGCATTTTGCAACATTGCTTGTAGATAGTGCATCCGTGTTGAAAGGATTATACATGTACGGATACAAAGTTTAAAAAAACACATGAAATATTCAAATAATGACGTGATAATAAATTAAGCAAATACATGGAGAAACGGTAAAAAGAAAAGTTACAAACCGCTAATTGTAATATTGAGGGTAAGATTAGGATGATGAAACTACCGACCACATACTTGGTGTAATGACTTTATTGTGTGAGGTTCCATTGAAGGGCTAACCGGAAGTGATTAAAACAGTGACAATCTAGAAAGTAACTAAACTACAAAAGAGACAAAGAGAAAGTCAAGCAATACAGTTTTTGTAATGTGGTAACAGAACAAAAGCTTTTATTTTAAATGCCAAATTATGTTTGCTTTTTCTATATTAATTTTATATTTTGTTCAATATTTCTAACAAGATGTTATAGCATAACAATGAGTTTTAAAATACTATTTCGCAGGAGTTTTAGAAATTCTCCCTTTATTTTGGCATGATGTAAAACAGACGAAAGCTGAAAGCTTAGTTGAATTGATGAATTAATTTTAAAACATTCCTAACTTCCTTCTGCCCGTCGGAAGTTTATGAATAGAGAGATCTCAGTATCGCATTGTGGGTATAGAAAATGTATAATTTACTTTTTCAAAGTTAAGACAACACTTCTCGCTTCGAAAGACAGTCTTCCTATTGCCATCTTGCCTTATTCTGGACAAATATGATCTCGATCAATAAAAAAAAATCGTACTTATTGTAGATTGCAAATGGCTGTCAGCATTACGAGACTGAAACTATAGTTAATGGTGCAATATTGATTTTTCGGTGACATCAATATTGCCTTTTTCACCACTGCATATTCTAACAGATCGATATTAACTCATTGATGCCTAGAGAAAATATGGTATTAATAAAATAAAAATTCGATATGATTTGTTAAATAAAATCCGATAGAAATTAAGGAAGATTCGTTGATTGTAGGTGGGTTAACAAAAACTTTAGAATTATAACTATCGTATATACTCGTGTATAGTGCGAGCTTTTAGGATCAGTTTTTTTTACACAAAAAATAGGGGTCGCATTATACACAGGTAATTATTTTGAAGAGATTAAAAATCATGTATTCTGGGTGACCGGTTGCACTATACACAGTTAATTTTTTGGGGGAGGAGGTTAAAATGCATGTAAAAAAAAAAAAAAAATTCCAAGGGTTGCACTATACTTGAAGTTGGTTTATACACGGTAGTAACATATAGAGATCTCTTCTAGTAGTTGGCATTCCAGATATAAATGAAAATTATACATGTGTGCTGATTCTGATTTATTCCTCGAATAACGTTCTTATGTTTAAGTGTGTGTGAGTGTGTATATATATATATATATATATGAGAGAGAGATGTTCTTATGGTAATCTAGATACATCTAGTATGTCCAGATATTAATAATTTAATATATTAATTTAGATATATGCAATATGACCAGATATTAATAATATATCATTTTAATCTAGATAGATATGCAATATGCTTAGATATTTTTCCTATAGGATATTAAATTCATAGATGTACACAAGTAGAGTGAAAGTTTTTATGGTTAGTTTTTTACGCAAAAGATAGTTGGTCGCACTATACACAGATAATTATTTCAAAGAGCTTAAATATCATGCATTTTCGGTGACCAGTTGCACTATACATAGGTAAATATTTTCCGAATGTGTCAAAATTTAATTAACTTCACTTAGTCTCGCACAAGAATAAATAAGAGGTGAATGAGTGGGGTGGGGACTGATGCAAGACAATTTTCAAAGTTGGAAGAAACTGAATATTTTGAAAATCAGCATTTAGAAACTGATTTTCACTTCCTTTCGAAAACAAACATCTGGCAACATTAAATATTAAACATTAAATATATACCCATCTTTTCTGAATGTGTTAAAATTCATGAAAAAAATGTAGGTATCGCACTGTACATAAAGTCGGTTTTTATTCGAGTATGTATAGTATTTTCAGAAACATTTTAAGTTAATTAGACCATGTTTACATATAAATATCGCTTGTTTCTAATTAATACTTTCTTGGTGAGTATGGTGGAAATAGTTGCCATCAAAAATGTTGATCGAGCAATTTGCCAAGGAGATGTAGAGAAAAATACATGAATGTTCTTTCTTTTTTTGATTCTAGACGTTTACCATTGAGCTTTGTAGCTACTGCTGCTTTTCCGAGATAAAGCAAAACTCTTATTATTCGAATTCCGTATTGATGAGACGGAATTTCATTTCAGTATCTCCTTCCGTAATAATCTATTCTATTCATATTAACTAAGATTTGTCTTGGAGACTACGATTATTGTCTGACACGAATGTTTCAAACATGCGTTGAACATCAACGTATTACGAAGCAGATCACTAAAGACCGCGCTAACATTTGTGCAGCGTTCACGGGGGTTCTGTTCTTTGTCTTGTATTTGAAATGGGCGCTTGGTTACCAAGTGGTTAGAATTTTCACTTTCCCACCGTGAGATTCGAAGTTCGAAATTGATTTCGCTTTGTTTAGGAGGTGACTTCGTTCTGATACTGACATAGGAGACGATTCCAGCGTGCGACACTTTTGGAAATTGAACGAAATTCATTCTACGGGTTAATCTAAGCTTTGTAAATGTAATTAGATAGACGGAATTGTAGAAATCAGTGATCGTCACCAAGCCTCTGAGCATAATCTAAATATTTTGTATGTAATTTAATTTTTAGAGATAATAATGGTTTTAGTGATACGATTTTATTAATTAACCTATATCTGGGGAAGAAGAGGTTGATTCCTACCTTCCACAAGTGTATTTCCGTGTAAGTGATTATGACGAATCCAATTGGAATTAGAGCTCGTCTCCCCGATTAAAAATTTTGATCCATTATCCATTATACAACCGGCACATCCAAGCTTATATCACTTGGTATTCTCAAGCGGTTACCCATCTAGGTACTAAACATGCTTGACCTTACTTAATTCCGTGATCGCACGGGAACCAATGTTTCAACATAATATGGCCGTATGACAAAAACGATTAGAGAATCCATCTTTTATGTATATGTGTGCGTGGCACGTGAAATTCTCGCTGTGAGGAAATTGGAAATAGTAATTGTATTTCAGTGCTGACTACATTTGAACATAGCCTGCCTAAACAAAGCTTCGGTTTTATTTTTTGTCTCCTACCGACCTTATCGCTACTCTACCTGCTCCCGCCACAGCTTATTTTTAATAATTATACTAACAAAGTATTTCCTTAAGAAAGGAAAAGTATTGATAATTTCAAACGTTAACAATTTTCGGCATTCAATTTAAATGTATATATTAATAATAATAATAATAAAAACTCTTGAAGAAAGGATCAGCATGCCTCGGTTTTGAAACTGGACTGCTATATAACTGAAGGACATTTGTTTGAGCTGACGGGTAAATCAAAACTAAACACTGTCTTCGCCTCTATGAAATCAATAAGACACCCAGTCAATACATTTTTTTGCAATAAAGATTCAATATTTAGCACAATTATAAGATTCTTTCAACAACTGTTAGGAGTTTGGTTATTGCAGAATTAGTTTGAATCACAGACTATCATCTTTGTAAATATCATCTTTCTTCGATAAGAAAAGCGAAATATCAAATTTTATGTGGAAGAAAGTGTTGCATTAATTTCCGACTGCCGCTGATAACAATCAAGAATTTAGTTGATTACGCCTCAGGAGACAAGTTGGTTCACTTAATTTTATTTGCTTATTTGATACTGCAACCATAATTGATAATATTATCAAGATCTTCTTAGAAGAAATAAAAGCGTAACCGAAATTGGATTTCCATTTGTAATCAATGCTTCATTCTAAAGTGATTTTCGGAATTTATCTGTCCATTACAAATTTTAATTAAAAAGTTCAACTGCGCAACTTTTCTTTTCTGTCCATGTGTTGACAAAGAATTTATGAATACAAGACGGGTGCTGTTTAGTAAAATTAATAAAAGATTTTTTCGATATTATGTAAACATTTTTTCTAGCTTTTTATTTAATCATTAATGTGTAGTTAATTTAATGTCAATCAATTTATATCAGGTCACGCCATTCCTGAGTTCCACTAGTTCACACCTTTTATAGCTAGGACACGTTAAGACACGTGCACAGGGTCGAATCATCCTCATTCCCTTCGTATTCCATTGGTAAGGGGTAAGTTTCACACAGAAAGATATTTTCCTAGAACTTTCTGGAACGGAATCCCAAGAGGATGCTACACCGATCGACATAATTAATGTACGACGTTGGAAGTTTCCGGACTGTACACGCTGTGATTGTACTATTCAACGGAAATACACACACACACGCGCGTGCACACCCGCATGCGCACAGCTAGCTCTCATTTGTGCGCGGGTGTAATCGATAGTAGCGTGGAATGAGAAATCGGAGAAGAAAATTCGAATTTTCGTTGTGTTCATTGCATCCACTTACACGCAAATACGCTTGGAAAAATTATTAAGCCACCTCTTCTCCCTCACCTGTGAGTTAAATAGTAAGGTAAGCTGAGCACTTTGGCCGCGGTTGGTAACCGCTCTAAAAATACAGCTCTGAATTTAAAACCGGTTGCGCATGGGGCTAGCAACTTTATCTTCTAAGTCTGTGACTTTCAAAGGAAAACATCGCAGAAAGGCTTAGCATGCCGAAAGCTGTGAGAACGCAGGGAGTAAGGGACTTGATAACTGTGGCTCCCATCACCTCAAGAAGTCTACAAAACCTATGTAGTAACTCTCAGTTTTACCCAGTCAACAGAGTCAGTCTACCGATAGGTTTCGTGCTGTCTACTAATGTTATTATGCGAGGTTTTGTTAATTTTTTAGAACAGCTCTGTGATCTTTACGATGGCTGACAAATTCTACCAACGTTTCTGCGTCAAGGTTTGCGTGGAACTCGAGGAATCTGCTGCCGAGATCCTCAAGAAGTCATTTCAGACTTGTGGCAAATATTCTCTTAATCGAATACAGGTTTTAAATGGAACGCACGTTTCAATGCCGGTCGAGTGTCAGTTATAGATGGTGAGTGTTCAGGGCAACAAATCTCCAACAAAACAAATATTGGGAAAATATTCGCGAACTCATTTCGACAACCCATCAGTTCTCTCACATGACTGAAATTCGATAAGGCCTTGCATGTAAAGAAATCGGCTTACGGTCATATCACGTTGAAACACCGGTTTTCATATGACCACCAAAGCTAAGCGACATCGAGCCTGGTCAGTACCTGGACAGGTGACCAATGTTGGAATACCAGGTACTGTAAGCTTCGATGTGCGGGTAGTTTAATGGATAACGGCTCGAAATTGGTAGTCGGTGAGCCGAGTTCCAATTCCAGTCGGCTTTGTTATATCCATTTACGTGCAAATGTTCATGGGAAAGGTAAGAATCCACCTTTTATCCCCCTGCTATGGGTTAATTAGCAGGACTTGTATCAGTAAATCATTTTTATCTCCAAAAAGAATTTACAATTTAAAATTTTTCTGGATTTAAATTACCCTTAAAAGGTTGATAAACCGTAAGATACAAATCATTCATGTAAAGGAATCATTATTTCATGTGGTTTCTTTTGGTTAAGATAAAAATTGATATACGCATATCAAGAAATCTGTAATACTTGCATCATTGGCGTAGTTATATTTTATTTCCTCGTCTTCACTCTTAATCTTCTGAATGTCAGTAACGATCTAGATATGATATACTTAATATCACGTTTAGCCTTGACAACCAAATAAGTGATTGATTAACGAACGATATCGATAATAATTATGATATCGATACTTATTGAATGCCTCAAACCTGCAATTTATTAAGTTGAGCCATAAATAATGTCCGTTTTTGTTAATTTTATTCTTCAAAATATTGGAACTGATTCCTCAAAACGGTAATTACTTATGACTGAACCAAATACTTCGTTTTTTTCTTATTTCATTATTCTTTTATTAATATGTCGCCGGTCTAACCTTCTTGAAGGATAGGATAACGAAATTATGAACCCCCCCCCCCCAAAAAAAACAACAAAAAACAAAACAAAACAATGCATGGTCATCAGTAAAAAGATGAGCCCGAAATGCGATTTGCAGGTCGGAGACACTAAAATCAAGTAGATGCTGAAGTTTAAATATCTGGAAAGCGTTTTGACAGAGGACAGTAAATGCGACACTGAGATCCATAGACGTATTGGGATGGCCAAGGACACATTCCAAAAGCTCGGCAAGTATTGTGAGACAGGAGGATTACTTTGGTAACAAAGAAAAGAATACTGAGCTGTTATGTGACATCTGTCCTTCTTTGCAGCAGAGAATGTTAGACGATTTCCCCAAAGATGAAAAAGAGACTTGAGGCGACAGAGATGTGGTTCTACAGAAGGATGTTAAGGTTATCATAGACTGGGCATGTGAGCAACAATAAGGTCTTTGAGAGGATACAAAAAAGGAGGAGGCTTATACTTAACATCAGGAAGAGGCAGATGAAGTTTCTGGGACACATAATGATCATAATGAGGAAGGAGGGCCTGGACAATCTGATAGTCACGGGTCGAATAGAGTGAAAGAGAGACAAAGGAAAACAAAGTGTGGCATACCTGGCGGGCTTAAGTAAGTGGATGACAGAACGTGGTCTGGGGGATGAAGCAAAGGGAAGGAGCTTGCTAAGAGCTGCAAGGGATAGAGGGAGGTGGAGAGTTATGATCGTCTACGTCCTGAAAGGACATTTCACATAAAAAGAAAGAAAGAATCACAAACGGGAAAAAGAATAGGAAAAAAACGAGGGATTAGCGTGAGAAAGATTCAATGAGAAAAAAGAAAATATGGCTGCTGAAATTGGTGTGTGCATGAATATGTTATTCGTTTCAGAGTCATGGTCTTCTTTATTTTTGGTTAGGGGGAAGTTTCACACAGATATTTCCTAGAATTTTGAATTCGGTTGTAATTGGGTAAAAGCGGTTATTAGCTAAGATTAATTAAGAGTTAATTTTGGCACAAGGTCACTCAACTTATTACTCATTGTAATAGTCTGTGAGATCAGCTGACTAACAATTACATCACAATGAAGCAACCGTTATTGGGTCTGATCAGAGTATAGCACTCGTTAAATCGGCTGAGGCCAATATTACAGATATTAATACTGTTTCCAGAAGAGGAGGAAATAGCCATAAATTCCTCATCTTCGAAACTGGGTCGGAAAAAAAAGATTTCAAATTCCGGTTGAAACTGCATCATTTTTACACTATTCTTGAGAAAGATACCAATCCAACTCTCTGCGCCCTGTTTAATTGTCAATCAGTTTGTCATTGGTATGCCACTACGATAAGGAGTGAAAAGCATATTATAATAAGTACATGAACAATAACTTGTCTGTGGAGGAAATGGCAATACAGAAGTAAAAAGGTCCATTGACATCCTGAAGCCCGTAGAAGAAGCTTCAACATTTGTAAAATAAAAATTTAATATTTTCTTCATTTATATCCTTGTTTTTTTCCTCCTTTTCGCTTGGAAAAAGTCAAAATAAAAAAATCTTGCAGAAGAGAGTAATTTAGATCTTAAAGATTTTAAATAAGTTAACTACAAAGTGATGCCAGGCACTGGCTTATCACCACGATAAAAGCAGTGTTTTTCGTTTCTAGAATTGGAGAATTATCCCGCTGACATTTGCCGTGTCGGTATAAATTGATTTGACATCAACTCTATTTTTTTAGTTTAATTTCCTATCATCATTTCAAATTTGCCCAATTAATAATTAAAATAAAAACCTGGTTGATCTATTTTTTATTTTAATTTAATGAGTAATCGTTATAATTTTTTTCTAGTTCTTGTAATTTCACTTTTTGTCTTCTCCTCTGGTCTTTATTCGTACGTGAAAGACGGATGAGAATCAAAACTTAAAGAGAACGACTTCAATGGTCTGTGATTAGCCAATAAAAAGAATCCAAGTAAATTCTTTCAATCCTTTTTCAAAATCTCTGAATTTTATTCAGGAAAACTGTAATTCCAACGATTGCGTCCTACATAAAACAGCCTGTCGCACATCTCAATACAAGGGGATGTTGGAAAATTCTTATATATATATATATATATGCATACATGAGAAACTATATATTACTAAGTTTATAAAAAACAAAAATTTACTGAATCAGAGAAATGAAATAACTATTTTATGCCGTCATTGTCAAAAATTTTCCTTAAATAGTATTTAAAAATAAAAATAAATTTTAAAAGTGTGACCTCGTAAGATATGTACTTATATTTAATGGAAAAATATAATTTTATATACTGTAAGTAATTCTATTACATTTACAAAAAAAAGTCTATTAAAATAACAGTGAAAATACTTTAAAAATTGTATTTAAAATTTTAGTTAAAACGAATTCTTACCTAAACATCTTTTAAAATTGTAGTTAAATAAAACGTATTCTAACCTAAACACCTCTCTCAAAGTACTACCGGCACTTAAAGGAATCCAATAAAACACCTACAGAAAAATAAAATTATGATTCAAAGCTATAAGATGTAGGCCATTGAATGTCCCATGTCCTTTGTACAGACATGTGAAACTATACATTACTAAGTATAAAAAAAAAATTTTTTTACTAAATCAGAGAAAGGATTTAGCTATTTTTTCCGTAATTGTCATAAATTTTACTTAAATAATATTTAAATATAAAAATGTTAACAAACGTAATATACATACTTATACTTGATATGTAAAAATAATTTTACTTAATGTAAGTAATTCTAATACATTTACTTCTTTTAAAAAAGAAATATAGTCTATTAAAACTAACAGTGAAAATATTTTAAAGTTGTATTTAAAATTGTAGTGAAATAAAAAGAAATTCTAACCTAAACATCTTTTAAAATTGTAATTAAATAAAACATATTCTAACCTATAGAACTCCCTCCAAGTACTAAAAGCACTTAAAGGAATCCAATAAAACACCTACAGTAAAATGAATTTAATATAAAAAGCTAGAAGATATACGCCATTGAATGACCCATGTCCTTTGTACTTACATGAGAAACAAGATATTACTAAGTTTATATAAAAAATAAAAGTTTACTAAATCAGTGAAATCAATTAGCTATTTTTGGAGTCATTGTCATAAAGTTTACTTAAAAAAAATTGTTACCTAATAATATACATACTTATAGTTGATGTGAAAATAACTCTACATACTGTAAGGGATTCTAATACATTTACTTGTTCTTAAAAGAAATATAGTATATTAAAAATTAATAGTGAAAATATTTTTCAAATTGTAGTTAAATAAAACGTATTCTAAACTGACCCCCCCCCAAAAAAAATCTTTAACTATACAAATAGAAAAAATGACGTTAACAATAAAATTTAAAAAAATCCAGACGACATGCATTTAACGGATGTCAGATTTCACTGAATAATATATCTCTACACCCTACCAAAACGTAGCTAATAACGGATACATCAAAATATAGACATAAAGAACACGCAAACATCCCTGTCTAGTAGAAGTGAATTAACCTTGGAAATGTGAATTATGATTTTAGCAGTGTCTTTAAAAGTCAGTAATTTTAAAAGTTACTCCAAAATTCGCTTGAGGATGAAATGGAACTAATGTCTTTAATTACAAAATTAAATTCGGACCTTCCATTTTTGAAACATGGTTAGAACTGTGTAGCGGAAAAACCATATTTTTAAATCAATTAATTTATAATATTAATATTCTGCAAATTTACATTGAGCACTATTTTGTAAAAATAAAAATATCTATAAGAACACAGGATTATATATCTTACTGTTCTTTCTTATATATATATATATATATATATATATATATATATATATATAAGAAATATAGCTTTAAGGTGTGCTATATTCATGGGATGAAGTGGTCAATATTAGAGATAGAGCGTATGTAAATATAAAAGTGAACATTGAAGTCAAAACTCAGAGGCGACAGGCTGTTTCATGCTGGACTCAATCTGTTGCGTCCAGCATGAAACAGCCTGTCGCCTCTGAGTGTTGACTTCAATGTCCGCTTATATATATATATATATATATATATATAGTCAGTGTATATGAAGCTCATTCAGAATTTCGAGCAAAAAAGGTGATTACTTAGTTCTGTTTTCCAATAAAATCTAAGACCCCGCGACTTTAATTCTGTTACTCTGTCTGAGAGAAACATACATATCTTCCATGTAGTTCTTGTTATTGAGTCTCAAGACAAACCAGCAATAATTACATGAATAATGCGTCCAGACCTTTTGTATCTTATTCTTAGTCCTAACAGCGCCATTACCCGGTTCGGTTGCTCAGGTTACATTCTCGCATAATCACATGAGACTTTGCTGCCTTGTTTTTCTCATAATTTGGCGCGAAATGTATCTAAGCTTTCTGTCGTCACACGCCTGATCTAGCTGTCTTATCGCCCCGTAAGGCGAATCAAGTTTCTGTTACGCGACAATATGAATTTTATCCGTTAAAAACACATAAAATATTCGGTTAACCATATAAGAATCACGTGGTTTCGAATATAGAACAAATTGTATATTATATTTCGGGGAAGAGAATCGAAAGACTCGAGTGTATAATGTTCAGCATCATTTTAAAGTGAATCATCAGCTAACACATATTGTTAAAAGAGGTGGTAGCATTTTGGTAAGTTTGAATTACATTTTTCTCATTAAAATATCATAATTCTTTTATTTCTGTGCATATTATTTTTATGCCCAATATGTCCTGAATATAAACAAATAACATAAATTTCATCTATCAAGTTGAACAGAATATAAAATTCTATTTCTCTTACATCACTGCATACAAATTGTCCCTTTCTATGTAGTGGACTCTTCTGACGTAAAAAAGTGTTAACCACGTCTGTGTGCACACACACACACTCAGTAGTGCAGCGATATCAATCTAAGCCGATATGTTGTTAAGTGGAAAACTCTGTGCTGTAAAAAAGTGCTTCAAACAATTATTGTCCTAATGATTATCAGCTAAGTGGACCTCACAAGAACTAATGGTAAACGACCCTGACTAATAAGGTCACTGAATGACCTTGATAAATTACTTTTTTTAGACAAAGATGACAGCACAACAAAGAATGTTCTCTATAAGACAGTGGTCACTAACAGCCAAAAGCAGAGAAAGAGACCTAATAGGCCGCTCGCCGCAACCTTACAGGGCTAAACTGTTCATTTCCCATTACCCCACCTAGCTTCAACTCTCCCTCATTCGTCTACAGCAGTAGGTTACAACCAGAATAAAATTTGCCTACGGCTACAATAGTCTCATGCTTTTATTTCGTGGGTGATGATCTGATCAAAGAATTATGTTTAAGCCACAAGTGTTTGACTGGAAGGAGCTGCACCCTGATTACGTACCAGGGGTCTGGTCTGAGCTGCAACACTACATTTGTCACTTAAGTACAACAAATGATTTTTTATGCAAATTATTATGAAAAATCAATGTGATTCAAGTGATTTTAAATGGTTGTTGATCAGTGGGTTGTGTGTATTAAAAAAAACAACTGTTTCTCCTAAGATTTTAACGCACGGACGTAGTTGTCCTTATTGTGTTTCCCCCTCCTTTTAACCCCTTCACTCTCCTTTGTCCTTTACGTCGTTTTTCTCTTTGCTTTTCCCTCTTTCACTCTTTTCATCTGTCTCAAAATTTTTGTCGTCTTTCGCTCTCGTTTTTTTTTTCGTTTCACTCTTCTTCTCTTTTGCTCTCCTTTTCTCACTTTGACTGTTCTTGTCTTTCGCTCTCGTTTTCTCCCTTTCATTCTTCTTGTCTTTCGCTCCCTCTCTTCCCCTTTCATTCTTCTTGTCTTTCGCTCCCTCTTTTCCCCTTTCATTCTTCTTGTCTTTCGCTCCCTCTTTTTCCCTTTCACTCTTCTTGTCTTTCGCTCCCCCTCTTCCCCTTTCACTCTTCTTGTCTTTCGCTCCCCCTCTTCCCCTTTTCACTCTTCTTGTTTTTCGCTCCCCTTTTACCTTTCACTCTTTTTGTCTTTTGCTCCCCCTTTTCCCTTTCACTCTTTTTGTCTTTCGCTCCTCCTTTTCCCCTTTCACTCTTCTTGTCTTTCGCTATCGTTTTCTCCCTTTCACTCTTCTTGTTTTTAGCTCCCCCTTTTCCCCTTTCATTCTTCTTGTTTTTAGCTCCCCCTTTTCCCTTTCACTCTTCTTGTTTTTCGCTCCCCTTTTTCCCATTTCACTCTTCTTGTCTTTCGCTCCCCCTTTTCCCTTTCACTCTTCTTGTCTTTCGCTCCCCCTTTTTCCCTTTCACTCTTTTTGTCTTTCACTCCCCCTTTTCCCTTTCACTCTTTTTGTCTTTTGCTCCACCTTTTCCCATTTCACTCTTCTTGTCTTTCGCCTCCCCTTTTTCCCCTTTCAATTTCTTGCCATTTTCCGCTGTCCTTTTCCACCTTTCACTCTTGTCGTCTTTCTCCCTTGCTTTTCCCTTACACTGTTGATCTCTTTTGCTCTCCTTTTCGCGCTTTCAATCTTCTTGACGTCTTTTGCTGTCCTTTTCCCGCTTTCATTATTCTTGTCGTTTTCAGCTCGCCTTCTTCTTTAATTTTTGTCGTCATTCACTCTCCTTACCGTTTTCCGCTCTCCTTTTCCACCATTCACTCTTGTCGTCTTTCGTCCTCTTTTCCCCCACTCTCACACTTCTTATCGTCTTTCACTCTTCTTTCGTTTTTTGCTCTCCTTCCCTCGTCCACGCTTTAACACTTGTTGTCGTCTTTCGCTCTCCCTTTTCCTCTTTTGTTCTTCTTGTCGTTTCTGTTTTTTTTCTTCATCTTTTTCAAATTTCCTTTTCTGCAATTTTACTAAATATGTTATCTTTTTAACGTTTTGCATTTTATGGGACGAATGAACAATTATCGCCGCATTCAATTTAGTGTTGAGAAACAAATATAAAAGTTCTGTTTTAAGTATGGTATTGGTAACATTATCCGTTTCTTTATAAGGAAACATTCGACATTCATTGACCGAGCTGCCAGTGCTACTCGAGTTTCGCTTTTCAACGCAGAATCGGGAAGCTAAGTACAAAGACAGAAATCGCGTTCTATTTCACAAAAATGATCTTGAGAAAGGCATGAATCTGTCACTTCCCTCGCTATCTATGGGTTGAATGGCAGGGTAGACTGCGTTATCTAGTCTTGTGTAGCAACCATTCTAAAAGAAGGAAAACTCTGAATTCCAAAACGCGGAGAAAGCAAAGAAAAACAACTACACCATTTTCCCCAAGAATGCTCGACAATTCAGATAATAAAGAGGATTTTGTCGGGAGTCATGGAATTATGGTCATGGAATTATTAAAAATTACTTTAATATTTAGAAAGACTTTACTGTTGAAATTAAAAAAAAAGTTGAGCATAATTTATCGTGCAGGCAATTGTGAGATTGAGATGTCATATTTGCTGTAGAAAGGCGAGAACTTGATTCGATTTTTTTTTCTTTTTTATTTGTTACATTTTGTTTAGTGTTCGTTTGTGTTGTCTCGTGTGTCGTATAGATTATGCTTTCATTTCACTACTGATTACGAGCGCTAATTTAACGCCTGCGACATGTTGAGATTTAATTAACTGGAACATAATAAAATAAAAAACAAACACTCAAAACTATTTTGCTTGTATCATATCTGTAGAAATTAAGAAATAAATAAAAATAAACTCAATGAATGTAAGTATACAGTTCGTTATTGTGCTGAAACGCGATCTTTCAAAAAGTCATTATACGCAAAAAAAACAAACAAAAAAACAAAAAAAAAAATAAACTGAAAATCTCAGGAAACTTGTACTATTCTGAAAACCCATTTTTTTTTTTACTTAGATTTTATTAGTAGCTTTATTTCATCATTTGATATCTGTACTATGATATACTGGAAGTGCTAAATCTTTTCTGTTCGACCAAGGAATCTCCTCTGGAAATAATTGTTTCAGTTCTGACTCGTATTATGAGGTATGAGGTTTGCATTTATATGTCAGGTCATCCCATAAGTTCTGTCCGAATTTTGAATAAAGAAAACAAGTGACCAAATGTTACATTTAATTACAGATTCAATCAACAATGTATTTTCCCTGATTATCTATGACTTCCTTCCATCTATTAACAAGCTTACTAATTCCATTACTGTAAAATTCTTTTGGCTTTGATTCGAAGTTTAAATGCATCTAATCATAAAAATAATGTTCAGCTTCATTAGACATTATAAAAATTTAAACTTATGGGATGACCTGATAATATTTTTTGTAAACACAGTGAATTTTACAATGGACTTATACATTTTTAAAATAAATTTTCTCACTAAACTAATAGATTTAATAGAGATTAGTATTTTATATTTTATTATTTCTAAAACCTCAAAGTGTTGTGGAGACCTTCAGAGAATTTTCTAAATAATCCCATCTAACATCATTTGAATACTTCTCATGTCAGCAACAGCAAAAATGCGTTATACATGTAACAGAAAATAATGATATAATCAAGTAGTTAACTTCCCCACTGCAAGAAAAAAAAATTAACATGAAACGGTCATGAGAATTATAAAGATATTTAACTTTTAGTGGACTTGTTGAGTATATTTCCTTGTTTAATAAAACGAGTTTCTAAATTTCAACCAACAGTAACACTGTTCGGCCATTGAAGAGCAAATATTTCCTGCATAAAAACAGCTAGTTACATCATTATCCTAGATACACACTGACGTGCCAAATGTTATGTGAAGTATATCTGGCCCGGCGTAGTGCAGCAACTTGACGTGCACGAAATTCAGAGTGGCATCGAACGGCAAGGAACAAAAATATATTCTTATTATATATATATATATATATATATATATATATATATATATATATATATATATCATCTCGCATTTCTCGCGTGTGGAACTCCCTTCCGGCCTTTAATCTGCAAAAATTTAAATGAAATGTCAATCACTATCAACTGTCCTCCTATTTGCTCTTTCTCCTCATTACTAATATTTTTGTTCCTTATTTCTCCCCACCCTGTAACTCCTTATGTGCTAGTGGCTGTAATGCTTGGCTTTTGATAACACATATGCAACGTTGTATCAGAATGTTCCCGGACATTGTGATTGTAACGATCAGCAGAAATTCAAGCGTAGCTGTCATTGGTACCCCGATCTATTGAGTCAGTCTACCAGTGAGCTTCGTGCTATCCCGTCAATTCAGTTATTACTCTAAATATTGAAACTTTCATGAGGGCCATCGTTGAGCAAATTCTCAGGTCTTTTACGTGACTAGAAACATTCGGCAACTTTCCGATACCATCTTATAAAACAAGATCAATTTTAGGGATATATATGAAGGAGTGGTAAAAGTTTTCGCGTCGCCTCTCCTTCGTGCGCATGTGTAGTCGCATGACCATAGACATCATTTTAGTTCGATGAAGTCCTGAAGGACAAACGCATCACAAGAAAGACTTTTTCCACTTTGTTGACAGCACAGGAAATGAAATGGAATCGGTGTGTCAAGTTGAAATTCTAAGAAAGAAGTTTGTGCGTACATTGACTTCCTTGGAAAAGGCACGAATCCCTCATTTCTGTTCTCCAGCTATGGGTTAAAAAGCAGAGCAGACCGGGATTTCTAGTCAGTATATCCGATATAGAAGGATAAATCTGAATTCAAAATCTTTTGGAAATCAATTGGATCCCAAATCATTGTCTTTCCTAAGAACAGACATAATTATGTAGAGTTTACCGATATTAAAGAATGTCGCGACTCATGACTGTCTACGTCTTAAGGGATATGGCATCATGACTGTCTGCGTCTTAAGAGATATGGCATCATGACTGTCTGTGTCTTAAGGGATATGACGTCATGTCTTAAGTAGCCACAGCACTTATATTTTATCATTCGCATATAATATTTTCTGTATTTCTTTTTACAGAATATTGTGGTGAAATTATATCCTCGTCGTACATAATCGGGGGACAACCAAGTCTACCTGGACGATGGCCTTGGCAAGTATCTTTACAGATTATATCTGCTGGTCAACCTTGGCACAGATGTGGTGGAGTCTTAGTCCACCCACTTTGGATCGTAACGGCTGCGCATTGTGTAGAAGGGTAAGTATAGTGTGACTATTTTTAACATTGTTATCTGCATATTGTTAAGATTGTAACCGCCAATAATGAATCATGGTTGGACATCTAATTCATTCAAAATTGCCTCGCTGAATAAGTTGAATAAGTCCGGCGAGAAGACACATCCTTGTCTTACACCCCTTTCTGTTGTTTGCATATCTCCTGAACTCATTTTCTATCCGATTGCCAGCGGTTGATTATTTTAATATCGTTCCTAAATATGTCAAATTTATTGAGCATTTCCAACAGATCTTTCCGGTGTACTTTATCGAACACCTTTCGTAATCTATAAAACTTCTGCGTTTGTATTGCACTTTCTGAGTATAAATATCGCGTTGCTTGTTCAAGTATATTTTACGAACTGCACTGATTCTGTCTAATTCTGTTGCACAACCGACCACAAAATTTTGTATTTTAAAAGACGTTATTGGAGATACCAAAATCAAGCAAATAAAAAATTTAAATATCTGGGAAGTGTTTTAACAGATGACGGATAGTTGGACACCGAGATCAGCAGGCGCGTTTGAATAACGAAAAAATGCCTTCCAAAAGCTAAGCAAAGTATTAAGAAATAGGTAAATTTCGTTAAAAACGAAGAAAAGAGTACATAACTTGTGTAAAATTAGTCCTCCAATATGGAAGTGAATGCTGGAGAATTTAATCACAGATGAAGAAGAGATTTGAAGCGACAGAAATATGGCTCTACAGAAGGAAACTGAGTATACCATCGACTGAATTTGTGAGCAACAACAAAATTTTTTAGAAAATGGAAGCAAAAATAACTTACACTTAATATCAGAGAGACATCTGAAAGTTCTAGTTCACATAATTAGGAAAGAGAGTTTAGAAAAATTGATACTCACAGGACATATTCAATCCTAGTGGATTAAAGAGTTGGTTCTTGAATTTGGTGACATAGTAATATTGAGTTCAATCCCTAGACCGGGCAGTGTGTACTTGGACACAGTTGAAACAAAGCGAACAATAACTTAGCAATATTAAAAATAAGAAATAAACGACATATCCCGAGACATGGGTAGTAAACCGAGAACAGACTAGCTTAATAAAGCATTCAGCTCAGAATCACCTATAGGTTACCAAGATCGAGATTCACCGTATGAAGGCTGGAGGGCACTACGGCCGAAACGTTGTGATAAACAAATTTGCCTAGACATGAGCAGTGGACCGAGAACAGTCTACCCTCGTAGCTTAAATAAAGCTTTCAGCTCAGAATCCCCTATAGTTTACCCATATCGATATACAACTGATGAAGGCTGGAGGGCACGACTGTCCGAAACGTAATAAACAAATACCCCTAGACATGGGCAGTGACCGAGAACAGTCTACCCTCTTAGCTTAAATAAAGCATTCAGCTCAGAATCCTCTATAGGTTACCCAGATCGATATACACCTGATGAAGGCTGGAGGGCACTACGGCCGAAACGTTGGGATAAACAAATATCCCTAGACATAGGCAGTGGATCGAGAACAGTTTACCCTTGTAGCTTAAATAAAGCATTCAGCTCAGAATCCCCTACAGCTTACCCATCGATATACACCTGATGAAGGCTGGAGGGCACTACGGCCGAAACGTGATAAACAAATATCCCTAGACATGGGCAGTGACCGAGAACAGTCTACCCTAGTAGCTTAAATAAAGCATTCAGCTCAGAATCCCCTATAGGTTATTCAGATCGATATACACCTGATGAAGGCTGGAGGGCACAACGGCAGAAAGGTTGTGATAACAACAAAGCTGGGATCAATTGTCCGAATGTAAACTGTAAATAACAATAACTTCCATTTCAGAAATTCAGACAGAAAATTGTTTACGTTTCATAAAAATTTTGAACACGTCATTTTGCTTATGAAGTCAAATCGGATACGTGAAACCACATTTGACGATTCCGTGGATGTTGAGGTCCGATTGCATTTCTATAATACGTCGGTATACATAGACATTTTGCTTTTCCAAAACAATGGCAAAGTAATATATTATGAAAGGTTTAATCTTGAGCCAAAAATATAAAATAAATTTCGGACAGGATGAACGGATGTTACCTCGAGGAGGCTCCGTGCATTGAGAGAATACAGGGCCCCAGACTTGCACCAAACCTCAAATGGAATTCCTATGTACGACCCATCGCTTAAGATGCAGGTAAAATGATCGGTTCCCTGTACCGCCCCAGGCAGTACCTGTCTCCTCATATGATTCTCTAGCTTTATAAGAGAGAGATCAGAACGAAAATGGAGTACTGTTGTCATATTTAGGTGGGAGCTACCCAGTCCACACGGTCTTGACAGTGTTCGAAAGCGCTTCCCAGTCTTTGGTCAAGAAGAATTATTTTCCACCCGCCAACCTTTCTCTCACAGGCGGAATGTAGCGAGTCTCTAACTGTTCCATCGCTACTTCCATAGTAAGTACTCAGACAAACTATATTTCTTGGTTCCGCAAGGTCTAATCTTCAGGGCTAGAACCCGCCATGCCACACTGATATAGTAGCATACCACCCACATTGTCTTCGTCTTCCATTAGTGGCAAGTAACTTCCACTCAAGCAGCTTCTTCCATCGAACCACTGCTTTGTGGAACCGACTCTCAAGAGGATGTTTCTCCGGTCACGACAATCTTAGCCTGTTCAAGCCGAGAGTCAACCGCTCTCTTCACCTCCTGTCAATATAAACTACCCTTTAACATAATCTTCTACCTCGAGTGGCCTTGTACTGGGAGAACCTTACTGTAAAGAAAAATATCAAAGAAAAATAAATTATTAATTGTGCACAAAAGTTTCCAGAATTTTTAAAAATTTTATTTACTATTTATTTATTTTTATTTAAAAAAAAAAAAAAAATTTCAATTCTCTATTTTTCCAAAAAAGCAAAAAGAACGCTGGGAACTTTTGCACAAACTTGATAAAGATTCTCTCATAATATTGTTAGTATATAAATATAAAACTCGGAAACGTCTAGAGAATGTGTCTAACAAATCTGTTCACCAATAGAGCCTTATAAACAAAGAGGCGTGTTACTTGATGGCCAGTTGACACGCAGAACTTTATTTAGGTCAAATGACTCAGATCAACTGTCATTCATCGCAGGTTTTATGTCCAGTCAATATCCTATCTAAAAAAATGTTAGAAATCCAGAAAGAAAAAGATAAAGGATCTCAAGGAAGTTAAAATAGACATTAGTTGGGATACCAGGGATGAGTCAAGCTTATTTATCCTTGGCCTTTTCATTCCTTCAATAAGTCCGAGATTAGAGGCAAAAAAAGAAATTTATTACTTTTTCTCTCTGGATAGATTCTTAACCCAATATCAGCAACTATTATTCCATTTCTTCTGCTTTAATTGTCTGAGCAAATAGAACTGGGTGAGCATGCGCAAATAGGATGCTAACTTGCATTTGAATATTGATAGTTTTCACCTATCACAATTTCGATCGAAACAC
>OZ010581.1:126680066-126795066 GCA_963932145.1 Acanthosepion lycidas
ATCAAGGAACCATAGAGATTCTAGGGAAGAAGCTGTCCGAGTGGAACTTCATTCATACCAATGAATTACAAAGGGAATAAGAATAGTTTGACTGCTTCCGACCAAATATGAAAACAATACTCCATTTTCGGTTTGATCTGTCTCATAAAATTAGAGGATAGTATACTGGGGCGGTATAGGGAGCCAACCATTTTAACCACGTCTTTAGTCCGTCCTGGGCATGACGATAAACTACATCTGCGTCCAGGATAAGGCGATAAACTACGCCCAACAGCAAGGCTTCTGATCAGAAGGTTTTGAGGAGCATGGAACCACCTCTTAATTGCTGGTGTTCCCACATCCACTCTGACCCGGGTAGTTAGCATCTGTTAGGGTCCCACCTATGGGCAAATAGTTAACCCCCAAACTGGGGTCAAAACACTATGAAAGTGTACAAATAAGTTCCAATACCAGAAATACTCTGTTAAAAAAAAGTTATTACCAACAATAAAAATCTTGTCGGCATTAAATAACCCATTGAGGTTGATATGCCGTAAAACAAACGAAGCGGTGGATCGTATATAAGAGTTCCGTTTGAGGCCCAATATTCTCTCAAGGCACGGTGCCTCCTCGAGGGGGTCATCCATTCATTGTAACTGGCCGCGTAGATACTTTTAGACTCTATCACGACTAGCAAGTTAGGACTTTGTAGCTCCCTACCAGATGTGGCAACAACTTTTCATGTCATGGTAAAATGTTTACTCGCTTCGAGTGGCACTTATTATACATCGTGTTACCATAACAACGTATTTTCTCACTCATTTGCAGCTTAGCCACATCATATTCAAACACCGGTTCCCGTACGATCACTAAAGTTAAGCAACATTGAACCTGGCTAGTACTTAGATGGGTGACCACTTGAGAATACTAAACTCTGTAAGCTTGGATGTATGGTTGGTGTAATGGCTCGGAATTGTTAATCGCAAAGCCGAGTTCCAATTCCTTTTGAGTCGGTTATATTCACTTAAACGCAGATACCCTTACGGTCTAAAAATATTTCATGGCTTTAAATAACCTGCAAAGTGTTGATAAGACATAATAGAACGAATCACCCTCACTCATTGGCGATATAAGGTTGCTAATAATTAGGCGACAACGGGCGATTTTATCGCTACGGAGTAAAATACATAAATAGTTTCACTATTATTATTATTATTATTGATAAATTGTCAATATAATTTTTTATTAAGAATACATCATTTTTATTTTCTCCTTATGAGGAGTCTTTTTGCTTTCTGGCATTGTATATGGCTTGTCATTGGAAAAGTTCAAAGAAGACAAAACCCTTTCTTTATATGACTACCTTCCATTCTCTAAAAGGACAGCATTAATTTTAGCCCCACTCTAATTCTTTTAACTTGACCTTTCGCCCTGAATGTTGAGCCTTAACAAAAATCGTTGATGTTTCTCTATCCACCTTAAAAATTTGTGCGGCCAGACATTCAAGGCTGAAAAAAAATCGAAATTCCACACACACTCCTCCTTTACTCGGTCAACGAGCAATCCTTTCAATTTAATTGGCTGTTATCCCACTCCCTTTACTCCATGTCTCTCTTTCTCTCTCTATTTGGCCTTCAAGGATTTGTGTCCAGAAATAGTTTTGTCCCAAAGCTGAGATTTCAAATGATCCCTTCTGATAGATATTTATCACGTAAATCTCTGTGTCATTAAAACTTCAAGGTCGATCATGATTAAAATAGATCTAAAGTGAGGATCAGAGATATTTCTTGGATGGGGAGAGACGATAACAGAATATAATTAAACACATAATCTCTATTTATATCATTCCCACGCGGACAATTGTCGCCATCTTTGTTGTTGTTATCACAAATTTCCAACCGTTGTGCTTTTCGATATCCCCATCTTTATTGTTAGGGAGAATAGTCCGCGTGTAAATAATGTAAGCAATTTCCTGATAATGGCCGGAGGGCACAACACTCGAAACGCTGTGATAACAACAAAGTTTGAGATAATAGTTCGTGTGTAAATAATGGTGACTACTCATCCCAGAAATTCAGACGGAATTTCTTTTTAATCAGTTCACCCCAAGCAAGGCGATAATTTCACTAAGACGCAAAGGGGTATTGAAAGTAAAAAAGAAAAGACTTTAGAAGGAACCGGACGCCCAATCCTAAAAAGGAACCAATGCATAAACCTCTGCTTCTGTTCAAAAGAGCAGGTTGGAGTGTTAACTGGACGATAGGCAAATCTATCTACTCCTATTAAATCACCACAACCTCTTTTTCTTTTATACATTTACACAAAATGTCACTCTCAAACGCTTGTAAAATTATTATATGTATTTATAACAAGCTGGTAGTTTGGTTGTTCTACGCTCAGCGGTTTTGGCTGCTATAATCTTCACCCTTTTCTAAGCGTCTTTCGTCGTATTTGGTCAATTTGGGATTTGGATCGAACCCTTTATTCAATACACATGACTAAATTGTTTTCATTCGACTTTCTATGCTTAAGGGCGATAACTCGTATCAGTAAATTCTCTCTCCTCTGTGTACATTTTTGTTGTTTCTCCCACTGAGTCAGAGTATATAACTTTTCTGCTTTATCCGATTGGCCAGGAAATCAGATATACTTTAACCAAACCTTTTATCTTTTAGGTCACGTGATTTTAAGAAAACACAGTAGTATAATTTTGAGGAATTATCCTGAATGTCTATACTTTGGCAGACTTTTTGAGTGTTCATTTTTTTTTTTCTTTATCAGAGGATCTCATTTTTATGTTATGTCTACTGATGAGGTTTGTCAAAACAGATTATTTCATCCATCTTATCCTTCTTTGCTGTTCATGGTCTACTATTAGCTTTATTCCACATTGGTTGCTATCCACCTTTTTGCCTCTATACTAGATCAGACATACCTGATTTCAGCCTCTCCTGCTCCACACCAAAATATAGATTTTTAGTATTTCCCCATCCTATATATATATATTTAATCATATCACGCCAAGCAAGGCAAGAATGCCACTAGTACGCAGGGGATTACAGAGAGTGAAAGTGGAAGATGAGACTAGGTATAGAGGGGAAGATTGAGGAAAGGATAAAAGATGAATGGAATTCAAGAAGATAGACGATGGCGATTGATGTTGCATTTAAATTTTTGAAGATTGTAGTTGTCACAGAAGTTAGCAAACGGAAAGGAGAAAAGAAACTGTTGGAGTAGAAGTGGCGGTTATATTTAACTATTTCAGTCGTAAAAGAGTGGGACCTAGATGCCAATCTAGTAGCACGCTTAAATTCATGTAGTTGGGACACCAGGGAAGAAAGCTCGTCAAAGCAGTTGCCGTAAAGATAGTTGTAGAAAAGACCGAGGGAAGCCACGTTACATCGGTGAGAAAGTGGCTGAAGTCGAGATGCCAAAACTGAATCTATTACATTGTAGGTTCTTCTTTGGATTTTGTCAAGAATCTCAAGATGAATAGCAGGAGCACCAGACCAGATATGGCATCAGTATTCAAGGCATAGGCGAATAGGTTTATAAATGTGCAAGATGGACTATGAAAAGAAAAAATGCTTTGACACGACACAGTGACCCAACATTCCTTGCAGTAGATATAGCTATTGATTCGGTGTAATTGCTTCACTTCAATACAGTTGAAAAAGTGAGGCCAGGCAGATTCACTGTGTTGCTCTCCAGGAATTTAGCATTAACTAAGCTGATGGCAGACAGAAAATGTTTCTCTATGGTGGTTAAATGAAAGCAGTTTTGTTTTGGAGGCAATTCAAATTTACAAGCCATTGCTTGCCCCAGTTAATCAGTAATCGGAAGTCCTTTTTAAGAGCATCATCCAAGTTTACTTTGTCAGCTGTGACGGATTTGTTATTGAGACAGGATTAAATGGTAGTGTCATCTGCATAAATGCCTACTTGAGAGCTGCTGATACTAGGAAGATCACTGATGAAGGTCAGAGACAGCGTAGAGCCCAGGATAGAACTTTGGGGACACCTGCATTTGTGTAAAAGGATCTGGAAGCGACCCCGCTCAAAACGACCGTCATTTCACGATTTGATAGAAACGAGTGGATTAAATCAAACAATCGTCCTGTAATACCGTAGCCCTGGAGCTTGCGTAGAAGACCAGCGTGCCAAACCCTGTCAAATGCCTTCGAAATATGTCTACACAGGAGGACTTCTGACAAACTAGAAAGCAAGAAGTGCCAAACCCTGTCAAATGTCTTCGAGATATATCTACACAGGAGGACTTCCGACAAACTAGAAAGCAAGAAGCAGTGAGGCAATAGTGTTATAGTGTTTGGAGAGAACTGGAGACAGGCTCGGGAGTACATTTCCTTCGAACGACGGCTGGGATCCCGTCACCACTGCTTGCCTTATGGGAGTTTAATTTAGAAATGATGTTTGAAGCCAGTGACGCGGTTTTGCGCATATCACTCAGTAGAGCATCTGCTCTAACGGGGTGATCAGGTGTGGTTACTCCAGATGAGTCGAGTGTTGAGTTGGACGAGATTTTCAAGCAAACTATTCAACCTTATCTGTTGTAGATGTCAGGACTTAGAATTGATTGAATAGGGGAGGGATTGAGGATCTGATGTTCAGCACACTCTTGTAGAGCCGACAATAATCTCTAGAACCGATCTTGCGAGATGCTATACATTGTTTCATTCTATCAGCAAACAGTAACATTGCTTCATTGAGAACACGCTTGCACTCATTACGAGCAGAGACAAAGAGACGTCTGTTGCAATCAGACGTGACGCTCTGGTATAACCAGTAGAAGTGATTCCTGTGGGCTATATCAGCCGATCACACAGGTGAGAACCAAGTAGATGAGCTTAATTTCACTTGGTATCTCTTTGCTGGAATGAAAGCATCGCTGCCGGCTTCACCCAGGAGGAGACCTCAGAGGCGCATTTTTGAACAGGATGATTAAAAACACAATTCCAAGTAAGGTCACGAAGGAAATCATGGAACGAGTTGCAATCAGCTCGTTGATAACAGAAAGATATTCTGTTGGTAGGAGATTCTTGCCTGGTGGGGAAGCGGAAAGAGACGTTTACAGACATTACCGTGTGATCAGAGTTGCCAATAGAGCAGAGCTGCATAGTAGGACATGAGTCAAAGATAGAGGTAAAGAGGATATTTAGTAGAGAAGCATGTCCGTCAGGGTTACTGGGTAAACTCGTGGGGAAGTTCATCACTTGCGTGAGTGATTGAGAGTTCAGGGTTTGGATGTCTGCGAGGTCAGTGACAATATTTAAGTCACCTGGTGGGCATTAAAGTCACCGAACACAAATACATTTGCAAACGGCTGTTTTATGTCTTTATGGTAATGTTATTTTTTTATTGTTTGTTTTGTTTTGGTAGACTATAAAGCTTTAGGAATTTTCGGGTGATAATCGATTAGATCTGATCATATCGTGTCCTCCTTATTTATCAATTTCCTATAGACTTGTTTAATATTTTGATTCTATGGACAGCCAGGTAGAAGGGGATGATCGTAGATGTTTTTTGTTGATGGACCGGTTGATGTTTCCTTTTGAAGTTCGGTCTTCTAAGCAGCATACACGTTGATCAAAGGGAAATAGGAAGTAAACGTGTGGATTAGGGTTTTTAGCGATTAAGTGGCAGCAAAACCGGAAATAGGGAATATCCGGATGCTAGTCTATATTATCAATCACTCTTGGAATAAGAGAGAATTCTTGTCTGACCGTGGTGGCAGATGGCCAAACACACACACACATTTATATATATATATATATATATATATATATATATGTGTGAAAATATTGTAGAAAATAGGAAAGAAACTGGTTTGGTAAATAATACAAAGTTCCTTAGTATTTTTGTAATTATTTTTAAAATTATTTTTAAAAATATTTTTTAAATAAATAATTATATATATATATATATATATATATATATATATATATATATATATATATATATATACTTCTCCACCAACTAATTGGTTGCAAAAAAAACATTGTATATCAATTTAAATGTCATCTGGGAGATTGTATCCCCATCGGAAAAAATAATATTTATGTTGGCCATACTAAAACCACGTTGTTACGCAGCTGAGTTTTCATTTGAATGACACGTCCAACATTTCTAAACATTTACAAGAGCATACCTGTCTACATTCGTAATTCAGACAAATTCTTGTTGAAAATACTTCTATACTTTTTCATGAAAATAATAGACATAAACTAAAAATTCTTGAAATTATCTATATTAAGAAATTGAAACCAAACCTTAATAAAATTAATCTTGAATACTACACAAATGTTTTAAAATGTGTAAAGTAGTTTAAAATATCGAGATTTTACCAATAGTTTTTAATACTTATTTAAAAGAAACAAACTGTCGACACCTCATAACTCAGTTAAACTCAGCATTCTTCTCTTCACTAGTAAAAACATTAACTTTCAGATGAACACAACAATTTTGTGTCTGAAAATGATGAACACTACTATATTTGTCTTAAAAAGAACAACACTCTGATGTTGACTTTGTGTCAATGTCGAAATTACTCGGAATAAATAATATATATCAACACGGTAATTTTCTCTCTTCCTTTAATAATGGCACCAACAAGCTTGTATGTGAATATGAAAGGATACAAGTGAAAATAAGTAGACAAAACTTGTCTAAATTATTCAATGAAACATCTCTCTTTTTCATATATATATAGAGAGAGAGAGACAGAGAGAGAGAGGAGAAAATGAATAAATAATATTTTTAGAAGTAAATACAGTATGGTTGTATTGATGTGTTCGTTTTGGGTTACTAATTATTTCCAATGTTCTATAAAAATTATAATCGACACTTTAACGAAATTTACGAAAGTAATTTCATTTAAAATCTACATATAAGAGAAAATTACTTATTTATTTGCTCTAAGTTCTGGCTTCGACTTTTCTCAAATTATTTGACTTTCACATCAGTGTGATTAATCTGGTGTCAAAAAGAGTAGATTTCTTTTCATTACGCTTTGTTGATAAGGAAATGATATTAACACCCTACAATTTGGATTTTTCCTAGATTAAAGAAAAAAAAAACTTTCAAGAACAGTAAAAAATAAACACAAGTATTGAAGTACGAAATTATTCCATGACGTTAATCTGAGAACACACATTTCTAAATAGATTTACTACCAAGTGATTGCGAAGCGGCTTTCATTCCAGATTTTCGATTTGACTGGGAGCAGACGACAGCTATTTTTTTTTTTTCGTGTGATAAGTCGAATGATGAAGCAGAAGCCATTGAAACTATATAATCAATTTTGCTTTGACACATTCCTTGAATGAATCAAATGATGGAGGTCTCACATGCCATTACAAAGAATAGGTTTTCTCCAAAATGCTTATCAAAAGAACCTGCCGACATTGATTCGCCGTGTCGCTTGAAGCCTCTATGTAACGGCGACCGATTTTTGGTCACTGAATTAGATGCTCGAGTGTGTCATTGTGATTTGATAAAAAAAACAACAATAATTTTATTTTTAACTTTTATATTTTTTCTCGTTTCGCTTTGATCTCTTTATCATTGAGTCAAAAAGAGTTTGACGCCAGAAATCTGAAGAAAGGCATTGTTAAGAAATAAAAAATAAAATGAAGAAACACAGAGAGAAATATTACGTTGAAATAATGTTTGCCTGGTTGAAAGAAGTGCTTATAAAATCGCCCGAAATGTTTCTAATGCCGTTTGTATCATTACACGGAATAATATGCGAATATAAAAATAGAATATATAAATACTAGCATAATAACCCGTCTTTGACGGGGTCTTTCATTACTGGGAAATTTTGCCGTTCAATTGGAGCACTTTAAGTTTAAAGTCAGCCCACCCGAAAATCAATATTAGTAACAGCATTTGGGTGCAACTGCAAAACATCCCCAAATGGGGAGTTAACAATTTGAAGCGGGGGCCTGAAAAGGGAACTCCATAATAATTTTATAATATATATATAATATAATATTATTGTAATAATAACTATTTATTTTTATTAAAGTTTTTATGAAAGATATATATCCAAGAAGAGATAGTAAATAGTAAAACGCTGCTGAGAATTATAATTGACAGGAAGTTGTGGAGAGCCATTATCGCCAACAATTTGGACTCAAAACCAGCACTGAAGAATTATCTATCAAACAAAAAATTCATCAAAATCAGATGAAAGCTGTGGAAATCCATAAACAACCTCCGATCTCACTCTCTCTCTCTCACACACATATTTTGAGAATTATAGATATAGAAGATACATATTTATATGTATATACATTTTTCATTTGTTCATAGTGTCAATTTATTTTGGAGTGGGTTGAGTTGAACATATTTATTAGATGGTTACGAGCATTATCATGGTATTATATGTTTATGCTTAGAATTTCGATTGTTTTTTTTGTTTCTTTTTTACATTTATCAACCCTTTGCAGGTTATCTAAAACCAGGAAATAGTTTTAGATTGTAAGAATTGTAAGGGGTGGGAGAGATAATGATATAGTGATACAATTCTTACTATTTAACCCATAGCTGTAGAAGAAGAGGAGATTTCATAGCTTTCCAAAGAATATTTGCATGTAAGGGAATATAACGAATCCGTAGGGGAATTAGAACTCGGCTCTCCGATTAACAATTCCGAGCCATTATCCATTACACCACCCGACTGAGTCAAAGGGAGTAACTGAGACACCCGGAAGAGGTATGGGACTAAAACAATAAAGGGTTCAGTTTGAAATTCCAATCACCTGAAGAAGACCGATCTAATTCCATGTACCATGACTTTGGATATCTCAATTTTAGTTAACTCATCTTGATAACTCATCGCTTCAAGGTTTTGTCTGCTCTGATGTGGCCAGGGATTGAACTCGCAACTCTTTGGGTCAATTCACTTCTTGGAATCAATCAAAAGTTCGCTTCAAAATTCCAGCGTATATCATCTGAACATGGCCGGCGCGTATAACGGCCAAAACGTCGTAAATATGGTTATAAAAATGAAGAGTCCGAGCAATGTAAATAGTTTAAATAGTTACAAAGCCTCATTTCAGAAATATAGACAGTTATTTCAGGAGATTTTATTATTTTCCTATTTTCAAACTTCATGACTAATTTTTCTTATTAAAATTTAAAGTGAGCCCAGAGTTTTACAAGTGTTCCCTGAAGTTAAAAAAAAGGGTTGAGGAACACTGCTTTATGGCGTAGACTACAATGGAAATGAGTGTTCTTTCTGGCGTGGTCAAGTTGTACTATGGAATCCTCCATACTTGCCTGTCACCCCCTACGGGAAGATGCACTCTTTCCCAAATTAGCCTTTAACCAATCATCACTTCACTTTTCCAAACTCAACTTCCCATTGGTTAAAAGGACACAAAAATGTAGCAAGTTGAGACAAATCCTTTTTTTCTGCGTAGCTGTTGGAGCCTATTTGAAAACCCGAAAATCTATGAAAAAGAATCGCTCAACTTAATTAAGTCAGTCAGACACTGAGTTTCGAGAGATGCCAGCAGACTCCACGCGTGCCAACACACAGACTCAATAACACTACCAGCCTCTCATCAACTCAACACAACTCGCGCTACTGTTGCCGCGTGAAGAAACTTAACTTACAATTTACTAAAAAAGTGACATTATCACTACGAAATAGTAATTGTACATTTAATCAAGTTTAGCATATCAATCAAAGACACACAACTCTTCATAACTTGAATCAACACTTACAATTGTCACACGCATACACACTATTATTTGAACTCACACAATTGACATTTTACCTTGCAGAAATCAAACTGTTTTAATTTCACAAACTTAAACCATCAACATTCATTCACCAAATCTCTGCATGGACACTCTTTACAATCTTATCTCAATTGCCACATTTAACAATCAACCTATCATCACTTTGTGTATGTCAAATATATATATATATATATATATATATATATAAATTTATGTTATTGTTGAAATCTATAACTACGTTGTTTTTTCCTTGATTTCTTCAAGTTGTATTGTCTTCATATGTTCGTTTAATTTATTTGTTGTTGATAAATGCATAATGTACACGCACGTTTAAGGCCTTCACACAATTTCACCTTCTGACGCATCTTACTTAGCATAAATTCTGCAAAAAACAAATAAAAAATGATAGAAAAACTGGTAAATGTGGAAAAAGTTGAAAGAAATAATAATATTTATTATTATTACGTATATAAATGAAATTAAATATAATGATCAAAATTTTATATAATATATATTATAGATGAAATTAAAGAAATAATTGGGAATTATGTTAAATTATTAGTTTTAAGTGATATTTAACATTTTTTCTTTTTCTAAAAAGGAAAAAATTAAATTTCGGATCCGTTTTTTTTTTTTTTTTTTTTTTTTTTGAGTTTGGAAAAAAAAAGTAAATCTCTCCTCGAGTTCAGAACACCAATATTGTATTATTTAGAATAACATAAGGAGGCATTGTTTATCTTGCAAAATAAAGGTAGTCAAAATCCAGTCTTTTGGCGGTGATACTAGGGTGACTTTTCCAGAGCGCAGTCCGCATGGGCTTCTTCTCGAACGTTCCGACAATATCCAAAGCAATGCAGAGCATTATATTTGCGGACGGCTTGACTGCAGGAGTTGCTGAAAATTTGTCAGTGTTGACAGCCAGCCACCTTCGGGGCTCCCCTTCGTGTTTTCTGTCTGAATTTACGTCCATAGCCTTTTCATAAAATAATATACAGGTTGTCTCTAAAGTGTGGTCACATAGGGAATTTCATTAAGCATATTTTTTATATCAGCAGATTAAACACGATTTTAGAGAAAGAAGAAAGAACTGACTTCTTTATCTGGGATATGCTAAAGGAGGTGTACTCAATGAAAATCACAGATGCAACACACTTGATTGAAGGCATAAAGAGTGAATATGCTAAAATTGACGACAATCTGGAATTGTTGCACCAAATCTTGCAAAGTGCATCAACCTTTGCATCACAAATGTTGGAAATCACATTGAAGATGTTATTTGTTAATATTTCAATTCAATAAAATGTTGAAAATTTTATTTCTATAAAATATGCATTTTTGTCTAGAGTGTCTGACTTTAGTGATACCTTGTATATTTACAATTATTGTAAATGTTTGACAAACAGGAAGAGTCATGTTGTTCTCACACTACTTTTGTGATTTTTTTCTTACAGCATTTGATTGTATATAAATCTATTTTTCCACCAAATATTAGAATTTCATAATTTAAAAAAATGAAAAGAAACTTTTTTTGAACTGGGCTAAAATAGTGAATATTGTATGGTGTTTTGGTAAAATTTGATATATCAGGCAATAGTTTTCTTTTAAACAATCGCTGTTGAAATGGAGTGTAGGGTATATGTCAACAAACATGGTATTTGACCATTTTTTTTTTTTTTTTTTATTATTACAGGCCATTTTACGGGAATCTGAAAAACTGGCGTGTGGTTATGGCAGAAGGAGATTTGGATTCGAGCAGCGGCAGTGAGGTATACCGTAAATTATCAAAAATTATTAGTGTAAGTTCTTTTAATATTCATGTCGAATTCAACTATTTTCATTGCCAATTCCAAACATTTTGATTAAACACACAATCGCTCGCACACACACACACACATACCCCTCTCTCTCTTTATATATATATATATATATATATATATGTTTCATTAAAGACGACAGACAAGGTACTGCGATTAACCTTTCTATTTAATTTTTCTTGTGTTTGAAGATGTGTTTGCTTGTCAAATTTTGTCCATTTTCAATATAAGTTGATATTAGTTACTTTTGAAGTATTCAGTCAGATGTCACTTTACCTGGAAAGAAACAATACAGTTATTAAGAGTTGAAACTAATACATGCAAGATTTCACAGTTCTAACATCAATCCTTCATAGTCATCCGATTAATTTTTCATCCCACCCTTGTGTATATATATATATATATATATATATATATATACACACAAACACACATTATTTACATTGTTTGGACTGTTGTCCTCATCTTTATTGTCATGTTCACGACATTTCGGCCGTTGTACGCTTCGGCCTTCTTCAGGTGATTGGAATTTCGAACTGAACTCTTTATTTCGAACATCGGGGCAAGTGGTTTTAGTTACATACCTTTCCCGGGTGTCTCAGTTATCCAAGTTTTTGTTCACCATTGCCGTAGCCAGGTATTGAACTCACTACTGTTTGGGTTAAATCACTGGATTCACCGCTACCGCAGTGGTAACCCCCCCAAAAAGCTTGGAGAGTTGAGTTAAGTGAGACATCCGGAAGAGGCATGGTACGTGGAACTAGAAGAATCTGTTCTGGTAGACAAAAGAGTTTAATTCGAAATTCTAAACACCTGAAGAAGCCCGGAGCGTAAAACGGCCGAAACGTTGTGAACATGACAATAAAGATGAGGACAACAATCCGAAGAATGTAAATAATTACAATACCCCATTTCATATATATATATATATATATATATATATATATATACAAATTTCCACCCAATAAAATGTCCAAGGGCCACTCAAGGTAGGGTGTTACTGAATGAGGTTGCTACATAAGTGGAAGACATTAAGCTCCGTTTATGTGGATACATTGAAAAAATAATGCCTAGACCTGAAGATTTTAAGATTGTAGTCATCGTGAAAACATCTTTTCGGAAGTCTGTTCCACACAGCAGTGGTTTCTCTGCTATACGAATGGAACTTCCTCCTTACTAATGGAATACGAAGGGAATGGGAATATGTACGTGTCAAGGCGGTATTTAGAGGCGCGCAATGTGTCACAAAGGTCGAGTTTAATGTGAGTTTATCGTGGGAAAGTCTTTTCGGCACTTCCCCATTTTGGGGACGCTGCACAAGCCGAGCAATAAACCCAGCCACCTAACGACGGAAATGTACATTCTGAGAGGGGTGCCCCCCCCGGTTCTTGAGTTTATATTATTGGCAAAGGAGTTCGCTTCACTGTCGACCAGCCATACGAAACTTTGTTCATTAGGCTGATATGATGGTGGGTCTTAGCTGTGAGAGCCAGAATTGGTGAAACTAATGTATGCCGCACGTCATTTGCCATGGGATAGAGTAGCGAGTCTTGCGACTTTTAGTCTGTGGAAAGGTGTTCTAGAGGTGGAAAATAATGTATCGCCCATAAGGCCAAGTAGACGCTTGGAATTCTATTATTCAAATTTTTTTTTAATCAAGTTCACCCCAAGCAAGTCAGTAAGGCCACTAAGACACAAGTGGTTACTGGGTGTAGAAGTATTAAAAAACAGAAACATTATTAAGGAGTGAGAATATAAGAAGAGTCATCAGGCGGACAGTTGATTGCGATTGACATTGCATTTAAATTTTTGAAGATTAAAGTTGGCTGGAAACATGGAGCCAGAATGGAGTTCCACAAGCGGCAAGTGCGAGAAGAGAAACTGTTTGTATAGAAGTTACAGCTACATCTAGTCATTTCAACTGTAAAATGATGACACCTCGCCGCCAACCTAGTACTTCGCTTAAATTCATAAAGTCTAGGTATCATAATAAAGAGCTGATCGGAACAGTTACCATGAAATTATTATATATAGATAAGGCACAGCGAAAGTGGGAAAATGACTAAAGCCGAGACGCCAGTTCAGGACCAATAATATTGCTGATTCTTTTTTGGATTTTATCCAGGATCTCTAGATCTATAGCAGGAGCACCAGACCATATGTGGTAACAATATTTTAAGCATGGACGAATGGCAGACTTATAGATATGTAACATAGATTCTGGAGAGAAAAAATGTCTAACGCGACACAGAATGGTGCTCAGTATCGAGGGTTTATATAGAAAAAGTGCACATCAGAATCAGCAGTGCATGGTGACTCAATTTTAAACTTCAGTGAGATCTTCAGGCCATGTGAACATTGAGGAATACACAACTGTGTCCCCCCACCAAAAAAAAAAAATATATATAAGGGATGTATTAATATGGAATCTCAGTATGTTTGATAGCATCTTATCTCTGAATCTGTGTATGTATTGATATGAATGTCATCATTTATTTTAATCCATCTAAATTGCCCGGATGTTTGAACGTTTAGTACTTTTATTATTATCTGTCAGGTTAGAAGCTTATAGATTATTAACAAATTTTCGAATATTTATTATATCCAGTGAGAAGAAACAAATATTCGTACACATACAAATTTTTAATTTATTGTATTTCCAACTCATGAATAAACATACTTTTCATATAATTAACTATACACAGATGCATAACTAAATATGCAAATAAAACAGAAAAAAAATGATTTGATAAAAATAAATCCCATTTATCCATTTTAATGAATGAAAAAAGTATTCGTACAATGCAAATTTCAGATTTTAAAACTTTTAAATTGCTTTAATATTCTAGATTATTCAAGTGGAATAATCTAGAATGTTCCAATGTTATCAGTAATTTTTAGCGTAAAAAAATGCAAACAAAACATTCTGTAATTGATATTCGTGAAAGAAGGTTATCATTAGTTCAAGAGAAAAAGAACTGATTGTTAAGCTTGTTAAAGAGTAAACCGAAACCAAAATTGAGTTGTTTGGACGTAATTCTAGAAATCATGTTTGGAGGAAAGATGACGATGCCTTCAAACAAAAGAACACAGTTTCAACAGTGAAATTTGGTGGTGACAGCATCATGGCTTGGCGATGTTTTTTTGAGAAAGGTACTGGCAACATATTAGCAATCGATGGTAGAATGAATGCCGCAGCATATCAAAATATTTTGGAAGCAAATTTAATGATTTCGGTTGAAAATCTTGAACTTCCTCCTGATTGGATCTTCCAACAAGATAATAATCCAAATCACATTGTAAAATCTACGAGGAAATGGCTTACTGGAAATAATGTAAATATCCTGAAATGGCCAAGTCAATCCTCAGATTTAAACCCAATAAAGAATCTGTGGCATTATTTGAAAATTCCAATCCAATCGAGAGCTCCAAGACATCCCGGATCTGAAGACCATATGCGAAGAATGGAACAAAGTACCAACTATAATTTTCAAAGCATTAATTGAGAACTACAAGAAGAGGTTGGTTGCTGTAGAAGTAAATAATGGCTATTCTACAAAGTATTAAATGAAGATTATGTATTCTTTTCTTTATTGTACGAATACTTTTACACTCATTAAAATGGATAAATATTTTTTGTTTTCTATGCATATTTAGTTATTATGCATCTGTGTACAGTTAATTATATGAAAAGTATGTTTATTCATTCGTTGGAAATACAATAAAATAAAAATTTATATGTGTACGAATATTTGTTCCCCCCCCACACTGTGTGTGAAGTGGGTTGAAAAGTTGTTGGTTCTAACCATTTCCAAACTCAGTATTTCAATGACCAATCTTCAGAATATTGATTTTAGGTTGGTTGGGCCGATAACTTTTCCGTTCTAGATATTTAGGAATATCGATATATTAGCATTAAATCTGCCTAAATGACCAAATATCGCAATTTGTATCGGATTCCATTCTTGATTGTAACGAAACCTTTTTTGCTTTCTCTCGTGATTAGCAACTGTTTGAATTTTCTCACTATGAATGAAAAAACAAAAAAAAAAAAACAAGCTTTTCTCTGCACTTTACCTGTCAAAGATCGTAACAGAAGAAGGAAAATTATTGATTAAAAGATGATTAATGTACGAGGATTTGTTTTGAAGCCAGGTAAGTGCTCCGGTGATTTGTCTCTTGATTATGTGTTTAATTTTCCACAGCATCCGGGTTACAAGCGAGCCAGTAACTTCCCAAACGACATTGCTATGTTACAAATGGACGAATCTGTCGATGTTTACGGCCGGGATATTCGAATGGCCTGCCTTCCTCCAGTGGAAAAGATAAAATTGTTTGGACACGGAAACTGCTGGATCAGTGGCTGGGGAGAAACAAGAGGTGAGGAGATGAACTCTTGAACATTCCCAAAGGTTTGTTTAGATAAAATTTAAGAACAAAAAAAAAAAAAGAATCTTTTTTGGATGAATCTAAAATCATGAGAAAGGAGGAAGCAGTTTAATTTTTGAGGAAATAATGCTGGAATTAGGGACTTGCAGATCTCGCGATCAATAAACTACGGTTTTCGACTTTTCAGTGTGGAGACCGCGACGAACACTTGGCGTTTCTCAAAGTTTACCTCAACAAACAGATTAACTATAATAGTCTAATGTGGACGGTGGATATTAAGAGGCTATCTGTGAAAACAGAATTAATACTGGTTTTTATTTTAATTTTGAAAATTAATACGGAAATACTAGTTGCAGATTAGTATAAGTTCTTGGGAATATATTTGACAAAAGAGCTTACCATTATCTCCCATCTGAAATATATAAAATAGAAATATAGCAAAGTAATACAGCTGCTTTATTTGGTAGTCCATACTGAATGGGGAGTAGTCTAATAAAGCTTACAAACATTTGATAGTACTTTAATTTGATCAAAGCTGGACTATGATAGCTTCAGATACAAATCGTCGAGAAAATCTTATTTAAAAATCATTGCAGAATTAAGACTAGTGTTTGGAACTTTTAAAACTTTGAATGTTTATATGCAGAAGCTGACGAAACTTCTCTTAATCTTAGATGTGAGAGACTGGCACTTTAATACTATACAAAACTAAAATCCTGTTTATCTAACCTTACCTACAAAAATACATTCCTCTCACAATACAGAAACCTTTATCAGAAAAAAGAAAAAAAAATCTACAAAACATTTGGGATTCGAATGGAACTATTTATCGAGGAATTAAATATACAAATTGCAACAATTCATGATAATATCATTACTATCATTGCTCCTTGGACCATACTGTCTCCAAAAATAATATTGTCCTCATGCAAATTCAAAAAAAAAAAAAAAAAAATAGGCATTCTCCTAATTTTTAAAAAGAATTCAATAAAATTTTTTAAAAATGATCCCATACATACACGCCCATTTTTATAGATGGGTTCAAACACTGGGACACAACAAGACTATCCCAGAAGAAAATATGTAATAAACGTCTCCCAGATGAAGCCTCCACCTTCAATGCTGAAACTTGTAGCACAGATCTCACGCTCAGCATTATTTCAACAAATAAAAACAAAATAATCTTTTCTAATTCACTCTGTTTTAACAACGCTATAAACCAAAAAACTAACAATCCATTAATAATCAAGTGGCTAAATGAATTCAATTCAATATCCGAGTCGAAAGGTGTTGTGATATGTTGAATCCCAAGTCGCGTTGGAATAATTGGAAATGGCAAAGTTGATTCACTTGCTAAATGTGTCGGAAATATAGAAACTGACCTGAAATTTAGATACCTTACACAAAATTGAAAAGCCAAAAAACTGTTTTATCAAACAAAAATGGCAACAACATACTAGTGCACTGAATAAATTACTGAAAATCAAGCCAATACTTGGAGATTGGAAGTCAGGATACAGAAAATCCCAAAAGGCATTGGTAATATTTGGTCCGATTGCTCATTGGACAAATGAGAACTACACACTCATACGTACTGAAATGGAAAAATAAAACCAACTTGCCCAATTGCAGACACTATAAAACTGTTTTGAATTAGTGTACAGCTGTCACTCTAGGAAAACATACTTCAATATAAACAACATAAACAGAGTTCTTTGAAAGTGCAACGATGAACGATATAATATCATTTCTCAAAAGCTTGTTTTTATGCCAAAACGTATAAACCTAACAATTAGGAAAATTGGTTGATTTAATTTGTTTGTTTAACGGTATATCAACTACTTATGGGTCACTTAATGCAGAAATTTAATTTTCTTGGGAGCTTTTGAAGTACTAAAATTATGATATATTATTCTACTTTTATAATTGAATACATGGTAGATGATACTCGGCTTTTCTGCATATAAATGTTTGTGCGGACATCATTACAAGAGGCGGTGATATGTGTAGTTTTGTTGAAGTTGTATTTTGGAATATATTGTAAGCTATTATATGATTTAATGTCATGAAGGTGGTATTTCATGTTGGTTGTTTCATTTTGTTTAGCGGCATATCAACCTGTATGTGTTCTTTAATGTCAAAATCTAAATATTTTGAACGTAATGGAATGCCTTCTGCTACAAATAAAATATTTTGCTGGTCTTTTTGCTTTAAAAATCTATTGTTCGTAATTTTACTATAAATATGTATTGTTGATAGTTTTTTTTTATATCATAATGTATTGCTGGTATTTTTACTATACAAATGTATTTTTATACTTTCCTAGTGTTTTGTTTCTGTTTGGGGGTTCAGTATTTTCCCACAGATGGGACAGGTGCTACCAACCCGGGTCAAAGTGGACCTGGAAGCAACAGAAATTAAGAGGTCCTTAAAACCTCCAGTCTCCCGATCAGAAGCCTTGCTGCCGGATGTAGTTTATCGTCATACCCAGGAATATGGAAAACTGTTTTCTAAACCAACCAACGTAGTTGATACTATGTGATTGTGTTAAAAAAATCTGTGGATAAATACAATTTAAATTTTATGCAGTTTAAGAGTGTTTCGTTTTTGAAAGACACATGAGGGGTTGATAAGCCGTAAATCAAAAGAACCAAGTAGAAATAGCTATCGTGATTGATTCATTTGTTCCATCGGTGCACAAATACATAGATAATATCTTTAAAGAAGGTGGTAACAAGTGACTGGATCCACCTTTTATTGCACTGCGGATACACGTTGTTTCATGGACCCAAACAGATGACAATTTAAAGAAGCCATGTCAAAGGCGATACGATCATAATCTGAAAAAAGAATTCTCTAATAGCATTAAATTTGGTATTTCTTTCCTTATATAGAATGAAAATAAGGATTACAATCTTGATGCTTTGAATATTTCAGGTTCTGGAAAGCAGAATGCGCTCAATGAACTTGGCGTGGATATTGTTCCAATGAAAGAATGTAAATTAATGTGGGGCCGCGTGGATGTTGAAGTCCTTAATCAGCAAGTTTGCGTTGGTTATGGCGACGCAGGTGCCTGTTACGTAAGTGTTATATATGCACAAATCAAATACTAAAGTCTCTTCAGTCATTACCCTCCACCACTTTCTTTCCTTTTTTCCTTTAAACTATGCATTATTATTGCTGTGGGTGTTTTCCTGTTGCCTTCCCTACAGTTTTGAATGAAGAGATTTTCTTCTTCTAGAATAGCTACCAATCAAGGCTAGAGAACCCAGTCCACACTGCTATTTAACTCATAACTCTGCGGTGAAAAGTGAGGGTTCAGGTCTTTTCCCAAGTTTTTGAGTGTGAAATGAACATAGAATTTGAACTCTGATGTTCTTATAGACTTGCTTTGTTATCTAACCTGTGGTTTACAGGGAAATAGTCATGCCTTTTCCAAATGGAATTAGTACGATTTGATCACAAAGTGCCTCAGTCGGAATTTAAACTCGGCTCACAAGTTTTCTTTTTTCATCAAGTTAAATGTTTGTCCATTACATGATAATACCTCTTTTTTCAAATACGAGAATCTATTGTGTTTGTTTCAATGTTACTGGCGATTATGTCACAACATGTTCAGTACTTTTCTCATTGTTTTTATTAAGCAGTTTCCTATTGTATATTATATTTTAAAATACTTTTAAAAAAGTAGATTAATGAAAGCGTTCAGTTCGAAATTCTCTGAAGTTTATCTGGATCAACATACGCAGGAAGAAGGCCGCAAAGCACAGAGGCCGAAATGTTGTAAAATTAACAATGATGAAGACATTAGTCAGACTGTGAAAAATTCAAATATATAAGGTTCTAGCGAAGAATTTAAAATGGCTTCATCAGAGGAAGAAAGAAATAGAAAATTATATTTTTATTTCCAGCTGAAGTTGTATCGTCATATTAGAATAAAATTTGCAGTCATTATCGCAAAAGACGATCAAAGCAGCAGGGTTGGCCTGATGTGACCCTACCGGCCGTTGAGTGCAGAATCATTTGAGTTAGATGTGAGCTTGGCTTGCAAACGTAGGAACGATCAGCATGACAGATATACATATATATATGTGTGTGTGTGTGTGAGAGAGAGAGCGATATATATGTATGTGTTTGAGCAAAATATATGTGTGAGAGCGATATATATATATATATATATGTGTGAGTGGGTGCGTGTATGCGATATATATATAGATGTGCTGTGTCTACGATATATATATGTGTGTGTGTGCGCGTCTGCGATATATATATGTGTCTGTGTGTGAGATCTATATATATGTGTGTCTGTCTCTGTGGTATATATAGTTGTGTGTGTATTTGTGTGTGCTGTATATGTATGTGTGTGTATCTGTGTGTGCGGTATGTATATGTGTCTTTGTGTGTCTGTGTGTGCGATATATATGTATGAGTGTGTGTGTCTGTGTGCGGCGTAATTCAAAATTGAATGCGTAGGTCTGCATTTTTTGAGTATGCCTGTGTCCGAGAGTGACTAATTAATCCTCGTTACAGACATCTACTCTGGCACATTGGTGTTTCTTCAACGCCTACAAAGCCAATCTATGTTTTATACTGCAGCTATATTGATTATATCTTAATTATAGTTTCTGGAAGAGAAGAGAGCACATAATCTGGCATGATCAACAGTACGCTCTAACTCCTCGGTCACGATGACTTGTAACTTAGTGCTAGCACAACCATTGACGAATCCAGAACACTTCCGTCCGCCCAGTTTCACCCACAAGGCTTAACTTAATCAGTGGTATGATTTTCAGGCATTCAGGCATTCATTTCCCAACGGGGTGGCACCCATTAGGATCGGCACCCATGTCCGATATTATCAAGTCTCCTCCCTGAAGAAATCGACCATGGTTATATTTGAACCCGGGTCTTATGGTCGGAACATAATTACTAATCTATTTGTGTATTCATTTATTTCTAGGGTGACTCTGGCGGTCCACTGATGTGTGAAGTTAATGGTACTTATTTTCTTTGCGGTGTCATGTCATGGCTTATTAATAATTGTTCAGCGAAAGGATTTCCCAATGTGTTTACTCGCGTACAGAGTTACCTGGATTGGATTCGACACAACATCGATTATTATCACTGGTGGCGATACAGTTAAAACTACCTTTGATCAACTTATATCAAGAATGTCTTCGTACATCTGTGCATAGAAAAACGAAAAATAAAATCAATTTGGTTACTGTACTTCTTGAAGCTAAATAGAGTTTGAAAAATATCACTGCATAATCTTGTTGCTACGTAACTGCAATAATAATGGAACAGATGCATTTCTTGAGAGACAGACCATACAGAATTTTATAAAATATTTTCAAAACGCGAATATAAATTTTCAATAACAAAAAAAAAAAAAAAAAAAAAAAAAAAAAAACTGTTGTTTTTTTTGTCTCAAGTATTAAAGCAATTACGATTCTTAGCAATTGAATGTATGTGGTTATCCCGCCTTGTCATTCAGAGGACTTCTTTTAACGTCGAGAGGTGGCGTTATATAAAGCAGTATAACTAGAAAAGGCGTAAAAACTATTTTTTTCCTCTCTCTTTAAACATTGAATACTGTACTAACAGGACGTGTCTTGTTTCTCATTCGAGGAGACTTAACTTAGTCCCGGGGTAAAATGATTTTTTTAATCCCAACGGAACTACCTGGCGCATTCTACACAAGACACCACAATATCTCCACAATAATTTTACACAAACCTGTCTGTCTGTCTCTCTCTCTCACACACGTACACACACTTTAACACGATGAAATATCCCAGATCAAAACATCAGACGACGTCATTACAAACTGGTAACTTAATGTTGTTACAAGTTTTTCAAAGAAATATGCTATCAGTCACATTAGGTTAGTAATTCGTTGAGAATTCATTTTGTGCTCCTTTTCTGAGTTGATTATTTAGAATAACAAAGCATATATATATATATATATATATATATATATATATATATATATATATATATATATATATATATATATATAAACAATGTAAGACATTCAATCGAATGTCCGATCGCAAATAGAATTTTTATCGTACTATTTTCTATGCTGTCACTGACTGCTTATCGTTACAATAATCCTTGAAATAACCCTTACAATAATCCCTGATACAATTGCCAGAATGTTTGCTTTGTTCTTTGGGGTTTTTAACAACAGTTTTATTAAAAGGGTGTATGGGACTACGATATAAACATGGAGTCCTCTCAAGATCTAAAATAGCTCTAAAATGATATGGGAAAATAACTCCAAGTACAATAATACTTATTTCTACGTTTCTGTTCTGTTAATAAATATTTTGACTTGATGGATGCTTGTAAAATCTGTAAATTAAACTGTATATTTCCACTTGCACAATTGAGTTGAGTCATTTCTACTGTCACTATGTTTATTTTTTTATGTTTTATCTGCTTTGTCAAACAGATTTGCGTAAGGACTTATTCTGCCGACCCTGAATATCAATTCGTTTGTTCGAGTTTAATTGGACACTAATGGAAACTTATCTAGAGGTCAAGACTAAATTATTTATATTTACTTAACCGAGTAAATACCTCGCAAAGATAAGCGTTAAAGTTAAATGCTGGCCGGGTAGAAGATTGAATAACACCAAATCTTTCACGCGATAAGCTCCTTGAAAAGCAGCATTCGAAATACTAGCAATTATCTCGGCTCGAACATTGACCTCTGGCACTAATGAGAAATATTAAAACTTCGCAATTATATGGTTTCTCTCCAGTATGTGTTCGCTTATGATCTGTTATACTTGTCCGTTGTGAAAAGGAATAGCCACATACTTCACAAGTATATGGTTTCTCTCCAATATGTGTTGGCATATGTTGCTTCAAAATTCACTGGGATTCACTTTAAATTATTTACGAGGCAAACATTATACTGACAAGAAGTTCAAAATCTCCTATAGCAAAATGTGACACCATCTAATTCATTTGATTATTGAAAGCCGATGAGACTAATTTTATGGAATAAAAAAACAAAACACGTTTCTTACTTGAGTTTAAGTTGTTTAAAATGGTGTATATTGCTTTTTAATACCAAGTATAGAGTAAAAATAAGTTTTTCAGGAAGCTGAGATTGACCTTTTTACGGTTTGCTTTTACTTTTTCAGTCACTGTAACAGTCTGGAGAATTTTATGAATCTATCACTTCATCTTTTGATGAGAACCCTGGACAATATCTCTGTACTAGCTACCTATCCGCGGTTTGATTCAGCTGCGCGCTCTATTCATCAGAATTCGGATGATGATTTTTTGTTATGTGACAAAGTGTTGATAGCAGACACAAAAAGGAAACTACAAAAGCTCCTGCAGAATGTAGCGAAGGAAGGCGAGAAGAAAGGAATAAATATAAATTAGAACACCGAATGTATGGTCATCAGCAAAAGAATGACCGCTCAAAATGCAAATTACAAATCGCGGATACTAAAATCAAACAAGTACATAATTTTCAATATCTGGGAAGTGTTCTAACAGAAGGACAGAAAGTGCGACACTGAGATCTGAAGACGTATTCGGATGGCCAAAGATGCTTTCCAAAAGCTAAGCAGAGTATTAAGAGACAGAAAGATTTCATTAGAAACAAACAAAAAAAGAATACTGACCTGTTACGTGATATCTGTCCTCCTGTATGGCAGCGAATGCTGAACAATCTTCTCAGAGAAGAGACTTGAAGCAACAGAAATATGGTTCTACAGAAAGATGCTGAGGATATAATGGACCGAACATGTGAGCAACGACGATGTTTTGGAGCAAATGGAAACAAAAGAAAAACTTATACTTAATATCAGGAAGAAGCAGTTGAAGTTTCTGGGGCATGTAATGAGAAAGGAGGGCTTGGAAAATCTGATACCCACAGGACTGACAGAGGGACAGAGGAAAGCGGCGCGTAACATATTTAATGGGCTTGAGAAAATGGATGGTAGAACAGGGTTTGGGAGAAATAACAAAAAGAAAAAACTTATTAAGAGCTACAAGGGCTGAAGTGGTGGAGAGCCATGATCGCCTACGTAAAGAAAGAATAGCTACCTGCTGGATTCTTATTCGAGCTACCTTATTCAGATACACTTTCAAGTAGATTAATTCCAGTTGTATGCTCGCTGTCAAACAATAGTTGTGTATTAAATAAAGTGTACAGCTTCACGGCTCGGATTGAGGAATCGGAGAGCTGAGTTCGAGTTCCAGTCAAATCTATTACATTCATTTACGTGCTAATACCCTTGGGAAAGTTATGAATCCTCTTCTTCTCCCCCCAGCTATGGGTAAATAGAAGGACAGACTGAGTTCTATAGCCTTCGATGGCAACTGCAGAAAAAAATGGTAACCTACTGCGGGAAAAATCTGCCTCGTCAAGCATGTATCCCGCATGGCACATAAATGACTAACCGTTTACCAGGCACACAGTTCTGGGGGGAAGACATCGACTTGAATAAAAAATTGACAAAATGGAATTGAGAAACACACTTACAGAGTACTGATAATTACGGCGGCGGTGAATAAAGTCGAAGACAACTTAAGAATAATCGCTAATAATTTAAATAAGATAATTTCTATTATTGTGCTAGAATTGTAGAAATTTTTCCAGTTTTGTGTGTGTATGTGTGTGTGTGTGTGTGTGTGTGTGTGTGTGTGTGTGTGTGTGAGCGCATTCGGCAGTGAGAGTGGAATGAAATACCCAAAACTTGAAATAACTGTTCAACAGCTTTTATTTCTGTTTAAGAAGTTCAAAGTAGTAATATTTTCGCGGGTGGGGGACGTCGTTTTTCAGTTAACAAAGTTCTTGTGTAGTTGTTTTGTAGAGAGAGATTTCTCCGCTAGTTCCCACAAACAAAAAAAATCAAATTGTGAAATTGCTAGGACGCGTACGTTTTCTCCTGCGGCTAAGGTTTGTGTGTAATTTTTTCTTTGGGTAGATGTCTGGAAGGGAGATTTTTCAGCTGGTTTCTACAGAAAAACTGAAGTCAAGCATCCTGGACAGGGCCACATGGCTTCTGCAACAAGGGTTGAGTAAGCCCTTCGAGCGCTAGGCTTGAAGTTTGCGATCGCTGTAAATGAAACGTGGAAAAGTGCGGGCCTTGAAGGTAGAAGCTGCTGAAACGGATGAAGGAAAAAGAGGCTGAATAGGATTTGGTCAACAATCTGTGTTCTGGTACTTCCGGTTGTACCCTGCTGATTATTTATTTTGCTCCTGCTGCTAAATCGAACAAAATTAGGAAGCCTTCACATGCCACAATAGCCAACAAGTGAGTTTCTATAAAATCACCTTCAATAAACAATTGTATTCTGTCTAATCTAATAACAATTAATGCTAGATAAGTTCAATTATGGTGATTCAATTGTTTAATAAGGCCGGAGCTGAACTTGTCAAAGTTTTGTGGCAAGATTGCATCACTATTTGAGTCAACTTGGTTTCTTCCATTTAGTGAACTGTTTTATGCAGTTCAATGCCTTCTTCCAGGATCGTGAGTCCGCTAAACCGAAGTCATACCAAAATGTATTTTGGCAGTAAAGTTCGTCAGTCAATAAAACAGAATTCTTTTCTGTTGAATTACAAATTCGTCAGTCAATAAAACAGAGTTCTTTTCTGTTGAATTGCAACAAAGATGGGTTCCATATAATCGGTTACTTTCCCGCTTAGTTTTCCTGTTATCGAAAGTTAATTATTAATTGCTCCAACACAATTTTGAGGCCACAAACCCAGCAGATGAAATATTTGTATTATCTCGTATATCGCACAATGCTTGACTGATCGGAAGCGGAAATCGATTCTTCGATCTCCAGACCCAACAGAGCAACTTTTTTTCTATGTTAGGTAAGGGTAATTTGAAACCATTAGTTCATCGGAATTGTTTTAGAATACTCTTAGAAGTAAGAGAGGAAATCATCTCAGTATCGAAACACAGTTCCGAAAATATTCAGAAACCTTCAATGTTCTTGTGCTCAGCGTAGACCGATAAATTCCAAGCCTGACAAGTTAAAAATTTGTTATAATAAAATTTATTCCCTCCATATATATATATATATATATATATATATATATATATATATATGTTGTGGATTCCGGGATGAAATCCGGTCTCAAATGAATGACAAACGCAGGAATGAAATATAGCAAATAAATGTATTGACGTAATAATACAATTGGTAATACGATTAGTAGATCCAGAAATGCGGTTAGTAGTAATAATAATATATATACAGTCTGGGAAATTCAGTATCGAAGTATGACTTCCTTCTGAGTCTACGTGCTCGCAACTGTGACTCCTACAAAGCGGTTACCTCACTCTCTCATTGTATCACTGTATCACTGTCTTCCTCCTGGGTATTCACCGGCAGCAGTACAAGTACACACTGGGCGAGTCCACTTGTATGAAAAAGGGGTGGACCCCTTAACAATATATATATACACTCTCTTTCACACACACACACACACACACACACACACACACACACACACACACACGCATATCTATATACATTTATCATGACAAATTCGGCCCAGTAAAGTCATGTGAAGGACGAAACGCGTCACAAGTAAACTTTTCCACTTTGTCATACGTTTTCTCCAATATTGTTTTTGATGTAATATATATATCGTTATATATATATATATATATATATATATATATATATATATATATATATATATATATATATATATATATATGTATACACGTTATATATTCCCTCCTTGTATATTTGGTTGGTGTAAAGACAGTGTAACCATTTCACAACTCTTCACTCAATTTGAAGTGTTAACATTTTCCGCTGATAAAGCAGAATGTTTTGCTCGTAAATTTTCTTCCAATTCTTCTCTTGATTCATGTGGAATGTCTTTGCCTGACTTTAGACTTAGAACTGAGTGTCTATTGTGCGATATACATATAACACCTTCCATAGTTACTGCTATCATCTGTAAACTTGATCCCCACATAGTATGTGAACGTGATTGTAACCCTGTAATTGTCCTTAAGAAATGTCCTTATAAACTGGCTCCTCTAAACTCTACAATAAATGTCTGGCTGTTTCTTGCTATCCTGTTTGTTGGAAATCCTCTTCTGTAGTTCAGGTGAACCGATTGATCTTTCTATGTATTGGTCTATTATTAACCACCTACCGTTTTTTGCCAAAATACTAGAGGTTCTAATCAATTCTGAATTGGTTAAACAACTCACATCGAATGTGGAAATTACCCGGGTCAACAACCACCTGATGTTTTAGCAGTAACAAGGAAGATGTTTGTCTGTGTGTGTGTGTGTGTGTGTAAATGCAATAAAAAAAAATGCGTGGAATCGATACTGACAGTCCGAGCAGGTGAAGTTGTCACAATTGGCGACATATCTATCAATCTATCTATTTAGCCTTTTCATATCTATCTATCTATCTATCTATCTATCTATCTATCTATCTATCTATCTATCTATCTATCTACCTATCTATCGCAACCTTTTAGTACATTATACCAGTGTGACCAATATTTCTGAACGATTTTGAGTTAAATTCTCTCGGGTGTCAGTCGGAATGTCACACGCTTTGAGGCTGGATTTCAAGACGTCACTCTGTCCATCCTTATGATCTTCTCGGAACCTCCAATAAAGGATGGACAACGATATTACGAATAGAAAATCTCTGCACAATCAAATAAGGGCTCACATTTTGTCCTAATGAATACGCAAATAAATAACATAGATGTAAGGATATATAGAGATTCTTTTTTTTACATTCACATAAATGTGTATACAGTGATGCCTCGACTTACGTCATTTCGAGTTAAGTCATTTTCGAAGATACGTCGGTTTTATATGTAATAATAAAACTCGACTTAGGTCGTTTTACTCGAGTTTACGTCGGCCGTTAAAAATATTAGATACGTCAAAACACTAAAATAACAATAAACACAAATAAAATCATATTTAAATAAATTTAAATATGTATACTATATATATATATATATATATATATATATGTATATATATATATATATATATATGTATATATATATATACATATATATATATATTATCATATATATATATCATTATATATATATATATATATATGTATATATATATATATATATGTATATATATATACATATATATATTATCATATATATATATCATTATATATATATATATATATATATTATATATATATATATATATATATATATATATATATGTATATATATATACATATATATATTATCATATATATATATCATTATATATATATATATATATTATATATATATATATATATATATATATATATATATTATCAAAAGCAAAAAAGTTAGAATTATTAAAGTATGTGCAGCAGATGTTCCTATTTAAAATTCCTACCAGCAGGCGGCACCCGTGCGTTGTTTACCGTTCCAACACCAATGTTGAGTTCAGACTTGTTTACATCTGTGCTCTGCCGTTGATGTTATTTCAATTACATTTCAGTTGTGATTTAAAATACATTTTTGCCCAGGATTCCAAAGAAAAGTCCTAATGCTAAGTGTAAAGCTATATCGCTGGAAGATAAGATGTAAATTAATTATTTTATTTAGAATACTGTACGCACATATAAATACTGTAATAGACAATGGTCAGTGCTTATTTGAGGTTTATAGTGTGGATATTTCAACTAAGTTGTTTTTCGACCTAAGCCGTGAGCTCTGGAACCAATTAAAAACATAGGGTGAGGTATACCTGTAGTCGCTTTAACAAATATATTTACACAATTATTAAACTCGAAGGAGTAAGTAAAGATTTCTTTGTGATCATATTCTTAGTTAAAATAAGGAAACGTTCAAGCGATTCATGTTAAGACCGACTTCAATGTCCGCAGATACGTCGCATGTCTGCAAAACTTGAAGTCGGTCCTAAGTTAAGTTTTTCGAACAATTCTTTATTTTGACTATTCTTGCTCTGTTTTTTACATTGAACACTTTTTTTTAAAGAATACGCTCGCCTTTAAAAGCGTTAAATTCTAATACTTTTATTTAAGCGTTATCGTTTTGTGCTATTAATAATAATATTATTCAATATATTCCTCACCCCGCCACCAAAGGAACAGCAGAATTTAACTAACAATTTTGATGACATCAATCTTCGAAAATTTTACCTTTTTCTTAAAAAATATTTGTCTCTGACGCTAGATACTCGTCCCCCAGACATCACTATTGTGTTTAAATCGGAGTACGATCACAATAGTGAAATGTTAAAGGGGTATTGCATTCCATGTCAGGAAGAACGTGAGCTAATAACTACAAGCGGAACAATGTCCATGCCCCTCTGTGTTTAAATTTTCAATTTCCTCTTATTTCCTAATGATTATAACTTAACGTCTTTTTGAGATTCAATCCACAAATATCGAACTGTTATTCATTTTCACCTCCCCCACTTTTATTTACGTCGACAACCAGAACCACATCCATCCCCTTCTTTCTACTGCTGCTGCTGATGATGTTGATGAAAAAGAAAGGGAAAATGATATTGATATCAATTCTTTTTAACTTTGTCCTTGATGAAAGGTAACACTAGGGAAGCAGACATGAAAAGCTAAAAAAATGTGCCATATTTGTTGATTTACAGATTATGAATTTCTTTCATAGGAAAATAAATATTCAGCGGATTTAAGTGAAGCTCAAATATTAGTAAAGGTTTTTGGTTAAGTATTTCCTTCAATAGTAATTCTGTGAAAGAAGAGGGAATGGGAGACAACGAGTGGAAAAGAAATGGTCAGAGATAGATAGATATGAAAATGGCTGAGATAGATAGATATGAAAATGGCTGAGATAGATAGATAGATAGATAGATAGATAGATAGATATGAAAAGGCTGAGATAGATAGATATGAAAAGGCTGAGATAGACAAATAGATAGATATGAAAATGGCTGAGACAGATAGATAGATATGAAAAGGCTGAGATAGATAGATAGATAGATAGATATGAAAAGGCTGAGATAGATAGATAGATAGATAGATAGATGTGAAAAGGCTGAGATAGATAGATAGATAGATGTGAAAAGGCTGAGATAGATAGGTATGAAAATGAGATAGATAGATATGAAAAGCCTGAGATAGATATGAAAAAGCTGAGTTAGATAATGAAAAGGCTGAGTACATTGATAGATATGAAAGACTGAGTCAGATAGATATGAAAAGGCTGAGTTAGATAGATAGATAGATAGATAGATATGAAAAGGCTGAGATAGATAGATAGATAAATAGATAGATATGAAAATGGCTGAGATAGATAGATAGATAGATAGATAGATAGATATGAAAAGGCTGAGATAGATAGATAGGAAAAGCCTGAGGTAGATAGATAGATATGAAAAGGCTGAGTTAGATAATGAAAAGGCTGAGTACATTGATAGATATGAAAGGCTGAGTTAGATAGATATGAAAAGGCTGAGTTAGATAGATAGATAAATTGATATGAAAAGGCTGAGATAGATATGAAAAGGCTGAGAAGAGAGAGAGAGAGAGAGAGAGAGAGAGGTGGGGAGAGAAAATGAACAGACGGAAGTCAGTGCTAGGGTCTTAGAATTCCGAATTTTTAAGCAAGCTGCCATAATGAAAGACTGGCATCATACAATATTTACATATGCATTATGTCACGCATTCTAACCTTGTGTCGTATAAGTCTGATCTTAGGAGAGAGGGGGGAGAGAAAGAGAGAGAGAGGAAGTGAGTGAGTGAGAAGGGGCGGTAAAAAAACGAAAGCTAGAGAAAGAGAGAGAGATGTAAGGAATGGACGACTGGGTAGGAAAGAGGGAAACTAAGGAGACAAAAAAAAACAACAACAAAAAAAAAAAAAGCAAAAAAACCCAAATATATTTCCTTTGCCGCACTCAAATCTCCTCGGCTTTAGACAATCATAAATTGTTGAGCAATGTCCACAACCATTCCGTCATTTGTGGCTTACTCTGTCAAAACTACCGAATTTAAAGGAACGCTTTTTAAAATGACAACCTTCTTGCATCCTCCCTGTTGATTTTTGTATTGACAATAATTTCTTAAAATCTAAGTAAGAGGTTGCAATGCTTCTTTAAAAATGTTAATAATAAAACACACTCACGTACATATAAATAACACACACACACATACAACAGGCTTTGTGGTATTTCATATGAGTTCAACATAGGCTTAACCTAGCAAGTTCCTATGGTAACAGACACGTTCTATATTTTATAGGCTTCGTGTCATGACGTAGCAAGTTCTGTCTCTATCTCTATTGTAATTATTTACACTCTTTACATTGTGCGGACTGTTCTCCTCATCTCTGTTGCCATATTCACCACGCTCCGGCCATATTCTTGTTGGGTTCGTTATATTCACTTACCCTTGGGAAAAGTATGAATCCACCTCTTCTCCTCCAGCTATGGGTTAATAAGTAAGTCTTGTATCATTTACATTGAACATTGCAGCCTTGTGGTGTTAGTTTAGTTATATGGCTTGTAGTATATTATTTACACTCTTTACATTGTGCGGACTGTTGTCCTCATCTTTGTTGCCATATTCACGACGCTCCGGCCTTCGTCAGGTGATTAGAATGTCGAACTGAACCCTTTATTTCGTCCACCGGGGTAGATTGTTCTAGTTTCTCGTCTTACGGATGTTTCAGTATCAGTTATCTCCCTTTAATTCAAGATGTTTGAATATGGAATAGGAGGAAAACAGTCCGAACAACGTAAATAGTGTAAATAGTAGCAAGTTCTGTATTTCATACGAGTTCATTATACAGGGTGTCCCCCCACCAACCAAAAAAAAAAAAAAAAAAATTAAAAATTAAAAAAATAATTGACAAATCGTATATACTCGCGTATGATGCGACCTTTGAAGACATAATTTTGAAGCTAATTTGACTACAGTAAATGCATATATAGATTGGTCAACGGCGTAGCCAGGGCCAGCTGTACATACACTAATTTTATATCTCATGTATGACGCGACCCCCTTAAAATTAGCTTCAAAATTAGGTGTTCAAAAGTCGCATGATACGCGAATATATACGGTAATTTAAAATGTAAATATCTGAGTAACTGCATGCCCCAGGCAAGAAAAATTAAATAGACTTCATATTGAACAATAAAAGATATATTTATCAAAATTTGAATAAGATATTCAAAGGGATGTAGAGTTTATAATCGATTTCACAAAGCTTCACAAATGTTCTATATGCGCACCACCTGTGACACGGTACACGTCAAGTTGGTTGTACAGCTCCTGTTAAACACGCAGTAGCATGTCTTGCGTAACATTCATCAGCGCTAGTGTGATTCTCTGCTTAAGTTACTCTATGCTTGTAGGAAAACAGTGATATAGATCTGTCCTTTCACATAGCCCCATAGAAAAAATAACAAGATGTCAAGTCAGGTGAATGTGGTGTCCATTTCAACAGCACATTGTCATTATCACTGGCAGACCTGATCCATCTTCCTGGTAGATTCTTATTGAGATAGGTCCCCACAGTCAACTTAGTTGTTACACATTTTGTAAAAATTTGATATCATTTGAGCGAGAATTAGCTATGTTATTAGAGAACAAAATGATGTCAATTTTGGGGGAACACTTTGTATTATATGCATTTTTACATGACGTAGGACGATCTTACGGAATTAGGCACGAGTTCAAAATTGCATAAGTTTCGTTACATTATTTACATTGTTCGGACTATCATCCTCATCTTTTTTGCCAAATTTATCACAATGTTTCCAGCCTTCTTCAGGTGGTTGGAATGTCGAACTGAACCCTTTATTTCGCTCGCTGGGGTAAACTGTTCTAGTTCCACGTGCCATGTCTAATGGATGTCAGTTATCAGTTATCTCCTGTTAATTTCCCTCTCCAAGTTTTCCACTGCTTTATCTAGGTACTGAACTCACACTCTTTGGATCCTGTCACTGGATCTAACTAACGCCTTTATCCACTGTACCATGTGTCCTTGAGGGCATTGCGTAACAAGTTCTGTATTTCGTACGAATTCAACATATTATAAACATTGTTACATGACATAGCAAGTTCCTACTTTATTAGACACGAGTTCATACACTAGCACACACGCACATACATACACACACTCACACACACTGACAGAAATACGTATAAATTGCATTTAGTAGGATATGGCTTACGACCACATCACGTTGAAATACCGGTTCCCGTACGATCATCGAAGTTAAGCAACGTTGAACCTGGTCAGTACCTAGATGGGTGACCGCTCGAGAATACCAGTTGCTGTAAGCTTGGATGTAATGGATAATGTTAATCATTTTTAATCAGAGAGCCGAGTTCAAATCCTGTTGGGTTCGTTATATTCACTTACCCTTGGGAAAAGTATGAATCCACCTCTTCTCCCCCAGCTATGGGTTAATAAGTAAGTCTTGTATCATTTACATTGAACATTGCAGCCTTGTGGTGTTAGTTTAGTTATATGGCTTGTAGTATATGATATTTAGGTCTCAGCCTTACACTAGTACAGGGTAGTCAATAAAAAAGCGGTAAACTCAGAAAGACGTGAGACAAACGTTGAAAACTTGTCACTACGAATGTCACTGAAAAATTCTTGAATAAATTTTCTACATTTCGTCAATCCCCAAGTCGGATGTTCTTCTTTGAAAAGTACGATAATTTGTCATAAATATTCAAGGAATTTATTCAAGATTATTCAAGATCAATTATTACTGAAAGATGAAAGGGTGATAATAAATTTGCCGCTTTTTTTACCGACCAACCTTGTAGATGACGTAAATTTACATAAATTTGCATATAAGATCCAAGGGGATATTTTAGAGCAATTTTTTTTTAATGTATTTTCCATGTTCAGACAAAATGAGTTGAGATGAAATTGAGATCAAATATGTATCGGGATCCGACAGAATGATAAGATAAAGAATAAATAGGAAATGTTTATCCATCTAACATGTTTCACTTTCATTAAAACTTTATCAGAGAATGAGATATGGAAAAAAAAGTATCATTTATAAAGCTTTCTTATTTGTTCCTTATAAGTCATCATTTTATAACAAATGTTGGGATGGGGGGGGGTCTTATATGTCATTAAGTACGTTCTTTACATTTTACATCTATACTTATATCTTATATATGTGTATTGTCTCTTAGTCTTTCGGTCTGATTGCAATATTTTTGTTTGTTTATCTTGTTGGCTTCTACACCATTGTGCAAATTCATTGAAACAACCGCTTTAGTTTCTTTTCTTTAACCACGCGGTCAGTTTTAGACCCACTGGAGTGACATGGAGTAATAGGTTTCTATTTTTTCCTCAAGTTAGTTCATTTGCAGTGGTGTGCAGTAATATGAATCTATTTTCGGTTGTATGATGAAATTTGTTTGGCCTTGAAAAATATCCGTGACTGCATCAGATTTTCATCACGCCCAAACACTATTGTCTCGCCTGTCGATTAGTTGTCCTATGGCCACTGTCTGTCATGGACGTTATCCCAAGGAAGCGTGCGAAAATTGTAACACTGCAGGAACAAACTGACAAGCCTTACCAATGAGCAAATCAAAGTACTAGAGACTGACCTGGAAACTCTCCTGATTTAAATCCAATCGAGAATTTGTGGTCGATCTGCAAGGAACGACTTCATGGAATGGACATACAAAGCACTAACATGTGCACTGGGTCATGTTTCATTGTAAAAATACGAAAAAGTAAATTATTCATTTTGTTTCAATTAATTTGTACAAGGGTTTATGTTGAACATAACTCTAGCTACGTTCATGTAATTTCTCACGTCAAATTCTGAGTTAATAATTAAAATACAATTACAAATTGGAGATACTGAAATCAAACAGGTGTAACAATTTAGATATTTTGGGGAAGCTTATTAGCAAAGGACGGAAAGTGCGACATTGAAATCCGAAGACGCATTGGGATAGCGAAAGATGCCTTCCAAATGATGAGCAAACTATTAAGTAACATAAAATATCTTTAGAAACAAAGAAAAGAGTACTGAACCATTATGTAGTATAAATCCTTTTCTGTGGTCGTGAATCATGTACAGTCTCCTCAAAGACAAAGAACAGACTTGAAGCAACAGAAATGTGGTTCTACAAAAGGATGCTGAAAACACCATGGATCGAACATGAGAGCAACGGCGAAAATCTAGAAACAATGGCATTAAAAGACACTTATACTTAAAATCAGGTGGAAACAGTTGAAATTACTGGGGCACATAATGAGGAAAGAAGGCTTGGAATATTTGATACTCACAGGACAGATCGAAGGTAAAAGGGCAAGTGGAAAGCAACGCACAACCTTCCTGACGAATGGATGGCGGAGCTAGGTTTGGGAGAGATGGAAAAAAGATAAAAGGACAAAGGACAGGAAACTGAAAAGAGCCATGATTGTCAACATTCTAAATGGATATAGCACATAGAAGTAGAAACATTCCCATAAATTAGAATAAATTGTTTATTAGAATATTCTCCCTACAATCACCCTATTCTTTATTGTCCTCGTCTTTGTTTGTCCAATTTAATTTGAATAAAGTTTTTATTTCAGGTTTCATTTGTTCTTTTGTTTTTTCACATTTGAAATGTCTCCTTTTCTCAGTACATTTTTCAGTACTAGCTCCTATACGCCCCCCCCCCCGCCACTTATTTAACATTCAGGAACATACAATCAAGGGCATCACCAAACTTCTGCATGTCACTGTCTACAACGTTTCGGCCGTTGTGCCCTCCGACCTTCATCAGATGTATATCGATCTGGATAACCTACAGGCAATTCTGAAATGAACCCTTTATTCAATCTACAGGAGTAGACTGTTCTCGTCCCACTGTTTATGTCTACGGATATTGTCTAGTGTTTATTTTTATTTCTGAACTTTTCAGTTATTGCTCGCCTTATTCGCTTAATGTGTTCATCTAAGAGGCTTAATGTGTTCATGTAAGAGCTTAATGTGTTCTTGTAAGAGGCTTAATGTGTTCTAAATTAATTTTCAAATTTCTCGATGTAAGTTTCTATCAAGCAAGTAATAGCATAATTAAGTTTTAAAAAGGGATATTCTATTAGGTTGGTGCAAAAATAATGACGTAATAATGTCGTTTTTTGACGTATTTTTTCACGTCAAAAAACGACATTATTACGCCATTATTTTTGCACCAACCTAATACATAATTTTTATTGGCATCATAATTTCTTGCAGTATTTATCACATCGTATTATATCAAAATATTCTTCGAATTTGTTCGAAACGAAAATATAAATTCGGATAAAATTTGAACTCGTGTTTCTTAGCGGAGAAACTTACTATGTCATGTGTTTGAACTTCTACAACATGATGAATGTTACATTAAGTCATTAATAACAGAACAGACTCTGGTATGAAAGAGCTGACAAGAAAGATGACCGGAAGAAAAAGAGTAAGAAAAGGTTTAAGGAGAAAAGGGAAGGGTACCAGGTATCAAGAATTGTGTTCCTTAACCTCGATTAGGGGTCATACATTAAACGGTAATGCAAAGGGAGAATGCATTAAACAAAAATGTAACATCTTCCCTTTTGTAAGTCGAGACTACAGCCTCATGTAGTCCTTGACCAGTCTTACAAAGTCCTTCAGATACGTTGGCTGTCGTATCCCTCTTCCAGTACGTGTTTGAATCCCAACAGGAGATTCGCATTTTTCTGGTTCGGTTGTATTAGTGCCTTTGCTCGCAACAGTTGAGGCTAATGAGGAAACTATTAAAGGTGCAGCAGCTCTTTGGATTTTTGGCATTTCATGTGGCAAATTTAGAGTGTCTGTAGAGGTTGGTGGTGGCTGACCATTTCTTGCATGCTCTACTGGTTCAGAAGATTTGCTCAGATGACGTCTGTTTCGCCGATATGTTCCACTCGCTGTCTGGGGTTCGTATGAACCTTCATCAAGTCAACGGCCTTTTTCCCACACTCGATCACCTTTCTTTTACGAGCGCATTAGTACGACATCACCTTCACTCAGTATAGGTAAATCATGTGTATGACGATCACAGTATTTAGCCTGAACTGTGTTCCAGTAGAGTTTTATCGCTTGGCTCAAGGATCGTTGTCCTATGGTTTAGCAAATTGATCCTCATGGGGAGAAGTGTAAGGGTGTTGCGATTTAGTAGGCGCTGAGAAGAGTTGCTTCCCATTCCTTGGGGCAAGGTGTTTCTGACATCAAGCAGTGCCATTGTCGGAGTTAGCTCCTTCTTTATTCCCTAATTGTCACTAGGGGTCACTCTCCCTATACTATAACTACTGGGCGACTGCTCGCCTCGTTCTCTTTTTCATTTCTTCATTTCAGCGCCGACAATGTAAGCTCTCTTGGAAGATCCGCCTTTTCCCATTTGTGGGAGGTGCCGTGAACATTAAACACACATACACGTACGTACGTACATTCACCAAAATAAGAACATTCACCAAAGAACAGACACAAATGTTCACACGCACACAAATATTATTGTCTATGTCCATTGTAAAATTGTGTTGTTTAATACATATATTTGTTTATATATATATATCGGTTTTGTCTTCTTTACATTTTCAGTTGGACTTAATTCAAGTCCGGCCATTTTCTTGTAGTTGGACTTTTTAATATTCTACCGGGAGTTACACACGTGTTTCTAATACAACAACGCGCAAATACACATGGTCCTCTACACCAGAAACTGGTCTATATAGGTTTTTGTTTTTTCTCATAAATAAGTCTTGCGCTTTTACCTGAAGATTCGACTTTGCCATTTACCTGGTTGTATCCGGGGCTCGACATGTGATGTTCAAAATCACATTTTTCAGAAAGGTTCTTGAAGGATGAAGACGCAAACTGGGGTCCTGCGTTGGAAATAAATTGACATGTAATCCCATATCGCGCAAAGTGTGCCTTCAGTTAGTAAATGACAGTTGATGCAGTAGTGTTCTGAAGTCGATCTATTTTCCAGAAGTTGGAAAAATAGTCGACAGTTAAAAGGTACTCGACGCTGTCAAATTCAAAAAGGTCAATACCAACCTTCTGCCACGGACGAATAGTTATGGTGGGTAGCATTAGTGTCTTCTTTTTAACTTCAGGGATCATGGATACTCGACTTCCTGGGTATGACAATAAACTGCATCCAACGGCAAGGCCTCTGATCAGGAGGCTTTGAGGAACGTGGAAACAGCTCTTAATTGCTGGCATTCCCAGGTCTACCCTGACCCGGAGTGGTAGGGTCTCAGCTATGGGCAGATAGTTAACGACTAAACTGTGGTTAAAACACTATGAAAGTGTAAAAATAGGTTTTAATACCAGTTATACGTTTTTGTAAAAAAAAATAATAACCAGCAACAAATTTTTGAAGAAAAAAATTAGATTAAAAAAAAAAATTAATTACTAACAATAAAAATTAAATAACCCATTGAGCATGATATGCCGTAAACCAAACCAAACCAAACCAAACCAAAACACTGGGTACTTGCATGTGTCCTGCTGCGGCAGTATGCGGTGGCTCAGTTTCATCAACCTGTTCAAGTAATGATTCTAGTTCGCCGTTGAAGACATCTGCATAGTCCATTAGTAGCTGCTTGCACTCTGGTACTGAACTAACATTAGTAATGTTATTGTAGTGCACAGTTATTAGGTCCATTTGTTTACTCTCGCGAGTTGGTAGGTTGACTGTCGTTGACGCGTATGTCGTGTCAGTTGACCCGAGGCCACTGGTAAACTAGGTGATCGCCTGCCTACTGCCTTAAGTGTCGCGAGCAGATCCTTTTAAGTAGTCAGAGTGGATACACCACTTAGCGTTTTTGTCGTGTTTTTTCTTTTCTTTTAAGGCAACGTTTGTGATTGACGCCGACGTTTAAATTGTATATTTTTAGTTTTTGAAATTTGTTTTATGAGACAGATGCGATACTCGAGGCCTGTGCGCAGAGAGCGAATTTTCTTAATTTTCAATTTGGCTTTCATAGTGTCCACATCCGGCCGACTGGTGGTTTTGGTGCATAGAGAATCAGAAAGATATCTACTTTGAAGCAGAAAAATAACATTATCAAGAAGTTTGGTATGGGTGTTCAAAAAGGAAATAATTATGAATTATCGCCTTTCCTCTATCGGAAGTGTAACATGATATATGATTATTCAGTAACTCTTAAATTCAAAATGAGTGAAAACAAATAAAAAATACATTATAAGAATTTGAAAAGGATAGTAAAGGGAACTAACCCTTTACCATTCAAAGATCAACCTTGATCTTGAAACCCTTGCTAATCCGAGGCTCTGATTGGCTAACTGCTGTCCATTCAGGATCCCTTCTTGGGTAAACACGATCCTGAACTCTTCCTCTTTTGCAACTGACAGTCGTAGTCACCACACATTATAGACCGGCCATTTTCGATGTTAATGGATTACAGAATCCGCGAAGCTCTTTTGTTTTTTGGACACTCTTCTAACATTTAAGTCCGAAAATATAAATTCTATTTGAAGCCTTATTTTTTACCTATTGTGCAGAGACCCTTTTCTTTGCAATAAACCCGTCAAATTCAATACAGTGTTTGGGTTACGTCTCTTCTTCAAGTATGTCCATCCTTGGTCTTTGACTTTGTGGACCTTAGCTGTAACCGAAAAATCTTTATAACTTTTAATGTTGTTTAGTGATTAGCTCCTTCAATAGTTAAATGTGTAAGGTTACTTATGGGAATACTTTGTAGTACAGTGTAACCCGGATATAAGAGACCCTGATATAAGAGAAACCTGTATACAAGAGAGATTTTCTCTGGTCCCAAATTAGAGCCATACTTACCTAAACAAAATATACCAAACTCGGATATAAGAGACTTCTTCTCCGGTCCCGACAACTCTCTTATATCCGGGTTACACTGTACATGAAATAATTGTGGTGAAAAGAGTAAATGCCAAAATAACTGACCAAAATGATTTGCAATGCAAAGATAACATTTATTAAAACAAAATTAACAAAAAAAAAAAAAAAGTTTAAAACAAGAATTTCTTTTATTAGAAGTAAATTGTATAGTATATACACAACGAAATGTTTATGAATATGTTTGAGTGGGACTTGCTGTTTTGGTGTGTTTTAGAGGGAAGCGTTCACAGCCTTTTTAGCTTCAGTGTGGAATGTTCATGCCACCAGATCGAAAGAGGAAAATCAAATCCAGGAGAGAGAGAGAGAGAGAGAGAGAGAGAGAGAGAGAGAGAGAGAGAGAGAGAGAGAGTTACTTTAAGGTTCATGTGTTTTACATTCGATAGCTGCTGCTGATACAAGGTTTATTTAGGGCTGCTACTGCTACTATGTTTAAGACACTACAGTAGTATATAAAAATTATTCATTCTACTAAGTTTCATAAAATGGTAGAATAATAAAAATATATTCTGAAACTATTGGTTAAAGATAATTTATTTTTAAACATAAATTCCATTTTCTTGGTTATTCCCCTGCTGGTGATTTGTAATTAAATTTTAAAAAATCACGACCTTTTTAAAAGTGGGATTGCAATTGATATTTATAGTTTTTGACCTGTCACCTCACAGGCTACTGTGCGTAAATAAACGTTATTTTTATTATGTTTTAAGCAAAAAGTAAGTATTACGTTTGCAAAACCCAGTTAATTAATCCTTAGATTTACTAATCAACTTCGAAACACATCTTTAGGACAAATATTGAATTTTAAACAGATTTTTAAATTTGTTGCATATATTTTTTTTTATCTTTCATGGCGATTCGGTAAGTTGATGAGAGATGGATGAACGTGCTAAAATGTTTTTAAAATATCTAAAATCCTTATTTATATACGGAAATTAATTTTTCTTTTAATTAACTTTAAGTTATAATCTTTCAACTAAAATGAAAACTTAACATAAAAGAAAACATGTATTTTTCGGATTTTTTTAAGAAGTTGGTGGTGGGGCCTATGGAATTTTAAAAAATCGATATTACCTCATGCAAGGCAGTAAAGCCACTAAGACACAAAGGATTACAGGATGTGGAATAATTAGGAACAGAAATATTAATAATGAGCAGGAAGAGGAAAAAGGAAGTTAGTAGATAGCGATTGACATTGTATTTAAATTTTTTGCAAATTAAAGTTGGCTGGAAATCATGGAACCGGAAGAGAGCTCCACAAGCGAGAAAAGAAACTGTTAGCATAGAATTTACGGTTACATCTAGGCAATTAGAATTTACCGCTATATCGAGCCAACTTAACTGTAAATTGATGAGATCCCGATGCCAGTCTAAATTAATGAGGTCTAGGTATCATAGTGAAGAGCAATATTTATTTTATAAAAAATTACAAAAAGGTGGCACAAGGCCAAAAGGAGGAATGTAAGAAAAGATTGTTTTTTCTGTCTTATAATTAAACATAGCTAGCCACAGTCACTGATACAAACATACCACCATATTCCTCACACGAAAACAACACATTTTTACATACCCTTCTTACTATTAGGTTGGTGCAAAAATAATGACGTAATAATGTCGTTTTTTGACGTATTTTTTAACGTCAAAAAACGACATTATTACGTCATTATTTTTGCACCAACCTAATACATAATACTTCAGACTCTCCATTAAGCCCAAATTATTCCGAACAATTACCATGAAAGTATTTATATTTTATAAAGACACGGTGAGACAACCTTACAGGGGTGACAAAAAAATGATTGAAGCTGAGCCGCCAGATCAGGACCAATTTCTGATTCGTCTTTGCATTAAAATATCTTATCTTTCAAATGAAATGCTACAGAGTCGACATAATCCTTTTAATTTGAATAAAAGGCCACTTTAGGTTAGAGCCTGATTTTTAAATCTTTAAATTTCGAAATAAATATGACATTTTATCATATTGATTCATATTTACATGGAAGGTTTTTATGAAATATTACTTATTACGGCTACGATATAAAAATATTTTTGAATTACAAAGAAATTCCATAACAAACTTAAAATTGATTTCAAAAGATAAAAAGAAAATAATTTTTATTCGATAAACTGAAAGTCCAGTGCATAAGAAAACGTGTTTAAACTATGAGAAGGGGAATAACTCATATCGATTTTGCACGTTACTGATAGAGTAGTTTCCCTTATGCACACTTTCCAATTTTTAAAACAATTTTTCCATGCATGTCAACAGGATATAGCCAAAAACTGCTGCTCATGCATACACATACGGGGTCCGAGTATTGTTTTTTGAACGAAGAATGAAATTTCATTGAAGGTAATTTGGAAAATTAATCTATCCACCTACACATTGTCCCGGTTCCACATCTGGTACGCTCTGTCGAGAAGACAATCGGGGAATGAATGTTGGTGAAAATCATTCTCTCATAAATACCTTTTCTGCCCAATCAGTATTCGAAATGTAGTAGAATTTATTTTAACTTTGTTTTGTGTAAAAACTAAGATTTAGTTCAGCCATTGCTTCGTCCACCGCGAGGAAAGTTGGCTCTCTGTGCCGCTCCAGGAAATTTTTCTCGCCAGAATCGATACATACAAATCAACCATTCGCCCTTGCATGGAGTATTGCTGCCATATATGGTCCGGTGCACCTTCTGTTTACCTCGGAGTTCTTGACAAGATCCAGAGGCGGATATGTAATATAATTGGCCCTGATCTGGCATCTCGTCTACAGTTGCTCTCTCACAGACGCGCCGTCGCCTCTTTCTGTCTTTTTTACAAGTACTTTAATGGTAATTGTTCCGATGAGCTGCTTTCACTGGTTCCCAGACTTCATGAATTCAAGCGCCCTACGAGGCTGGCATCCCGCTTTCACCCTTTCACTGTTGAAACTACTAAATGTAGCCGTCTCTTCTACTCCAATAACTTCATGTCTCGCATCTCTCGCTTGTGGAACTCCCTTCCCTATTCCAGTTAGCCTGAGAGGTATAATCTCCAATGTAATGTCAATCGACATCTCCAGTTGCCTTGATCACTATCCTCCTCCTCATCCTTTCTTCTATCACTCCTATCTGCTCTTGCTCCAAATCTTCTGCAACCCACTGCATTCTAGTGGCTTCACGCCTTGCTCGGGGCGTAATGCTAAAAAAAAAAAAAAAGAAAAAAAGCTTCTAATCGAAAAATCTGAGAATTAAAAAATAAAGTAAATTAGAAAATGGTTGAATTTCACTCAGCAATTGAAACATGTTCCCCAAATTTCAATGTAATTTATTTCATAGAATGTCTGTAAGTGATATTGGCGTGAAACTGTCGAACCGAGTTCAAACTCCGGTCTAACTTGTTACGCTCACTTTTGTACAAATACCCTGACAAAAGGTCGAGTACCACTAAATTAGATGTGCTTTTGCCGAAATGAAAGCAAATCCTTACCTCCTACTTTTAAAATTTGACCAAAAATCAGATTTAAACGAAATTTTCAGTACTTATTCATTAATAGTATTGAGGAAAGATTCCCTGAGTCAACGTTTGAATAAAAAAAATGAAAAGATTGTAACATGTTCAAATAATGAACACACAATAATCATTACTTGCATTATTCAGATTATTATACTCATCTCCATTGCCATATTCACAATGTTTCGGTTGTGGTACGCTCCAGTCTTCTTCAGGTTATACGAATTTCGAACCGTACGCTTTATTTCGTCCACCAGGGTAGATTGTTCTAGTTCCACTTGCCATGCCTCTTCCGGATGATATCTCAATTATTTCCCTTTAACTCAACTCTCCAAGTTTTGGTTAACCACTGCGTGAACTCACAACTCATTGGGTCTTGTCAGTAGATCTAATCAACGTCTTTATTCACTAGGGCCTAGGCCATGTGTTCTTGAGGGAAATGGAGATGAGGATAACAGTTCGAATAATGTAAATAATGCAAGTAATCATAATAGTAATACTTCATCTCAGAGATATAGACAAATATTGCAAAGTTCTTTTCTTTCATTTTTTAAATAATGATATTTATTTAAATGTAGGATACACAAATTTTAACTGCAATTATTTATCATGAAGTGGAAGTTAGAAAGTTCTCTTTGACTGTAAGGAAAATGATCATGAATAGTCTTTCAGTGAGGAAGAGAGAAAGAGGAATTGGGAGACAAGACGCCGAGGTTGACTCGTGCCTGCTTACTACTGCCATTCCTTCTCTATTTACCAACCACCCGACAAGACAAGATGTGGCCCAAGGCCAGTTTTTAATGTGGGGCATTCCGAGAGCTCGTAGACTCGGGCAAAAAAAAAAAAAAAAATTGCCCGTAGACCCCGTATACACGGGGTCGGGTTTGTTTACCACCCCAAACGAGAATTTGTCCTTCCACATAGCCTCATCTGCGTTCCTCTCCACCCGGAGGCAGAGAGTTTGACAAAAGAGGAAGAGGAAGCCTACTCCTCCTTCTGCCGAGTTGAATGAAATTTTTGGTTCTTATCATCCTGTGTAGGCTCCAGAGGCTTGTGTTTATTTACTGGCGGAAGCTGATTTTATTGGCAACTTATTTTTATTAAATTAAAAATTTGAAGTATGTTTGAAACTTGGAAGGTTGCACGGAACCCTTGTGACGGTGTGTATAATTTTGCCATTTTTGCTCCTTAGATTTGATGTTGTTCACTTCCGCCGATTCTACAATTGATCAACTCTATACTTTATAGGTCATTTTTATTAGAAAACTTTTAGAAAATATTTTTGAGGGTTCAGCGCCCCCCCACCCTCGATGTCATGTGTGTACTTTTTAATCTGGAGAACATTCTGGAAATTCTTTTACAGTTATATAACGAAAAATCTCTGAAGATGTTATTTCAATAAAAAATTATATCAAGTGGGAATATATACCGAAAATTTGTCCCGAAATTTCCCAAGAGTAATTCAATACCACTTAAAAAGAAAAAAAAAAAAAAAATTAGACGTTGGTGATAACATAATTTAATAAAACATTATTTTCTTTCAGATTGGAGAGGAAAAAAAATCTACACTTATTTAATATGAAAAATGACATGTAATTTTTGAGCGCGAATTTGAAATTTGTCCCTTTGTTGATTAAGTGTCCTTTATTTAAAGACACGCTTGAAGAATTGAAAAATATAAAGTTTAATGCCATTTTCGAGTGTGGATTATTTTTGATAGAATTTCTTTTTTTCTTTAAGCAAATTAGATTGTTTTTTGTATGGATGTTCCAAAAAGAAAATAATTTATTAGAATTACTGCCTTTGATTGAGGAATCCCTTGATTGGTGTGTTTAATATGTACATCGGTAACTATAAAAAAAATTTCAATTACTATGGTTAAACTGAAGAATGTTTTACTGCACTAATCGAATTTTGGCATATAAAAAAATTTCAGCGCACTAATCGAAAACGCATAAATCAAATGAGCACTAATCGAGGGTGCCTGTATAACCCGGTTAGGTTTTCAATCGAAACCGGAACGGAAATGAACTTGACGAGGAAGTAAAGGGAGATAATTACGACCCAACGACGTTGATGCAACGGACACGTTTTTCATAAGTAAACAAGACATGATTATTAGTGGAACTTTTTCACTTTTATTTTTTTCTATATTATTTTTGCCGTCTAATATTATTTGTATTGAGAATGGAAGACGGAAAATTTATCCTTTTCAAAATACCTCGTTGCCATTCAATGAACGAGTTGATGATTTAGTTAGTCGGCTTAATGTATCTGAAATTATTCTTCAGTTGTCCCGGGGTGGATCTGTTTATCCTGCCCCAGCAATACCCCGATTTGGGATCAAACCATACCAATGGGACACCGAATGTCTTAGGGGCGATGCAGACGCAGGCATCGCTACGGCCTTTCCCCAGGCTATTGGACTGGCCGCAGCTTTCAGGTAAGTTCGCTTAATCACTAAAAGACAATATTACTAATTAATTCTTTTATCGACTAAATAATTATTAATTAATTTAATTTAATTTTTTTTTTAAACAAATAAAAAGTTACTTCACTGATTTTCAGAATTTTAAAAACAATTAATTAAATCATCATTTCTATTTTAATTTTAATTCTTCATCTTACTTAACCACACGTCCGTTGGTCAAGCAGAGGTACCGTGGGGTACTTTCAAGCACCCCAAATGAAAATATTGATCATTTATTTTCTTAGATTTTCTTGAAACTTCTCTATAGTTTTTATCGGATAAAAAAAAAAAGAAAAAAAAAAAGGTTTTATTTTGAAAAGTCGAACTAAAAGGCCAATAAAAAAAAATGATTTTGTAAGTTTCAAAAATTCAAATAATTGGTTTATATTTTATTTTCGGTATTAGATTTTTTTTTTATGGATTGCTCTACAACTGTTTCATATTCCAAGCAATAAATAAAAAGAATGTTACTGTGGTTTTGCATGCATTTTTTACGGTTTACCACAATTAATTACACTTTACAGTCAGTCTTTTTACTACTTTTTAAAAAGGGTCATGTGCTTGTAATTCACAAAAAAAAACAAAACAAAAAAAAACTCCTTCCTTGTTAATGTTCAAAAATCAAAATGTTATTTGATAGCAGTATTTATTCAGGAAGCTAATTTATTTGACTAATCATGAAAATTTGAGAAGCCACTTAAGGAAAATATTTTATTGATTATTCAAACTTCACGGTTGGGAGGTTAACTTAATGGTATTTTTTTTAAAAACATCCGTCTCCCTTTTTTTTTTACCCTAACCCTGCTGAAGACTTTGAAGCCACTTTAAGGCACTGTAGCACAATTCTGTTGTCCCATGACTGATAAAAAAATGGTTAAAAAAAAGATGGGTGTGTAACTGTAAATAGTGAAGTAATACCAATTTGATTATTAATTGTCAAAGTACGATTTCATGATAAAGTGTTCATGAAAAATATAAATATTTTCTAAATACGAAGATCCGGACTTTTTAGTAAATGTCAAGTATTTTCATCGGTGTTCATTTGTAAATATTCCCAAATACCCGGCCTTCTCATTCCTTTTTTGGACGACCTCACCCTCGTTCGTAATCCATATCTTCAGGTGGGTGTATCCATACTCACTATGCTTGGCCAATTGTGGTTGTAAATAATATTATACTCAATCGTCTTAAAAATATTTTTTTTTTCTTATAAAACGTTCTAGGTTTTTTATTTATGTTTGTATACATTTTTATTTTTCAGGCATTTTTTCCTTTAGTAAAAATTTTAAAAATAACTAAATAACTATTTTTAGATTCATTTTTTTGTTATTTTTTCCTGACTTTGTTGACAAAAGTTGTTACACAATTAAAGTCTTTTTATTTTCAGTTTATTTTTATGTTAATCAATCGTATCAGTTAATTTTTTGCTTTCAATAAAAGATAATCTGTCTCTAGCACAAAAAGGAACATTTCATTGTATTCAATTTGTTTTTTTTTTTTTGTACTTTCAACCCGAAAAACAAATTACTACTGGTTCAAATTCCTGAGAAAAATTACAACTACTTTTATTTAGTCTAAAATAAAGATAAACTTTGATTGAGGCTGTGTAGTGTGTATATCACAGATTGTTTTCAAATGATAATGTTGAAGGTGGTAGGGTGTGACACAAGGTCAATTTAAATGTAGGGTGTATACATACAACTTTTTCCATGTGCCGTGTCCCTTCAGGACGTGGGCAATTATGGCTCTCCACAATCTTTTCTCTTTTGTAGACATTAGCAACGTTTATCCTTTTACCCCCTCCACTATACCCATTTCACAATCTATTCAATTTCATCAGCCAAGTGACTTGCTGAATTCCTCTGCTTCTATTGCCATTGATATGCCCTGTGGGTGTTAAATTCTCCAAACCCTTCTTCCTCATTATGTTCCAGAAATTTCAGCTGTCTCTTTCTGATTCTGAGTATAAGTGACCTTTCGGTTTCCATTTTCTTTAAAACTTCATCGTTGCTTACATGTTTGGTCCATGCCATTCTCAGCATCCTTATGTAGAAACCACTTTTCTGTTGCATCAAGTTTCATCTCCATCTATGAAGACAATGTTCAGCTTTCACTGACATGTAAAAGGACTGGTACTACATAGCAGTTCAGTCGACTTCTTTGTTTCTAATAAATTTTTCCTGTTTCTTAATATTTCTTAATACTTTGCTTAACTTTTGGAAGGTGTTTTTCACAATTCCAGTGCAATTTCAGAGTGTCATCTTCTGTTAAAACATTACCTAGATATTTACACTAATTACATAATTCAGGCTGTCGTTCTCATCTTTATTGCTATATTCACAATGTTTTAGCTGTTCTACACTCCGACCGTCTTCAGGTGATACATGTTGGAATTTTGAACCAAACACATTATTTAGTCCGCAAGCTCTTTTTTTTTTCACCTCTGCTATGGCCAAGTACTGAACTCCCAACTCTTTGTGTCAAGTCACTTTTTTATGGATTACTGGGCCATGTGTCCTTGGATATCCCATGGCAAGTGGGACAAAAAACAACCTACCCCCGTGAACTAAATAAAGGGTTTCATTTGAAATTCCAATGGATATCACCTGAAGAAGGGTGGAGTGTACAATGGCCGAAACATCATATAGCAATAACGATGAAGACAACTGTTCAAATGATGTAAATAATGTAAATAGTGACAATACCTCATCTCAGAAATATAGACAGATGTTGAAGAAGGCTGGAGGGAAGGCTTGGAAAATCTGATACACACAGGATAGATTGAGGAGAAAGAAGGACAGAGGGCCAACTGTGCTTAACATACTTGATGAGCTTGAGCAAATGGATGGCTGAACAGGGTTTTGAAGAAATAACAAAAAGACAAAACTTATTAAGAGCTACAAGGACAGGAAGATGAGGAGGGCTATGATCATCTATGTCCTGAAAGAAAGGATAAACTAGAATCCAGACTTGTGTTCCTAAATATTGTCCATAGCAATATAGAGGAATAAAAAAAAAAGTACTATTCCATCCTTCTTAGCTAAAGCAAGTAAAAATAATATAAACGGAAAAATCCTCCTGTTGGATGACAATGATTTGAAAAGATTGATACGAAAAAGAAACAAAAGGCAAGCAAGAAAAATGGAAGGGAGAATATTCTATGGTTCACCAAAAAAAAAAAAAGAAAAAAAAGAAAATATGGTTAATACTCTAAGAAACCAAAATTGGAAATTAAATTCCTGAAGCCAGCCATCATTGAAATGTGAAAAAAGTAAAAAATAATGATTGCATACGACATTCGAAAACAAAAATTAAAGAGATGTGCCAGTCTGCAAAAATGAGTCTTTGAGCCAGATTTCAACCCTGGTGACACTCTTAGTCAAGACAAGACTTTCAGATTCATGGTCAGAAGTAGCAAGGCTGATTTTCCATAGAAAATTGTGAACTGTTGCTAGAGAATCACAAGCAAAGAACTGTACCAAATAACAGAAACCATATTACTTAAGGACTTTCAACAGCAGTAACAACTAAAATGGGTGGCACATGTAACTCAAGGAGAGAATAATGATATAATCAAGAAGTTGACATTTCACACTACCCCAAATAAAAGTCAAGAAAGGAAACTGCCATCAATAGTGGAAAGAGCAATGACAGTTATTGGACTTGTGAAACGTATTTTTCATGAAAAATTGATTTTTAAGAGAAGATTTTATAAATTTCAACATAAAGCAGTAGTGTCTGGTCAATGAATATCAATTATTTCCTTATAAAGAAACGGTTAATATTATGGTGAGTGAAGTTCTGTAGAAATCCAACGCTGTAGATTATTTTCCAGTTTTTAGGATTATTAATTTAGAAATAATTCTCAAATAAGATTAGTATTATTCAAATAGAAAGAAAATTGACTGCTATGATTAGCATCTTGCAAAAAATAATATTTTCACAAATTGCTCCATAAAAATGACTTTTGCCAGAATCAACATAATGAATAATTTTCATTCTAAGTTTTTCTTGAATGTCTGTTATTAAGTAAATGGTTTTATTTAAAGAAAAAAAGGAAAAGGTAATGGTGGCTTTTTTATTTTCTGTGTTATGTTCCTTCAGCAATCATGGCTTTCCACAACTTCATATCCTTTGTAGCTCAAAATAATGTCTCCTGACTCTCCCTCCCAATCACTGTACTGCAATCCATTTACCTAAGCTCATTAGTGAGGTTACTTACTGTTTTCCTCTCTCCTTCTTGCCTTCAATTTGTCCTGTGAGTATAAAATTCTCCAAGTCATCTTTCTGATTCTGAGAACCAGCATCCATTTTGTTGCTATTTTCCTTAAATCTTCTTCATTGCTCACATGCTTCATCTATGGTATTCTCATCATCCTTCTGTAGAACCATAACTGTTGCCTCAAGTCTCTTCTTCATCTGCAAAAAAATTGTGGATTAAAGCATAGGTTGATGAATTTGGTGACATGATAATTGCAAGTTCAATTGCTGGGTGCAGGAAGTGTATACTTGGACCCCAGTGAAAACAGGGTTAGCAATACTAAATAAGAATAAGATGTAAATGTCCCTAGACATGGACTGAGGAACCTGAATAATGTACACACATAGATTAAATAAAGAATTCAGTTTGAGATTCCTTGTAGGTTACCTGGATTAGCAAGCACTTAATGTATTCTGGAGTGTGTGTGTGTGGGGGTGGGGGTCATGGACAAAACGTGTTAATAGAAACAAACATGAGCATAATAGTCTACATGTAAATTTTGACAATAATAAAAACTCCTCATTTTACAAATTCAGACAGAAAGTATGTTATTTTTTAATGATTTTTACATGAAGATTGTGTGTGTGTGTGTGTGTGTGTGTGTGTGTGTGTGTGTGTGTGTGTGTGTGTGTATATATATATATATATATATATATATATAAAATAGATAAAATATGGATTAGAATCTAATAAAATGATAAGATAAGAACCTAATAGGAATCATAAATTTTAATGTTTCATTTTTATTTAAACTTTATCAGAAAATGTGATATGGAGAAAAAAAAACTTTTTCTGTTGCTTGTTTTACATTGGTTAAGTAGACCTCACGTGTATTTGTCTTCTCCAGCAGGTGTTAGTGTATATAATTCATGTATATGTCATGATATTAGTTTTTATTTTATTTTTTTTTTGTGTATGCAGTCCAAAATTGATCTATGAAGTGGCTGAGGCAGTTGGAGAAGAGGTCCGTGCCAAACACATTGATTTCATGAAACGGCATCAAATGGGCACCCACACAGGCATGAGTTGTTTTAGCCCTGTTATCAACATTGTCAGACACCCACTCTGGGGACGAATACAGGTAATGATGTTCTTCATTTTTTTTTTTTTTTTTTTTTTTGGCATTATGCCAAAAATAAGTAAAATAACTAATATTTCTGTCATTTTTCATTTTAGTTCTTTGACTCTTTTGAAATTTGTGTGAAATCTGTTGCATCGTTCCTTGTGTTTTTTTTTGTTTTTTCTAATTCTGAAGAAAAATAGTAACTGAAAAAATTGGCCAAATATTTACATTTGTACCTGTAAAAAAAAAAAAAAAAAAAAAATGGTGTATCAAAAGATGTTATTTTTTCCCTTGACACTGCTATTAATGTATATTCCTTTGGCAATATTTATTGTTTTAAAAAGTTATTTTTAGAAATTTAATAAAATATGAAACTAAATTCATTCGTTATTTTTTCTTCTTGAGAATTGACGACAAAGAATTAAGGTTTATTTATTATCATTGACTTCTATAAAGGCTACTTTATTTTTGGTAGGTTTTTAATTACATGTTCTAAATCTTTTGGTTGGCAGACATCACTCATGACATAAAGTTAATTTTGACATTTAACTGACATTAAAACATGCATTAAATACATAAAAGTAATTTGTATTTCACAACTTTCTGCTATTTTCTTGCAATTAAAACTAGAATTTTAAACTTCAAAGAAAATATTTAAATTGCAGTTTTTTAAATTTTTTTTATAAAAATCCTATTATAATTTTGCTTGTCCCTCCTTTTGTTAGTTTGCACAACCGTTGTGCCCTGCCAATACCACATAAATTATGGACTATTCCGTTTTGTATGATAAGACATATCAAAGACACTACGAGATTTCAGTGAGTAAAATGAAAGAAAGAAGGCAATATAGATGTGTTTAACGTCAGGTTCAGTGAAATGGAAAAAGTTGTCAATTTCAAATCTTTTCATTTGTACCCCCTTACTTCTTAAAATAATGACCAGTATTCCTATTTATAATTTGGTTTGGTTTAAGGTATATCAATCTCAATGGGTTATTTAATGCCAACAAGATTTTTAATGCTGGTAATATTTTTTCCAAAAATGTATTGCTCGTAATATTTTTTTCTTCAAAAATTCATTGCTCGTAATAATTTTTTGACAAAAATGTATTGCTGGTATTAAAACCTATTTTTACACTTTCATAGTGTTTTGACCCCAGTTTTGGGGGTTAACTGTTTGCCCATAGCTGGGGCCCTAACAGGTGCTACCATTCCAGGTCAGGGAACACCAGCAATTAAGAGGTGGTTCCATGCTCTTCAAAATCTTCTGATCAGAGGCCTTGCTGTTGGATGTAGTTTATCATCTTACCTGGGATATCCGGGACATGGATTTAGTTTGTCTTATTTGAAGATTATAGTTATCAGGGAAGCAAGTAAGAGGAAGGGAGTTCCACTGTCGGGAAGTGTGAGAGAAGAAGCTGTTGGAGTAGAAGGGGTGGTTACATTTAACTATTTTAATAGTGAAAGGGTGGGACCAAATACCAACCTAGTAGCATGCTTAAATTCATGCAGTTGGAGTACCAGTGAAAGTAGCTGATAGTAAGCAGGGAGGGTTCTCTATGGTGGGTAAATGAGAGCAGTTTTGTTTTGGAGGCATTCAAATTTACAAGCCATTTCCTACCTGTCAACCATAGATTGGAGGTCCTTTTTGAGACCAATGGCCAGGTTAACTTTGTCAACAAAGCTGGATTTACTGTTGAAGTAGGAGTAACTAGTAGTGTCATTTCTGTAGATGCCTACTTGAGAAGTGATGACATCAGGAAGATCAGAAACAGTATAGGGCCCAGGATAGAGCCTTGGGGAACACCAGCATTTGTATGAAAGGAACTGGAGGAGAACCCATTTAGGACAACCTTCATTTCACGGTTTGACAGGAATGATTGGATTAAATCAAATAATCGTCCTGTAATACCATATCCCTGAAGCTTACAAAGAAGGCTGGCATATCAAACCCTATCAAATGCCTTAGAGATATCTATAGCCACAGCTCGAGCTTTGTCATTATTATCAAAAGCTTGGTATACAAATTCAGTTATGGCCGTAAGCACATTAGCAGTAGATTGGGCAAAGTGAAAACCATATTTTTTGTTAGAAAGTATATCATGGGATGTAAGGTGCTTAACCACTTTGGCATTGATTAAAGCCTCAAAGACATTACCAAAGAGTGGTAGAAGACTGATAGGATGATAGATGGATCAGAAGGGTCTCCAGAGGTCTTAAAAACAGGGACAACAGATGAGGACTTCCAGCAGGCTGGAAAGCAAGAGTCGTCAAGACAATAGTTATATAGTTTGGAGAGAACTGGAGACAGCTGAGGAACACATTTCTTTAGGACAACGGCTGGTATCCCATCATCACCACTTGCTTTATGAGAGTCTAATTTAAAGATGATGCCCAATACTGTTGATGGGGTTATGTTCATCTCACTCAATAGACCCTCAGTTCTAGGTGTGGGTACTCTGGATGAATTATGTGTTGAGTCTGATGAGAATTTCCAAGCAAAGTATTCAACCTTATCAGCTGAAGAAATTAGGACTTTGAATCGGTTGAATAAAGGAGGGATTGTAGATTTGCTGTTGTTCAGCATGCACTTGCAGAGCTGCCAATAGTCTTTAGAACCAAACTTGTGAGATGCAATATGTTGTTTCATTCTATTGGCAAATAGTAACTTTGCTTCATTGAGGACATGCTTGCACTCATTACGAGCAGAGAAAAAGAGACATCTGTTGCAATCAGACATGTCTCTTTGGTACAGATGGAAGAAGTGATTCCTATGGGCTATAGCAGCTGAGCAAGCAGATGAGAACCAAGGAGATGAGTGCAATTTAATTTTATATTTTCTTGCTGGGATGAAAGCCTCGATGCCAGCTTTTACCCAGGAGGAAACCTCAGATGCACATTTTTGAATTGGGTGATTAAAAACCACATTCCAAAGAATGCCACAAAGGAAATCACGGAACAAGTCCCAGTCTGCCCATTGATAACAGAAAGATATTCTGTTAATAGGAGGTTCTAGGCCCCCACCCATTTAATAGCCAAATGCAACTGCTATTTCTACTCCAACAGTTTTTTTTTCTTGGACTCTCTTCCATTTCCTTGCTTCCCTTATAACCACAATCTTTAGAAATTTAAATACAATGTCAATCACCATCTTCTGTCTTCTTGAACCCCATTCATCTCTTGTCCTTTCCACAATCCCCCGTCCTCTCAGAGTTCTCTTACACTTCCACTCTCTGCACCTCTTGGTGTACTAATGGTACTATTGATTTTGCTTGAGGTGAAATGATTTAAAAATATCAATCTATATTTAAATGCTTGTCATTCTTTTTGATGTAATTTTTTCAAAGACTTTGATTTTTCTGTTATTTTTATGTGTGACGATATCAGAAATGATAAGTTCAAGAGCTGCAATTCTGTATCACATGTACAGCTCTCTATAGATTTTTCTTGTTTTTTTTTTTTTTAAAAATCTCTTTTGCTTTACTTATTGCGATTTGATAATGTCACTCATTTTATCATTAAGGACTTTATATTTCATTTGATTGATTTCTGGCAATTTCTTTTGTCATCTTGGTGGACCTTTTTCTTATATTGGAATTTCACTCAATACAAGCCATTTTGAATTATAAATGTCTTCTGGTATTTTTCACATTTGTTGGTTTTGAGATCATTTTAACCACATTTTTGAACTGCTTGCCTTCAATATCTTTCTGGTACCATTTTTGGGGGCTATAGATTGTTTAGAATGGGGAAAAAAGAAAAAAATGATTTTAAAACTACTAGATTGTTTTTGGGAAGAAAGACTTTGTGGTATTTTTTTCTTTTTGTGTGAGGCTCCACACACATGAATAGAATCATGGTTAAAGAGTGACTAGCATTCACTTTGGAATCGACAGATTTAAATCATTGTATTTTTAATTGTATTTCAACTAAGAAAGAATTAAAACTTAGTTTTAGACTCAAATGAGGTTTATTATAAAAAATATTTAAATACTAATTTATATCATAAGGAACCAGAGACATGTTTTTTTTTTTTTTTTCCTCATGTCTTGACATTGTAGGTGAAAAATTCCAGAGATCATCTTTAATTTTATTTTTTAATAATTTTACCCCAGGCAAGGCAATATATCCACTAGGATGTAAGGGGTTACTGGGAGAATATGAGGAAAAAAAAAACCTACTATTAAGGAGAGAGATAGAACATTATAAAAGAATGAGAATTAAGAAGACAGTAGATAATGATTGACATTGCATTTAAACTTTTGGAGATCAAAGTTGACTGAGAAGTCAAGAAGTGTTGATAGAAGAAACTGTTAACATAAAACTTATGGTTACATCTTGCAGCCATTTCAACTGTAAAATGTTGAGATATAGCTGACAATCTCGTACTGTACTTAAATTCATAATATCTAAGTACCACAGAGGAAAGGTCATTAGAATGATTACCATGAACGTATTTATAGAAAAGACACAGGAAAACTGTATTATGGTGGTAATAAAATGACTGGGTTAGTTTTTGATGTCGTTTTAATACTATTTTTGAATTTCTCACCTTTTAATAACTTTCTGGTACCAATTTTGGGGGTTAGGTTTTCTTTAGAACTTGAAAAATTAAAAAAAAATTTTTAAATGGCAGATTTTATTTAACATGCCAACAAGGCTAAATCATAAAAACATGATAATTTTGGAGCCCCTAAGTGTAAGATCTTCAAATTTTAGGGATTTTCTACTTTTCAGTGATTCCTACATTTGGTGAAAAGATCTCAAGGGAATCCATAAGGTTTGACTGACATTCATGACATTCCATTTTTTTTTTTTTTGATGACTTCATGTTGATTTAATCAGGAGCAAACATGCAAATTCATGAAAGTGAAAGAAATTCCTTAGAATTTACCTCCTGCTGTATATTTTATTTATTTTGTATTTTTGCAGGAAACGTATGGTGAGGATCCTTACTTAACAGGCGTCTATGCCACTGGATATGTACAGGGATTGCAGGGGCCCAACCCCCATTATGTTCGTGCAACTTCTGGTTGCAAACATTTTGCTGCATATGCTGGGCCTGAAAATCGACCTGTTTCTCGACTTGGTTTTAATGCACAGGTAAAGTTAATTGTAAATGAAAATACACCTGAGAATTGGCTTGCATTTCATTTCAATCTCATCATGTTTGAAAATCAGTATTTTTTACTGAAAAGATTTTTATTGTCGTATGAATACTGCATCTTGAAAAAACTGAAACTATTTAAAAAGTATTATATGGTTTATCTGGAGATAAAATGGAATTTTGTCTTTTATAAAAGGTCATATTTAAAAGTATTATTTTTTTCCATCAATTAAAATGTTGTAAATTTGAAAATGAAGTGGATAAATGTAAAGAAAAAAATCCCCTAAATGTACTTGTAGGTAAATGGTTCATTTAATTATTATTATTTACATCATTTTTATGGATATTTTAATGATTATTTACATTATTTTAATGGCACCAACATTATTTTAATTGTTATCAAATGATTATTACCATTAATTTAAGACTATTTTAATGGTTAACATAACTTAAAAATAAATCATGGGCAAATTGCAGCCTGCAGGCAACAGATAATAAACAAGGGGGTTGCAGTCTGGGGAGCTTGGTGGCCAGATGTAAGGAGTGATGTGGTTGCAGAAATTGTTTGACAGCGATGACTGGGTTCTCCTGCTTGTGTGGCATGATGTAGTGTCCTGTTGCCAGACATAGGATCTTCTAGCAGCCACCCTATTGACCTAAGGCAGCCCTACCATGTCAAGGCACTTGATGTAGGCCTCTGTGTTGAGTCTGAGTCCCTGTGGGTTAGATCAATGGAGGCATAATGTTGCCATCACTAGTGGCAACTCCAAATACTTTCATAATCACATTTAAACTCATCCTTTCTGAATCCTCTGCAGTGTCTTCAGATTGACACCCAAAGACTCTGAAATGTTTGTATTGTAGATTCTGGTGTGAATGCCAAGCAGTACAGCATGCTGTTTCCAAATTTCTAATGGAATGAATTGCATCATGGTTCTCTTTTTCATACAGCTGGTGCCCAACTGACCCTACTATACTGTGCAGTTGACAAAAACAAGCAATGCACATGTGCAAAATTAAGAATATAAAATAGTGGCAATTTATCCATCGCACCCTGTAGATAGTGGCCTATGATGTTTTTGTTTTGTTTGTTTAGCGGCATATCAACTCCTTATGGGTCATTTAATGCCAAAATTTAATTTTCTTGGGAGTATTACTAGTTTCTTTGACAAAAATGTATTGCTGGTAATTTTTTTTTTTTTCATAAAATATTTGTTGGTGATATTTTTTTTTTTTTCCTAACAGAAATTTATTGCTGGTAATTTTCTTACTATAAACATTTTTATACTTTCATATTGTTTTGACCCCAGTTTGGGGGGTTAACTATTCACCCATAGCTCAGACCCTGGGTCAAGGTGGATTTGGTAACAACAGCAATTAAGAGGTGGTTCCACGCTCCTCAAAACATCCTGATCAGAGGCCTTGCTGCTTGATGTAGTTTATTGTCATATCCTCGACAGACCTGTGAAGTATTCAGATAAAAAAAAGAATAAAATGCTACACAGTTAGATTTGACCTTCTGTAAATAGTTGATCTTTATGGCCTAATTGCTATAGCAGCTGCCCTGGACAGGCTTTCAGAGAAATAGGTATAAAAATTCAAATTTTGATTTTGCCACTTAGCACTATTTAAAATTTGTTTTAAATGTGATAAGCTAGCAATTATAAGGCTCAAATATGAATTCAATGGATATGCTATTTCTATATGAAGAAAATTTATTATTCATATTCTTATGGACTGATGTTGACAATTCATTTTTTTTACTGTTGAAGAAAAATCAAGAAGTTGTTTCTTTTTCTAGGGACCATGTTTTTACATGGCATCATATAAGGAATAGAAAAACTCAATATGACATTGCCAGCAAATATGTTTTTTTTTTTTTTTTTTTTTTTTTTTCACTTCACTGATGTAATGATGTAGGAGAGGCCCTGTTTTTTTTTCCTGGGCTATATGGCTCCAAATGTAATAGAGCTGGAGTGTGCATAGGAGTTATCTCCATGGTGCTGCTCTGGAAATGCTTTCTGTGCCCATGTCATACCCTTGAGAAAGATATGAATTCATCTCTTCTCCGTCCTGAGTAAGACGTTAAAGTACATCTGCGTCCTGGGCAAGACGATTAACTACGAACAGCAGTAAGGCCTCTGATCAACAGGTTTTGAGGAGAGTTGAACCACCTATTAATTGCTGGTGTTTCCAGGTCTACCCTGACCCAGGGTGGTAGCACCTGTTAGGGTCCCAGCTATGGACAAATAGTTAATTATTACCAGCAATACAATTTTGAAGGAAAAATATTACCAGAAACAGATTTTTGACAAAACCAAATATTTCCAGCAATAAAAAATTGTCAGCATTAAATAACCCATTGAGGTTGATATGCTGTAAAACAAAATAAACCAAACCAAAGCAATCATCTTTTCTCAATTATAGGTAAATGTGATAGAAGATGGGATGTTCAATTTCTTAGCCCAAACCTTGTCTGACTGGTCTAATTTTTGGGTGGTATTGGTATTGTTTAAAATAAATAAACTGAAGTGACATTTTATAACAAGTGTAAAGTGGTTTTATTGCATTTTTTTTAATCATTTCACCCCAAGCAGGGCAATAATGCCACTAGGACACAAGGGGTTACTGAGATTTAAAGAGAATGAGAGGACTAGTGAGGTGAAAGGACAATAAAAGAATGGAATTCAGGAAGACAGAAAATGGTAATTGACATTGCATTTAAATTTTTGAAGTGCATACACTTACATGTTAATAACTTGGGAAAGGTATGAATCCATCTCTTCTTCTCAACTCTGGCTAAATAACAAGACTGATTGGGCTCTATAGCCTTGGATGGCAATGGGTCTAGGAGAAAGAAAACTCTGAATTTAAAAAAACCCTGTTGCTTTGTAGGTACAACCTCTTTAGGCAAAGGCTACAAGGTAACTTAAAAAAAACAATCCACCTCGCATGTCATTTTGAAGAAAAAAACTGTCCCCCGCTCTGCCACATTTCAATCTGTGGTACAAAATAATGGACTCCTCAGGCTTAGTTTAATGGTTTGAACAAACCCAAGAATGAGACACAGCATGATGCTGTGGACCTTTCAGATTTCGGGCTATTCACCTATGTGTGTATTACTCACGACATTTTAGATGACAGTGAGGTGATAGGGAAGTAAGAAATTAGAAGGGAGTATCATAGGGGAGAAGTGTGAGAAAAGAAACCATTAGAATAGAACATATGAATACATCTAGCAATGTCAGCATTAAAACAGTGAGACCTAATTGCCAATCGAGTAGCAGTGAAGGCACCCAGGAAAAAAGCTCATTAGAACAATTGACATGAAAATATTTGTAGAAAAGACAGAGTGAAGTCATGTCATGTTAGTTTGTGGCTTATAAATACATTTTTTTTTTTTTTTTTTTTTTTTTAACTTTTTCAAAATAAGTCATAAATTCTGATTTTACTATGTGACAATTGATCAAGTTTATTTATACAAAGTTGAAAATTGAATTTCCCTTGAAAGAAATTCACCATGTTCACGTTTAGAATAAGTATTTATATCCTTTAAACTGATTCCAGGTATCTGAAAGAGATCTTCGCCTTACCCATCTACCTGCCTTCCAAACCTGTGTAGAGGCTGGAACTTATAATATTATGTGCAGTTACAACAGGTAAGTGTGTATGTATTTTCTCTTCAGCTTTCCTCCACCACCAACACCCCAAAAAGTATCTTATCTGCAAATCATTAATGATTCTATATTTCTGGAAAACTCACTTTAAGTCAATTACGGTTAATTTATTCAGCTTGTAGCCCTTTTTATCACAATTTCCAAATCCTTCTTTTAGAATGTAAGGTGATTCTAAGAGAATTCATTATTGGCAGCCACAATCTTAACAACATAAGATATGTAGATGACACAGGGCTGATAGCAGACACGGTAAGGAAACTACTAGAACTCCTACAGAAGTTACTTAAGGAAAGAGAGAAGAAAGGACTAAACATCAATTACTAGAAGACAATGCATGGTTGTCAGCAAAAGGAACAGCTCAACATGCAACTTATGAATTGGAGATACCAAAATCAAACAAGTACAACAAGTGTTTTAACAGAGGATGGAAAGTGCAACACTGAAATCTAAAGGTTCATTGGAATAGTGAAAGGTACATTCCAAAAGCTAAGCAAAGTATTAAGAAACAGGATAATCCATTAAAAACAAAAAATAGAGTACTGTACTGTTATGTAATATCAGTCCTATCTCCTCACAGATGTCTTGAAGTGATAGAAATGTGGTTCTACAGAAGGATGCTGAGAATACCATGGACGGAACATGTGAGCAATAACAAAGTTTTAGAGAAAATAGAAACAAAAAGTACCTTTATACTTAAAATCAGTTGAACATTAGTTTAAATTTCTAGAGCATATAATGAGGAAAGAAGGCTTGGAAAAATCTGACACTCACAAGGCATATTGAAGGCAAGAAGGATAGTGAAAATCTATGCATGACGTCCTGCTTAATGAGCTTGTGTAAATGGATGGGAATAGACAATTTATTAATAGCTATAAAGGACAGGCAATTGTGGAGAGCCATAGATTGCTGATATCCTAAAGAAGCATTGTGCTGTGTTTCAGTTCAGATTTGAAAAAGACAGACTAAGTTGCAAAAGTTAAACATCAGGACTTAAAAATCAAATAGGTGAAGAAATTTATATATCCTGGTAGCTTACTAACAAATGATGGCAAATATGACACTGAAATTTGAAGATGCGTAAGACAGTGGAAATTGCCTTTCAAAAACTAAGCAAGCAAAGCATTAAGAAAAATTTTGTTTGAAACAAAAGAGTGCTGAAATGCTATCTAATATCTGATCTTTTACATAGCAGTTAGGGCTGGAGCATCTCTTCACAAATTGTGAAGAGATTTAAAGCAACAGAGATGTGATTCTGCAGAAGGATGCTGAGAATGCTATGGATGGAGCATGTGAGTAACAAGGAAATTTAAGAGAACTGGAATTACTAGTAAACTTATACTTACAATTAGAAAGAGACATGATATTTCCAGAACTTCTAATGAGGAAAGAACAGGGACTCCAATCAGTATCTGACTCCCTCTGCTAAGCATGATCTTTATAAGAGCCAGATCAGATCAAAAATGGAATATTGCTGCCATATCCAGGATGGAGCTGCCCATTCCATACTTTCCTGTCTTGATAGTCCAAAAGTAGCTATGTGGCTTTGTGGGTGATGAATTATTTTCCACCGTACAACCCCTTTCCCACAGACAAAACATAGTGAACGTCTTGCTACTCTATTGCTATTTCCATAGCAAATATTCCGAGATACATTACTTGGTTCTACCAGACCTGACGTTTACAACTGGGACCCACCATGCCATGTACACAAGGATGAATCATCCCCATGCCCTTTGTATTCCATTAGTAAGGAGTAAGTTCCATTTGGACTGCTTCTTTCCAAGAACTGCTGCTTTGTGGAACAGACTCCCAGCAGGATGTTTTCCCAATCACTGCAATGTTGACCTCTTCAAGTCTAAGGTTACCCGTTATCTTTCCTGCATAACCCCATGAACTTCACTTCTTGCCTTTTCTTATGCTCATACAACACCATACAGTAATCCTCTACCTTGAGTAGCTCTTGGGCCTTGTATTGGGTGAAAAAGAAAAGCTCACCTTTTGCCAAAGAGATATTGCAGGGGTTTTAATGACTGGTCATTCTGAATATCAAAAAGAAGATTTTCATTGGCAAATTTATAGATTGACAGCAGAGGATTTAACGTTTAAGAGTTATTTTTAATCGTTTCACTCCAAGCAAAGTGGGAATGCCACTAGTGTACAGGGGGTTACAGAGAGTGAAAGAGAAGACTGAGAATAGGGAGGATTGAGGAAAGGACAAAAGATGAATGGCATTCAAGAATATAGAAGATGGCAATTGATGTTACATTTAAATCTTTGAAGATTGTACTTATCAGAGAAGCAAGTAAACAGAAGGGAGTTCCACAGATGGGATGTTTAAATTCATATAGTCAGGGCACCAGAGAAAAAAAAAGCTCATCAGAGCAGTTGCCATGAAAATATTTATTGAAGAGACAGAGGGAAGTCACGTCACATTGGTGTGAAAGTGACTAAAATCAAGTAAAAGCAGTTATAAACTGATTGGTAATTATATACTATGATGATGATTATTATCTATTGACAAAGAAAATTTAATCTTTGAAAAATATAATTCATTAACCTAGTTTGCTATTTAAATGTTTTAAGGAAACTTTGTGTAATTTCAAGCTATATATGTCAAAAACACTTTATTGAAAGAGAGGACTTATTGAAAGGAAAAAGGACTTGGAGAATTTGATACTCAATTGAAATTTTGAAGGTAAGAGGGACAGGAAAGCAGTGAATAACTTACCTAATGTGCTTGTGTAAATGGTTGACAGAACACAGTTTGGGAGGGATAGCAAAAGGGTTAAACTTTACGAAGATCTACAAAGGATAGGAAGTTGTGGAGAGCCATGATCGTCTTTAAAGAAAACAGCTCAAGAAGAAGTTGGATATTAATTAAACTAGTATTTGTATTATAAATTTACTAGCACTTAGTCCTATTTTAGAACTTGTATATACCTATAATTGTGTACAACATTAAATTTGTCCATGCATTGAATATTGCTATCTCATCTGGTCAAACATGACCTGATGCTTTTATGTACTTAGGGATAAAATCCAAAGAAGAATCTGCAATGTTATCAGTCCTGACCTGGCATCTCTGCCACTTTCTCACTGCTGTAATGTAGCTTCCCTCTGCCTTTTCTATAAATATTTTCATAGTAATTGTTTTGATGAGCTTTCCTCTTTTGTACCTTGACTAAGCACATTACTAGATTAGCAACTAGGACTCCTCATTTTACAGTTTTTTAATTGGTATCACCCCAAGCAAGGCGGTACAGCCACTAGAATGCAAGGGCTTATGGGGTGTGGAGGAATTAGGACCAGAAACATTAGTAATCAGGAGAAAGAAAAAATTGCAGTCAGGGGGACAGTAGATAACAATTGACATTGCATTTAAATTTCTGCAGATTAAAGTTGGTTGGAAAGTATGGAGCCATGAGGGAGTTCCACAAGTGAGAAGTGCAAGAGAAGAAACTGTTAGTATAGAAGTTACTGCTATATCTAGCTAGCTCAAGTGTAAATTGATGAAATCTCGCTGCCAGTCTTACATTACACTTACATTCATACAGTCTAGGTATTAGGTTGGTGCAAAAATAATGACATAATAATGTCGTTTTTTGACGTATTTTTTAACGTTAAAAAACGACATTATTACGTCATTATTTTTGCACCAACCTAATACCATAGCGAAGAGCTTATCTGAACAATTACCATGAAAGTATTTATTTAAAAAAAAAAAAAAGCACAGAGAGGCAACCTTACAGCGGTGGGCAATCAATGGATCTTATCAAGGAGCTTCAGGAAAATAGCAGGGGCACTGGACCATATATGGCAGCAATATTCTAAGCATGGGTGAATAGTAGACTTTTAGGTATGCAAGATAGATGCCAGAGAGAAAAATTGTCTCTCTTGACACAGTGAACTGATTTTCTTATCAGCTAATCTGGCAATGGATACAGTGTAGTCCTTCCACCTCATTTCAGCTGAGAACGTTATCCCTTGAAGGCATAATGAGTCACTTTCTTGGAGGATAGCATCAGCCATGCTGACGGAAGGCATAGAGGGGCTTCTCAGAGAACAGTTTAGTTTTGGAGGCATTAAAATTAACAAGCCATCTTTTTCCCCAGTTAACAATGACCTTGATGTCATTTTGTATATTGGTTGCCATTTTGACCATGACTATCTGATCAGCTTTATTATCAAGGCTGGAGTAAATGGTAGTGTCATCAGCGTAGATGCCAAGTTGGGAGCTGATGTCATCAGGGAAGGTTGTTAATAAAGATTAACAACAGTGTAGGACCAAGGATGGAGTTCTGGAGGACATCTGCATTAGTACAAAAGGATGTAGATGAGTGGCCATTCCGGACAACTTTCATTTCACAATTTCATAGGATCGACTGGATCAGCTCAAAAACTTGCCTAGAGATGCTGTAGCTTTTCAGCTTGTGGGGAAGACCTGGTTCACCAGAGTTCTTAAAAACTGGAACAGCTGACGATGACTTCCAGAAAGCAGGAAACAGTGAAGCATTTATGATATAGTTTAGAGAGAACAGGAACCATCTTGGGAGCACAACTTTTAATGACTATTATAGAGATGCCATTGGGTTCACATGCTTTGTGGGGCTAAGGGTTACAGATGATAGTAGAAACCCTGAAAAGCGTTGTATGCATATCACTCAACAGAGATTCAGTTGAAAGTAGGAAGTTACGCAGGTATACTCCAGATGAGTGAAGAGTTTGAGGAGAATTTACAGGTAAAACATTCAGCTTTATCAGCAGAGGATAACATCTCAAATTGATTGAAGAGGAGAGGAATAGAGACCTTACACTTATTTAGTACCCTATTATAGCGATGCCAGTAGTCACAAGTGCCAAAGGTTTTAGAGGCTATGTGGTGCCTTATTCTCTCAGCAAACAGGGACTTAGTTTCTTTGAGGACTTGCTTCCATTTTTAATGCATAGTAGCAAATAGGTACCTGTTATGACCAGAGCTGTTCCACTGGTATATTTGGAAACAGTGGTTCCTGCATGCTGCAGTGGCCGAGTATATTGGTGTGAACCATGGAGATGATTGTGGTTTCACCTGGTATCTCCGAGAAGGGGTGAAAGTGTCATGCCAATTTGAACTAAGAAGAAATCTCATTGGCGCATTTTTCGATTGGGAGGTTGAAGATATCAGTCCAATGGGCATCAGGAAGAAAATCCTGGAATCAGCAAGCTGATTACCTGAAGGGAGGGGTCTTATGGATGTCGGGGGGAGGGGGGGTTCCTGTTTAATGGATGCTTGGAAGGAGATATCAATAGTTACCACAGAGTGATCCAAGTTACCAAGAGGGCAGTATTCAGAAGCTTTGCAAGATCGAGGAGAGGAGGTAAAAAATAGATCTAATACAGAAGCATGTTGCTTATTTTGGCTAGGGAAACAAGTGGGGTAATCTATGATTTGGGTGTTGGAGTGGGCAATGGAAAAATTTAATGTCTGTCTGTATACTGGCAACATCAGTATCTTTACAATGTTTCAGCCATGTGTTGTGGTGAGCATCTGAAGACAAATGATGTTCACAAATGGATGGAGAGAAAGTGCCTTTTTTATACTGTCAGCTATTGCGTCTAATATACTGCAGTCTTCAGAAGAGGGGGAACATAAGATCTCTGGCAGAGTTTAGTAGTGAATGACTGAAGCACATGAAAGAGTAGTCAGTAGCATCGAGAGACGATTCCCTGGTCATTGGAAGATTATTCATGCATTTGAATGCTAGAATCTTTTCGGCAAATGGAAAGATACCCTGGAATCTAGAATTCATTGGTTGCAAGTTTGTTTCATGAAGAGCAAAAATATTTGGCAATGGTTCTAAGAGGAAGGATTCTACACTGCAGGGACACTTACCAATGCACGACATAGCACTACAGGTACTCTGATTATATGTGACTGTTGATTGGAGCAGCCTTTTGAAATTGCTACATGTAACCATAAGTTCTATGCTAACAGTTTCTTCTCTCAATTATGGAACTCTCTTTCAGCATTTTGCTCTCCACTCAACTGTCAATTGCTATCTTTTGTCTTCTTAATTCTTGTTTTTTTTTTTCTCTTAATAATGCTTTTCTTTTTCTCATCTTCTTTCACACTTAGATAGCTACAATACATTAGATACATGACTTTTCTAAATAAGTTAAATCTTAACACCCCTAAAATAAAAGAAATGGGATCTTCCTTAACCTAAACATCTCAAAATATCAAATTTGTCTAGACTTATAAATTAAGTGAATCAATTTCTAAGTGAATTAATTTCTTGAATCTTAGTGGCTTTATTGCCTTGCTTGGGATGAAATAAAAAAAACAAGAAGACCTGTTTTGTGATGTATTTTTATATTATATATTGGGCATGCTGTTTAGATTAAGGCTATTTAACCAGAGCTGGATTAATACCTTTCTCAAAATGTATTTACATGTAAATGAATGTAATGAACCCAGCTGGAATTTGAACTCAGTTCTCTGATTCCCAAATCTAAGCCACTATTCATTCTGCTGTTCCATTTCTGTTTTAAATGTTAGCAAATTTCTTTTTCAGTGTCAATGGCATACCAGCCTGTGCCCACAAACGTTTGCTTACGGACATTTTACGCAAAGAATGGGGTTTTAAAGGTTATGTTATTAGTGACGAAGGTGCCATTGAATTTATGTTGATTTGGCACAGCTACAGAACGACCCCAACCAAAATCGCTGCAGCTAGTCTTAACGCAGGATGTAATCTTGAACTGTCAGCTGCTCTCAAAAAACCTTTTTATTTTGAGCTTGGTAAGTATTTCATAAAGATAAGATTTAGTATTATTTTTAAGGAAGACTAAAAACTTAGTACATTAGTAAATTTTATTGCTTTAGTTTAGCAATGATCTCATTTGTCACTTGAAATTCATGAGTTGTGTGAATTAAGCTTTTTTAACAGCACCATCTTAAAATATTGACATATAACAAAATGACAGCATTAAAACTCCGAACTTATTCAAAATATTAGTTGAGAAATATGATTAGAGAGTCTATCTTTATCTACTAATTGAAATTATATTCATATGTAGAATTTGACTAAGTTTACAAAAGGTTAACTGTATGAGGCACTTAATATATCAGCAATGTTTGGCAAGACAACTGCAAAACCATTTCTATGTGGCTGGCTGGCTGGCTATCTATCTATCTATCTATCTATATCTCTCTCTCTCTCTCTCTCTCTCTCTCTCTCTCTCTCTCTCTATCTCTATCTATCTATATATATATATATATATAATAATTTTTTTTTTTGTTTTTTTTTTTTAAATATATAATCATCGCAACACTGAAATTCCCATGTTTCAAAACTGAAACTCCAATTCAAATTCAATCATAAAATTTAAACTTAAAATACAAAGTTCCATTCCATTATCAAGCAATGCTAAGAATAACTTTTTAGAAATTGATTCATTTAATTTATAAGTTCAGACAAATTTGATATTTTGAGATGTTGGGGTTAAGGAAAATTCCATCTTTTTTATTTTAGACTTTTATTAAGACTTATTTTTAGAAAACTCATGTATCCAATGTATTGTAGCTATTGAGGCAGTCAAGTCAAGGTGGGGGCTGGGGTATCTGTCTATTGATAGAAACTTCTTTTTTCCAAGTATTAGGTTGGTGCAAAAATAATGACGTAATAATGTCGTTTTTTGACGTTAAAAAATACATAAAAAAAACGACATTATTACGTCATTATTTTTTGCACCAGCCTAATAGAAATTTATGGTAGTTTCTAAATAATATTTAACTTTTCGTGTATGCACAAAGGACATGGGATCTACAAGTTCTTGATTTTTATTAATTTACATTTTACTGTTGGTGTTTTATTGGTTTCTTTTAAATGCCAGAAATATTTAGATAAGGATGTCTGGTTGTGGTATTTAGTATTATTGAAGGAATTTTAGTATTGGTTCCATCTTAATTTAAATTAATTCTTTGTGCATCCTACGTAGACTTTAACATCATTAGGATTCTCAATAGATGAGATATTGATTTAATAAACTATGGATTTTATTTGACATTTGCAATAAATGTCATATAAAAATTGTGCAAAATTAAGTTTCTGAAAAATGAAAATTTACTAAATCAAAGAAATGAAATAGCGAGTTTTTGTAGACATTGCCAAATTTTTTCCTTAAGTAATAGCTAATTTAAAAAAAAAAATGAAACTAACATATTTATATTTGATCATAAATAAAATAGTTTATGAATATATAAATAGATTCTAATATATTAATTTTAACATTAGCATATATGTACTCAATTAGTAAATAAATTAAATATAATATCTTAAGTCAGTGCAAATAAAAATATAAATATTAAAAATGTGACTAAATAATATTTGAATGCCTAACCCCTGACCCCCTTTGAGAAAATCATAATTGAAATTTATAAAAATTAAATAAAAAATTAAAAAATAAATTTTTTTTTTTTTTTTCGGGGAAGCACATATTTCCTACGAAATTACCTAAACATTCAGGGCAGTAAATGTAATTAATATTTTACCATTTCATAATATGTTGTCATTGTTTTACTTTAAGATATTTTTTGTGAGCAGAAATGATTGATTGTGAAAAATCTTCAAAGGTGTGTGTTTATAAAAAGTAATTTAGACTTTGGTAACCAGAGACTTCTTTGTGGCTGAATGGTTAACAGCACGTCAGATCAAATATGGTTCCCATAATTGGTTACAAGTTCGATTCCTGTCTGAGAGCCCATATTTTTTATGAAATTTCTCAAACATTCAGGATGGTAAATGTAATTAATACTGTTTAATCAAGAAACAAAGCATTTACTTAAATAAATTATATTGATAAAAACAATGTATAAACAGAAAATATATAATAATATCAAATCCGTGAGTGGGAAGGATAATCAAAGTCGGTCTTTTTAATATAAAATATTAAAAAGTTAGATCCATAAAGAGAGCTCAATGTATAGTATACAGAGCAATATAATATACATCAAGGAAAAACACATCATTGAAAACATGGTTATAAATTATAATTTATTTAAACGGGTAAGTTTTTAACACCTGTGTAATCAAACTGAAATTACAAATGGTTTAAATTTATCCAGAATATTTTAAAACACAAGATAACAGATAGTCTTGACACTTGACAGTGAAAATGTATTTTCTGAGTATTTATAATATTGAAGACATGTAGGGGAGGAAGTATTGTTAGCTTGCAACCTGATTTTTGTGCGTGGTGGTTGGGAGAACATAGTAACAGCTAAAATACTAACATATTGGTTACAGGTTTGATTGTGTTGTGACATAAGCAAAGTGTGACGTGTTTTTTTTTTTTGTATGCTTTTTATACACATGTAAGGATGCAAGCTCTTAAGTGATTTTATTATTAATTGTTTTTATTAATTGGTGGTTATTTTTGTTTTATGAGTCTTCCTTCAAGTCTGTTTTTTTTTTTTTTTTTTTTTTTTTTGATTTAATTTTGCTCATTTTTTGGTATTGTTTGTGAGTAGCTGTCTCATGTTATTATGATCCTTATACTGCTTATTAATGTTTCGTATGATGTCATTCTGGTCTGATATCTGGCAGGCGAGTCTCTGTGGGAGTGTCATTGTAGCATATTCTATATAAGATGTTTTGTGTTTTTTATTTACAAAAATAACATCCCATAGTGGACAAGTATATTCATATACAACATTAGCCTTATATATGGGGTTGGAAGTTTGGGATAGATTTCTTTTTAATAACTAACTTGATAGTTTTGACGTCTTTTTTGTAATTGTGGTACATTTGATTTTGGTAATATATGTTGATAGCATTAGTGCCAATATTATATTTATGATTGTGGTTTTTATTGTTAAAATTGTTAAATGAAAATTGATTTGTTTGTCAACTAAATAATTAGGGTCTCCGTTGTTGATAAGTGTTTGTTTTATATTAAGGAAAATTATTTTGGATGAAGAAATGAATTTAGCTCTTTGGATTTGGTTATTAATGACAGCAGTTTTAGATTTGTTCAGGGCATTCACTATTGTAGTTTAGAAGTCAAGAGTAAGAAATAGGAGACATTCTATATAGAGATGTGGTAAAATTATTGCTGTTATAGTCAATGAAAATATCTAGAAATAGAATTTTTTTTTATTGATATTTAGTTCATAAGTGAACTTTAAAACGAATTTAAAAAAAAAAATTTTCTTTAAGTTCTATAACCTCATTAATGGATTTAGTTTGGCTGAAAATGTTATCAATATATCTGGCATAAATGCTGGGTTAATATATTTTATTGAAAATTTTGTTTTCTAAGTTGGTCTTATAAAAGTTTGAAAATAAAGGGCCTAGAGGGCTGCCCATAGCAATACCATCAGTCTAGGTGTAAATATTACCAAAGTGTTTGTGGAGAGGGTCTTGTGTTTTGGATGCTAATAATTTTTTTTATTAATATTGTGGCATTCATTTTAAGTGTTGACAGAAAAGAATAGTGATCAATGTTATTTAAAATAATGTCAATTGTTTCATCGACTGAAATGTTAATGAACACAGTTTTAAAGTCTAAAGATGTTAAGATTTCATTCTGAGGTTTGTTGAAGTGAAGAATTTCTAAAAATTCGTTACTGGAGATGATACTATTCTAATGACAAAAGTACGCAAGTATAAGCTTTAAAAAAGCTTTATTCAGCTGAGAATACAAGGTTTGTGTATAGTGTCCTTTTATAGTACCAGTAGACAAATAGTTCTCTCAAAGAGGAGAGTAACAAAACAAGAGGAGACCACTCTTGATTATTCATAACAACTATATTTGGTAGATGAGTATGGCATGATTAATTGGTTTAAAGTTAATTAAACATAATTGATATATGAGTGGAAGAACTTGTGATATAGTAGTTAGGGGTGGAATGTTTGATTTTTTTTTTTTTTTTTTTTTTTGGATTTCAACATTTTTGTATATATAATCAGGATGATGTTTGTTAGTGATTTTCATTGTTACTCATAGTTATTAGCTGATTTACATGAGTTTTTAGCTGAGAAGTTGCGTTTTTAAGTCATTTTTTTGAATTTTGTGGTATCATCTTTTGTATTGACAGTAATTTTTTGTGGTATTCATCCTTATTTAATATTAATAAAAATAATGACGTAATAATGTCGTTTTTTGACATATTTTTTAACGTCAAAAAACAACATTCTTACGTCATTATTTTTGCACCAACCTAATACTATGAAAATATTTGATTTATCGTTTTTTTCTTATGATAATAGTGGGATGACTTTTTAGCTTGTATTTGAATTTTTTCAAGTTTTGGCTGTTTAAAAATGAATTAATTTTTTTTGATAGATTCGGCTTTTAATAAGTGCATCAATAGTCAAGCAAAGTTGAATAGATCTGACGTGCTTTAAACTCCTTATATCTGTGAGGTCAAAAGCACATCAGACCTAACAACAGTTTCACCTCAGGAGACACTAATTCAAATCCTGCTGGAGAGTATATATTTTTCTTTCAATGAGTTTTATTGAATATTCAGGCCAGTAGACAAAAATAAATATAGAGTTTAATAAATAAACAGAACATCTACTCAAATATGTATATCCCCCCACAAAAATAATCCAAGTAATAAAATGTTAGATTAAAAAATAAAAATCCATCCGTTTTATATACATACATATATGTAAGCAAATATATGGATATAGATTCGACAGTATGAAGAAAAATATACGGAAAAAACAAACAAAAATCCTTATATGCAATTAGGAATACATTTTCACAGCGTCGCCCACGTGACGACAACGTGACCATGTTTAAACGGAACGCTGATCATATAAAACTTTCAGTTATTTGTTTGGATAAGTCTTGTTCTTATGCCCATCGTCTTTGTCATGTTGAATTGATAATGTTAATTATATTTTATGAATATGTCCTGAAGATGGTTTATTAGACCGAAACCTCCGACGTTGACATATTAACATTAAAACACCATAATTGCATATAAGGATTTTTGTTTGTTTTTTTCTGTATATTTTTCTTCATATATATATATATATATATATATATATATATATATATATATATATATATATATATATATATATTAGATTGGTGCAAAAATAATGACGTAATAATGTCGTTTTTTGACATTAAAAAATACGTCAAAAAACAACATTATTACGTCATTATTTTTGCACCAACGTAATATATATATATATGTAAGTAATTAATGGATTTTAATCTGATATTATTGCAATAAATGTTATTTTAGCTGATACATATGTTTCAATGGATATCTTGTTTTTTTGTTAATCAGTGCAATTAATGTCCACTGGTCTAGACAAGTGAAAATCTTATAGAAAATTAACCTCCCAGTAGGGGTATGAAAGGATATATTTTCTTTAATAAAACTTTCTGTTGTCTCAGCTTGTGGCCATAAATTTCATGTATTTCTGCTCAAAAATGTACATCCACTAAAATGATGATTATAGTAAATATATTTGAATGGATATGAGTTTGGAACTCTGGATTTCATGATTATATGATCCTCAGACAAGCAGTTTCTCTGAGGAATTGCATAAGCGTGAAGCCCAGGGTTACAAACTTGTATCCATTCAATTAAATATGTTAGCTCTATCACTGACATTGAATGCTTTCCAAAATATATATAGAAATTTTATGTATATATTATAAAGAGATAATCTTACATTGAATCATTTAGTAATATTAATGCGATTAATGGCAAAATCTCTTCACTAATAGACTTAATATAAGCATTAAACTACTAACAATCCACTGAATGATGCAATCCGTATCTATAAGATTGTTGTTAGATGGATCTGGTGTATTTTTTATAGAAGCAAGTACTTTCAAAGACATCATTATCTCAATGTCAGTGTCAATTTTCCTTTAAAATCAAAACTTGAAGACGAAATAAACGTGTTGTTTTTTTTTACTCATCATTTTAGTGATATATATATATATATATATCTCACTATAATCATCATTTCATCGATATATATATTCAGAATTTATTTTTAGTGGATACCAGTATTTAAGTAGATGATCCGTTTTTGTTTTTTTTTTAAACAATGTTTATTTTGTCTACTGGTGTGTGAAAAATAAAGAAAATGTACCAACATGGCACAAAATAACATCTGAAGCAGTAAAAAAAAAAAATATGTTGGATTAAAAAATAAAATGTATTAATTCCTTTTATTTATTTTTATATATATATATAATATATATAGTTCCCAATTTAAAAAAAAATTCCTGTTCTGCAGGAAGCCTTAAAACATTGTGAATTTATTTTCCTTTTGAAAGATGATGCCTTGAGGAAGGGTCTTGTGACTGAAAAGACAATCCGTGAAAGTGTTAAGCCTCTGTTTTACACCCGGATGAAACTTGGTGAATTTGATCCGCCACACATGAATCCTTATTCGCATTTAAACATGTCTGTTGTACAGAGTCCAGATCATCAGAAACTGGCAGTGAAAGCAGCTCTTCACACGTTTGTCTTGTTGAAAAATGATCATAATATTCTACCTCTCAACAAGGAGTTTGCTCGTATTGCAGTAAGTAGCATTTAGAGTACTTGGGGGGGAAAAAAAAAAAAAAAAAAAGGAAAAATCCCTCAAAAACTGTTCAGTTAATAAAAATTATCTCCCCCTTAGTTCACAGCATGAATTATCTCACCTTTATACATTATATGAATTATCCCCCTTTAATACACTGGTTGCTCTGAAAGTAATACCTCCTAATTTATTATTTTTACTCTGATGGAAGTTGGTGGTATGTTAGAGGTTGAGCCTTTCCACCTATAAGCATAATTTTTTTTGCCATGTTATTGATAAGTATGGAATATTGGCGTGAGATGAAATAATCTGTAGAGTGAATGGCCATAGTTAAATATAAATAAATAACTGGCAAAACTGCCTAACAGATTTGAGAAAGCTTGCAATAAATTACAAGAAAAGAACAGGACAAAAAATAATATAAAGCAAGCAAAAAATATATGCAAAGCAAATTAACAGGAATAAGGCAAAAAGTTCACAAACTAAGAATTGGGGCTGACACTTGGCAAATTTGGATAAACGAATTTAGTGTTCTGACTTGAAGACAAGACAGGCCCAAACTAGGTCAAATGTGACCAAGAAGTGGCCTATTTTATTGGCTAGGAAGAAATCCCAGCATGCATTTGTGTGCTTCTGCCTATAAATTGCAGAGTGGAAAGTATTTTGCAGTTATTCTTACTGCTGATTGGAACTAACATAGCTGATTTCAGAAATAACTTGACAAAAGATGGCTTATTAGTTTTAACACCTCCAAAACAAAACTCCTCTCTTTTAAACATCTTAGAGAACCTTTTTTGCCTTCAATCTGCATGGCTGATGCTAACCTTTAGAAGAGTGACATATTGCACCTTTTCTGGCTAACATTTTCCCCTGGCATGAAGTGGAAAGATTATATTGAATCAACTGCTAGGTCTGCTGCCACAAAAGTTGGTTCACTGTGTTATGCTAGAAAATCTTTCTCACCAGAATCTTACACATTTATAAGTCAACCATTCCCTGATGTTTTTCTCAGACCCTGCTTGCATCATAGTGGCTTTATTGCCTTGAAATGATAAAAAATAAATAAATACTAGTCTGGAGTAATAGATGGTACTTACTAGCACACTGGTCTGAAGTATCTCAAAACCTTGTGCCTGGAGAATTTGGTGGGGTAGTCCTTAGTGACTTGTAAAGCCTGGTGACTCAAGGAGCTCTTAGAACCAGGAAAGCCTGGATCCTCAGTAGGTGAGGATCATTAGGGACTTGCAAAGTCTGGCCCGTTTGGGTGATGAGTTCCTATGGACTTGAAAAGCATGGAGCCTAAGAGATTGCTTCCCCATTGAGTCCCCATATATTTAAATTCTGTATTGTTAGTATCATTTCTAAAATACTTGAGAGGTTTTAAACTTCTAGTTTCTTAATTAGTGACTTAATTCTAATTGTCTGCTAATTTTCTAATTTGTTAATTTTTGTTAATTTATTAATTTCCAAAAACCAAACAAAGTACTAAGAAACATGAAAATTTCCAAAGAAACAATGAAAAGAGTGCTGAACTGCTATGTAATATCAATCCTTCTATATGGCAGTGAATGCTGGACAATTTCTTTATGGAAGACTTGAGATAACAGAGATTTGGTTCTGTATTGAGAATATCTTTGACATAACATTCAAGGAACATTGAAGTCTTAAGGGAAATGGTAACAAAAAGAACAATGATACATAAAATTGAAAAGAGACAGCTAAAATTTTGGGGGCATATAATGAGAAAGGAAGCCTTGGAAAAATTAACACTCACAAGTCATATTGAAAGCAAGAGGGGCAAATGAAAGTATCGAGAGGTCTAGCTAATTATCACGAGTAAATGAATAGTAGAAGGGAGAAGGAGAGTAGAAAAAAAAATGGAAACAGATATTGCTAAGAACTACAAAAGATAGAAAGTTGTGGAGAGCTATGATCACCCATATCCTGAAGGGACACAAAATGGTGTTTTAACCTTTAGATTTTACTTGATGAAGTTATTTTCTATTTTACTTTACAAATTCTCTGATAGAAAGAGTTGCTTTGGCACTCTGATTCTTGTTCAACTGATTATTGCTTTTTTTCTTATGAAGTCTCTTATGAAGGGTACATTTGACTGATTTCTTTTAAATTATTTACTAAATCTGATGAAAAAGACCAGTGCACCTCTTAGTATCTTGATTATAATGGCAACTGATCTCTCCTCTGATCAAACTCTCACAGTATAATGTGGAAAAGACTGGTTGGTATCATTCAGTATGTCCAAAACTAAACAAGTAATATTTCCTCACCACTGAAAAGACCCTAGGCATGCACCAATCCTGATCAATAGTCATAAACTGAAAGAGGCTACTTGCCTCTGTTATCAACTGGGTCGAAAGCTCACACTCAAACTTAAATGGATTACATATATCCATGCCATTGTAAAAGATGCTGGAAGAATGTTTGGTTCCTTGGATCTTTCTAACTTCTACTGCCATGATCTATCTTTACAAGAATCAATTCAAACCAAGAATAGACTGTCCAGGGTATGATGATAAACTATATCCGGCAACAAGGCCACTTATTGGGATTTTTTGAGGAGCATGGAACCACCTCTTAATTACTGTTGTTCCTAGGTCCACCATAGCCTCGGGTGGTAGCAACTGTTAGGTCCTCAGCCTATGGTTAAATAGGGAAACCCCAAATTGGGGTAAAAATATCATGAAAATTTTCATAGTAAAAAAAATTAGCCTTTTAGACATTTTGAAAAAAAAAATAAATGGCTCACAAGAAAATTAAATTTTGGCATAAAGTGCTGACATGTTAAACAAAGAAAACCAAGTATGAAGTATTGCTGCTATGCCTGGGCTGGTGCTGCTTAATCTTCACTGTCCAGCCTCAACAAAGTTCAAACCACTTATATGACTTTTTGGGTGATGAATTATTCATCTCCCTGTAGCTCTTACCCAAAAGATGAAATGTTGCTAGCTTCTTATTATTCTATTCTTCTTATTATCCTATTATTAACTTTGGATGAGTGTAGAGAATAAAAAAAAAAAGAAGAAAACAGCAACCAGTGAGTAAATTCAAGCTCTCCCAGCTGGTATTCCAACCTCGAGTCATTCCTTCTTGAGTTCTGTATCAAAAATCGTACTAACAGACTTTTTCTAGCCGCCAACCGTGAACGTCACTCCAAGCACAATATTTATTATTGTATATATACAATAAATGCGGCACAAGGCCAAAAAGGGGGGTTGGGGAAAAGGACGGTCATCACTTGTCTTAATATAAAACTTAGCTAGCCACAACCACTGACCCTATCATACAGAACAATATTCCTTTCACCAAAACAACACATTTATCCATACCTTTCTTACTACATCCAACCAAAAAACATCTTTGACTCCATGAAAATCCTAAATACTCCCCTTATTTACAAATATTGACTGTGGGTGAGGAGGGGCATAAAACAACAATTTTTAAAAAGATCCCCAATGAATATATACAATATGACACAAAATATTTACAAGAAACTAAACAAAAAGGTGTTAGTAATAACCCCCCCCCCCACACACAAACTTTAAATGTGGCAGAAATATCAGTTAACCGGACAAAATCGATGCGGGACTATGAAAATAAAGGAAAACATTCAATCCTCCCAAGCATTCACACAGGCACACACTCATTCATACACAACAACAAATATGAAAAACACACACGCGAAATGAAAGGCGCCCTGCATCCACCAGAGAACTAGCATCACTGACCACCTAAACGAGGGAGGGGATGGGGAGTTAAACTAAAGGAAAAAAATGGGGACAGAAAAAAAAAGGGACCAATGAGCAAACACACCCTAGCTAAGTTTATGGAAAAAGAAGAGAAACTAAAAAGTCAAAAACGAAAAACCTACTCTAGCCTAAAACCAGGGATGGGTTGCCCAAGTTCAACCCAGGAAAACAATATCCTATTGTCTAAGCGGCATCAAAATGCCACTCAAGGTCAACCCCTTTTACTCGGGACATACTCGCAAGATTCACCTACCTTTTGCTAAATTCTGATGAGGTGAGCCGCTGCCTTTCCGTCCTAATCTTGACTTTAAGCTGATGCTTAAAGAACAAGATCAGTTGGGAAGAAGTGAACTTCTCGCCCTTAAAGAATTCCTTCTGACGCGTCGTCCAAATCACGACTCTCATAACCCCTAGTAAGCAACAGAACACATAGTGTTCAGCCTTTGTCATATGTGGCACCACATTGCTACAAACAGAACTGGCTTCAAGGACAAAAAACTTTCCCTGCTGCATGCGAACTATGAGGCCTTCAACAAACCTGCACAACGGCACTACCGCCCTGCACTGAAAGAAGGCGTGACCAATGGTCTCGACTTTCCCCGTACAGCGACGACAGTTTGGATATTTCTTCAAGCCTGCTGAACAAAGTCTCATGCCGACCCAGAGGGCTTCACGAATCACCAGCCAGGTGAGTGATGCCTCATCGTTATTGAGGCATTTCAACCCAGGCGCCCAAGGCCATATCGAGCAAGCCTCCTGCTTCGTAAGACCGAGCTCGCCAATCAGATCATCTTGAACGGCCCCCCTAACTAACACTCGATACAATGCCTTACGAGACAACACCTGGAGCACTCGGCTCGGGATGTACGGCTGGCCTCTTCCTCCCACGAGTGCACACTTGTCAGGGACGGGAAATGTTTATGGACATCTTCTTTCCAAAAGGCAACCTCCTCATCCGATCCGCGTCACATTCGGTCTAGAAAGGTGATGCGAAGCATATGTTGATGAATCTCAATGCTAGGCATACCCAGGCCACCCTCAGAGGGATGAAGGCAACAGATCTTGCGAGACATCATAGGGGCCTCGTCTCTCCACAAGAAAGAGAACAAGGTCCGTACTAATAAAATTAGTCTGGCATACAGGAGTGGAAGTACAGAGAGTCGGTACAGGAGTATCGGATAGATGTGTGAAACATACTTCCGCCCTTTCCTTCAGGGAAAGTCTCCTCCGAGACCACAGATTAACCACGATCTCAGCCTTCCCTTGCACCTCCAACCAATTCATTTCCAACTGGAGATCTGGACCGAACCAGATGTCGAGTATCTTGATCGGCCCATCCGTTCAGAGGAAAGGTCCCGGAAGAGAAACTCCCTTCCATGCACCCAACCGCAAGCCAACAGACTTATCGCGGTTGATCTTGGCCCCTGTCACCATCTCATAGCCACTGATCTCTTTGCTGACTTCGTCAATCTCGGCTCTGCTTGACACAAGAACCAAAACGTCGTCAGCATAGGCAGAATACCTGGCTGAGGTGGGAGCCCCAGGCAGGGCAATTCCGCGCAGGACCGGATTCGCCTTTAACTTGTGAAGGAATGGTTCCAATGCAAGAACGTAAAGCAAAGGCGAGAGCAGACAACCTTGACGAATGGAGCGAGACAATACGAAAGGCTTCGATCTTATCCCATTCACTTCCACCAGCGCACCGGTGGTCGCATACAAAAGTCGGATCCAGGAGCGAAAGTCGGCTCCGAAACCAGCCGCTGAAAGGACAGCCTCCAGAAACCGATGGTCAACCCTATCAAAGGCTTTGAACTGATCTAAATTAATCAGCGCGGCTTCACTGTCGACTTGTTCTAAGATCAAGCGTACCATATGAAGGTTATCCTGAATAGTCCTGCCCTTCACAGCACAAGTCTGTTCGGGGCCAATCAGACGAGACAAGACAAGCTGCAAACGGTTGGCTAAGATCTTTGCCAAAATCTTTAACTCAGTGTTTAACATGGTTAAAGTTCCCTAACCCATCCCCTCCGTTCTTGTCCTTACGCAGCAACTTGATCACACCCCTGGTGAAGCGTTGAGGTATAGACCCCTGCTTCATCCAGTGGTTGAAAATCAGTTCCAGCAAAGGAACAAAAACGGGCGACTGCCTCAAGTAAACTTTGTAGGGAAGACCATCTAGTCCCGGAGATTTATCCAGGCCAACCTGCTTCAGCGCTTCCCAGATTTCTGACTCTGTAATGGGACCCTCGCACCTCGCACCTAGCCGCTTCAGCTGCATCAAGGCAGGGAAAGTCAGCTAAATAGGTGTCGAACTGAGCAGAGCTCAGACTGGGCTCCCTGGTGAAAAGATCCTGAAAGTAATCTCAAAAGGCCTCGCATATGCCCACGTTTGTAGTCATGGTCCGCTTATCCGGCAATGTGACGCACGCTATATGTCACCTAGACGTGTTCTGATTCTCCTCTGCATGCAGTTCAGCGGCCATGTTCGTCGCCTCAGAAGACATTCTTTTTAGCCTAGCCCTAACTACCTGAGCTTGATCCTTCTTGATAAGCAAGGAGGACAACTCTGCCTTAGCTAAGGCTATGTCCCCACTAACGCGGGATTTCACGGCCCGATCAACTTTATCTTCTAAAGCCGTTTGTGCCGCTAATCTATCTAGATTGAGTCGACGACTAAAATCGGCAGCAAACGTTCTAATTTTGCATTTTAAATTATCCCACCAGGCGTTTCCCACAACCACCCCATCAATTCCCTCTGAATCATTAGTAGCAGCTGGTCCTGGAAATCCTGCTCACCAAATAATGAACAGTTAAATTTCCAGTAACCAGCCATTCTAACCTTACGCTTATCTAAGTTTACACGGACCCGGACAAGCCTATGATCCGTATAAACTATATAGTGGAAACTTGGACACCCTAAGAGCCCTACATCGACTCTCTTAACTAAGACTCGGTCCAGGTAGCTCGCAAGCGTGTCAGGAGCCAAGTTGCCACTATTTGTCCAAGTCCATGCTACCTTCCGAGGGTGCTCATTCCAGAACTTATCAACAAGATCAAACCCGCCGATAAAGTCCCGAAATGCCTTCACATCAGGATTGTTAGTACCCGGATTTTGCCCTATACGATCTATATCGGGGTCAAGGACGGCATTCCAATCCTCCGCTAAAACTACCCGACGAGAAGTCATCAAAAATGGCTCGATCTGCCGAAACAAAGCAGGCCACTCAGCATGGTTATTGGGTGCATAAACCCCAATGAGACGTAAAGCCTTATACTTTATGGTAGCATCCAGCACACAAAGCCTGCCCGCCGGATCTGCGAAGACAAGGGTACATGCAGCCTTCAAAGATCTGCTCACTAGCCAAGAGACACCCCTCGAACGACCATCAAAACATGCTGAATAAAGGGCAAACCCCTTAGACAGTATATCCTCACGGTCATGAGAAGAAAACCGGGTCTCTTGCACACAACAAACATTCACCTGCTGAATGTCACGAGAGACCCTCACCCTGCGAGACTTGCACCTCAGGCCCCGCACATTTAAAGTAGCTAACCAGAGCGTCATTGAGAAGTCCGATTAGGGTTGTTTACCTGAATTAAACATGGCTGGGGTAAGGATACCGACAACCTCTCCCATAGACCCATGGCCCATTTCAGTTTTGATGGTACCGTCTTGGGAGATTCCGGCGATATCCCAGGGGAAAGTCAATTTTAGTGCTCTATACAGGGATGGGTGAACTAAAACAGGGACCTCACTGCACAAAGTTTTGACAGCTGCTTTAAATTCTCATTCCGTACTATGTCGATAGGCACGGCCATCTTGAAAGAAATAATGGCCTTATCTAACATTGTCCAAATTGGTTTGGAGTCAGGTCCTGTCCGTAGGTCCTTTGGGCGTGCGGGGAAATTTTGGGGTATTTCTACATCCAAATCGGCATATTGCCTAATGGATAGAAGATATTTAAGGTCTTTAATCCTATTTCCATAGTCTCGGGCTCTCTCTGCCTGAGCTGCGTTAATTTTGCAGATATCTTCCCCTGTGTTGAAAATGTGTTTTTTTTTTTTTTTTTTCATGATACGCTTGAGTGTGGCTTCTCTCCCATTTAGAAGATGGAGGAATCATTTCAGCTTTTTTGACGGGGGAAGGACTGGGAGTATGCAAAGGGGTGTGGATTAAACTGTTTAACAGGGGAAGGGCTGGGAGTATGAAGGGGAGTATAAAAGGACCTTTGTTTATAAGGGCTGGGGTCTCAAGATTTGGGTGGGGTTGTCGGAGGGGAAGGTTTTTTCTTGGGAGAAGGTGCGGACCGGGTCGAGGACGTGGACGGAATGGGATTAGAAGATTTTTCACTGTCCAATTTTTTCTTTAATTCTTTTATTTTTTCTGATTTCTCATAAGCTGGATTGTATTTTTTTTGTTGTTCCTTGAAGTTTAGCTGTGAGGGTGGGGCATCGCTCTTAACGTTGCGAGAGTGAGCGGGACTGTGCGTGTCTTTAGCCCTTGGGGCTTCAGGGGACTGAATATATACAATATGACACAAAATATTTACAAGAAACTAAACAAAAAGGTGTTAGTAATAACCCCCCCCCCCAAACTTTAAATGTGGCAGAAATATCAACTGCAGTAGCTTTACATGCTAAGCAAATATGGGCTCCTTTTTGGTGGGGACAAGGCAAGTCGCAAGCAGTTGTTCTTGTCCCAGGTTCTGTCTCATCACATCTGCCACACGTCTGAAGGCAAAAAGGGCAGAAGAAAGAAGCAAATACGGGCTCTTTTTTGGCGGGAACAAGGCAAGTCGCAACCAGTTGTGCTCGTCCCAGGTTCTGTTCACGTCTGCCACAATGAGTTACATTCTTCAGTTCTACCAGTTCAGACCTTCACAGCTAGGACCTGCCATACCATATTCGTGGTGGCACACCATCTCTATAATCTTCATGTTCCTTTCATAAGGAACAGCTTTCACTCAGACAGCTTCTTTTCTAGAACTTACTTTCTGGAAGAAACTCCTGAGTGGACGATTCCCTGACAACTACAATCTTACTTTCTTCAAGTCTAGGATCAACTCATTTTTTTTCTTTTTTAATCATTTCACCAAAAGCAAGGCAATAAAGCCAAGGTTTTACTGAGCATGAGAAAAAAGAAAAATAATATTAAGCAGATAATAATAATAATAATAATAATAAAGGGTTTTGACCATAGTCAGGATCATTGAGTCAATGTGAAAGATCCTTTCCTTAGCTGCATAGACTGTACATACAGTTTTGAATTCAGAATTTTCCTTCTCCTAGACATGTTGCCACCCAAGGCTATAGAATCCAATCTGTCATACTATTTACCCAGAGGTGGGGGGAGAATAGTTGGATTTGTACCTTTCCCAAGGATATTAGCATGTAAGTGAATGTAATGACTAGAATCCAAACTCAGCTCACTGGTTCCTCAATCCGATCTGCAATCCATCACTTGACCATGACTCCATTAATAATAAAAGAACAACAAGAAATTAAGAAGATAATGATTGATTATTACATTTAAATTTTTGAAGATCAAAATTAACTGAGAAGCTGGAAGTGAGAAGTGTTTGGAATATGCATTTCTTACTTCCTCATTTCCACTACCTTACAATAGTCTCACTCATTGGCCTTCTACCTTGAGTGACTCTTTGGCCTTGTTAACAGTAAAAATGAAAAAAAGAAAGTTTTGACATAGATTTTAGTTGACTCAAAACTGAATTAAAATCACTTTTGACAACAAATGTTATTGTGTAATACACTTATTCAATGGTGTGTCCATATTAAACAAACATCTTTCTTTATCCAATCTTCTCATTCATTATGATCTCTATTTTTTTTTTTTCTTTTCAGATTCTTGGTCCAATGGCTAACAATACTGTCCAAATGTATGGCGATTACAGTCCAAGCATTGACCCTAAATATGCAGTGACACCTTTGGCTGGTCTTTCTGCTTTGGCTGAACAGTCTAACTATGCAGCTGGATGTCCAGATAATAAATGCACAGATTACAATGAAGATGAAATTAAAAAAGCTGTCAAAGATACACAGCTTATAATTGTCTGCCTGGGAACAGGTGAGTTATCTCCCCTTGGATATTACATTCTCCTTACTAATCTTTTGGGTTCAAGAATCTGCTGACTGTTTTCTCAGTGGTAGGGTAACTGCCACCATTTATGGTGTCCCCACTATGTAAATGCTTTTAGACTCAAATATAAATGACCAATATTTACCACTTTTAGCACTATGCGAATGCTTATAGACCTAAATATAAAATCCACAGATGAATATGCAATATTGTTGGCCCTGATCTGGCATCTCATTTGCAGTTGCTCTCTCACAGATGTGCCATCGCTTCCCTCCGTCTTTTCTACAAGTATTTTCATGGCAACTGCTCTGACAAGCTACTTTCACTGGTTCCCAAACTGCATGAATTTAAGCGTGCCACTAGGTTGGCATCTCGGTCCCACCCTTTCACTGTCAAAACTGTTAAATATAGTTGTCTCTTCTACTCCAATAGCTTCATGTCTTGCACTTCCCTTCTTTGGAACTCCCTTCCTCTTACTTGCTTCCATGATAGGTATAACCTCCAACTATTCAAATGCAATGTCAATCGCCATCTCCAGATGCCTTGATCTATTCCCTGTCCTCCTCTTCGTCCTTTAATCTCCTACGCCTCTTTACTCTTGCTCTCACTTTCTGTAACCCCCATGCATGCTAGTGGCACTCCCACCTTACTTGGAGTGAAAAGTTTAAAAAAAAAAAAAATTTTAAAAAGAAAGACTGATTTTTTATGTTAAACTGGTGACACATTATATCAGCTGATCACTCAATGCAACTGTCATTGGGAATATGAAAATATGAAGAACAATTTTTTTAGCTGGATATTTTCTCTATATTATAATGTTATTTTGCCCAGTGTATCAGTTGGTATAAATAAGTGCATTTGTGGCATTTTTATTTTATTTTATTTTATTTTTTCATGAAATTCATTCTCATTCCTAACTTCTTGGTGGGTTCAAGAATTTGCAGACTGCATTGCTTCCATGGATAAACCTCAGCCAACTAAATACTTATAGACTTGTATATAATTAGAAATCCGTTTTTTTAAATTCACCCAATACAAAGCATAAGAATTGCTCAAGGTAGAGTGTTACTGAATAAGGTTTGTAATATGAATCTAAGAAGAGATAGAAAAACTCTCATCACACTGATATTCAGATAGGATATTGTTATGAGTGTTATTATATTGCAAGAAACTTTTGAAACCTTTGAAATGGGAGTTTTTCACAAAATTGCTGTTTTGAGTGGAATTTTTTTCTTACAATTAAAATACAGAAGAAATATGGGTGATTCAACTCTGCGGATGTAGCATGGTGAGTCTTAGCTATAAAGGTCTGAACTGTTGGAACTAAAGAGTCAAGTTCATTTGTACATTTGCCATGGAAATAGCAATAAAGTAGTGATAGGCTGGCTATGTTGTGTCTGTCGAGTATTATATTTCAACAGTCAACAATTTCTGATCAGCAAAGATAATTTTTTGCAGCATGCCATCATGAATCTGTCTTAGCAAACGTTTTACGCCTTTCAAGCCTCATTTTCATTGTAGCTGCTGAAAGAAAGCTGTCTCTTGTAGGGTGACATCTAGCTCATTTTGACATAGCCTCGGTATGGTTTTTTCCAATGTTCCAGACACCTTAGCCAATTTTCTCATTAACTTTCTTGGATTATATCTGATTTTTTTTCATGCACCTGTTTAATGAGTTTTGGTGTTCTGGAGGTGCAAGGATGTCCTGGTTTTGGTCTATCTTTGATGGAGGACGTCTTGTTTTATAGAGTGATTGTTCTTTTGATAAACATTCTATTAATCCCAAATTGCTTTCCAGCTTTAAAAATCTCAGGTGAAGTCAGTCTGTTTTCATGTTGTTCAATTATATATTTTCTTTTAATTTCTATAGACATTATTGCCTGTAAATGCTAAAACCCTTTGAAAAAACAAATAGTATATGTTGTTTGGCAAATATTAATTCATAAACAGCAAAATTTAAAAGTAGAATTCATTTGAAATTTTGTAACAGCATTTATGATGCACCCTGTAAAATAGACATCCAGCATAAAATTCCTAAACATTCACCAAATGTCATCTTTGTCTTATATTGCAAAAGTCAAGGACATTCAAAAACTTTTAGCAATGTGTTGAATTTCTAAATTGAATCTTTTTGTTGAACTGTATGAAATGGATATCTACCTGAAAATTTTATTTCCAGAAACCAAAGTTATAACATTACTTTTTCCAACTGTGATTTTAAAAAAATTCTATGTTTATATTTGTAGTATGAGCAGTTGCCACCAGGGGGCCATAAACATTAATTGCACGATGAGTTTTGTTAACTTGTGCACTGAGTGTTAAATTCTTCAAATCTGATTCTAAGTGTCTGTAGGGATACTAGCAAATTAGTATGCATAATTTGCATAAGCATAAGTGAACACTCATATAAGTGGTCACTGAGAATAACGAGGTAGTAGTACAAGCTTAGCGACTGACTAGTGCTAAACTTGTACTTAAATTTGAAGTAATACCTGTAGTTGTTACAAGTTGCAAAAAGAACCATGGACTTATTGGAAACGACGTGCTTAACATAAATTCTACCAAGTTAATTAATGAAATAAAAATGGAAAAAACTGGAAAGTTAAAAAACTATGAAGCAAGTTCAAAAGTAAAAGAAAATGTTTCCCCCTCTTATTATGAGGCACGAAAATTACCAGTACATTTATTGCCATTAGTAGTGACAAAACTATGCAAAATAGTAGAACAAGACCTTCTTGAACATGTTCTGCCTGGAGGTAGCAAGTGGAAAACAGATATGTGATTTACATATTTATGGAGATTACAAAATAGGAGTAAATCACAAGATATGCTCGGATTCATATCCCATACACAATGTTGAACTTGCATTACATGCACTGGTGGGGATGACCAAGTTTTCAAAAATAGATTTAAAAACGGCATACCACCAAATACCAATAGATGAAAATTTCAAAGAAGTAACCACGATAAATATGCCAATAGGGTTACTAAGATGGAAAAGGATGCCATATGGAATAAAAACCGCAAGTGCCATATTTCAAAGGGCCATTGAACAGGTTTTAGTAAATGTACAAAATATGATTTGTTATCAAGACAGCATATGCATAGGAGCTACTAATGAAAAGGAATTAAAAGAGAAAACTGAAGAAATGCGAGAATGACAATAAATGAGAAAAAATGCATAAGCAATTCTAACAAAATATCTTTTTATTCCATTTCAAAAGAAGGTATATCACCAGACCAAGCCTTGATAGAAAAAAATACTAAAAGTAGCTACACCTACAAAGAAAAAAGAAATGGAGTCTTTTTTGGGATTGGTAAATTTTTACAGGCGATACTTACCAAAATACACGGACTTGACGGAACCGTTTGCAAATTTAAGAAAAAAGAAAGTGAAATTTATGTGGTCAGATGAACAGCAAAAGCTTTTGAAAGATTAAAAGAAATTATGTCAAAGAAACCTGTAGTGAAAATGTTTGATCCAAAAAAGGACATAACACTCACTACAGATGCAAGTGAACATTCAATATTGGGAATATTATCACAAGAAGGACATCCAATAATGTATTTGTTGAGAAGGTTAACGAACACTGAATTTAATTACTCAAACATAGAGAAAGAAGCATTGGCTATCGTGTGGACAACTACTAGAGCCCGACAATTTCTAATTGGAAAAAATTTCTGTTAAGTGATCATAGACCATTAGAGTTTATATTTAACCCAAGGAAAGACTTACCCAAAGTCATGACATCAAGGATTCTACGATGGGCGATAAGATTGATGGTATTTGACTTTGATATAGAGTATGTCATTGGAAATTCAATTCCACATGTGGATGCACTATCAAGATTGAGGTTCTACAAGGAGTCAAAAGATAAAACGGAGGAAGAATTTGAAGATTCATACCTACATTTGATAGAGACTGATGCTTTGTCTTTAGACAGAATGGCCGCAGAAACAAGACATGATCCGGTGCTAAGTAGGATAGTGTCGAGAATAAGAAAAAACTCATGGGGAAATTGTTCTAGGGCAGAAAGACCCTATAAAGAAATAAGACACAAATTAACAATAGAACGTGGAGTGATTTGTAATGAGGACCTGGTAGTTCCCCCAGAAACACAAAGAAAACCGATAATAGAAAGTGTACATAATGATATACACTGTGGAGTAGCGGCCACACAAAAAAGGATAAAATTAGAAGCTTGGTGGCCGGGATATTCAAGAGACGTCGAGGAATATGTAAAAAGGTGCAAAAAATGTAAAGAATTAAGAAACTTTACACAAACCAAATTACACTCGTGGCCCAAAGAAGTGGAGCCATGGAGTCGTGTGCATATGGATCATGCATACATTAATACTAGTAGACTCTTTTTCAGATTGGCCTGAAATAATCCGGGTTACAAACAAGAAAAGTTCTACGATAAAGCAGATTTTAAGAGTCATATTTTCCAGAAATGGCGTACCAAAAACCTTGATATCTGATCATGCACCAGAATTTTGTGATGGAGAACTTAATGTATGGTTAGAAAAAATAGGGTGTAAACCATATAAGACACCTCCATATCACCCTCAATTGAACGGATTAGCAGAAAGAATGGTGCAGACCGTAAAAAAGGGATTAAAAGCATGCTCTCAGCAAAAAGAAAAAGTAGAAGTTTTTTCTACTGAGGCTGCTTTTAAGTTATCGTACGATACCACATGCGGGAAGACTAGAAAGCCCATCAGCTTTAATGGGAAGACAGATTAGAGCTCTGCTAACGATGTTGTATTCTGCAAATGAGAAAATGTGGTACAAAAAGAACAAAGATGCAGATCCGGAAGGAGCAGAATTTATAATGCAAAAAGGCCACAATACAGCCATAATAAATAGAGAAAATGGTGATAATGTATTAGCCTATGCAGACCAAATAAGGACCCAGGGTGAAGAGGAAGAGCAAAACAACAAAGAAATGTCTTCAATTCCGTCTGATAATGAGTTGGTAGAACAACCATTACAGAAGGAAACATCAGAAGATGAAATAATGCACGTTCCAGAGGGCCAGAATGAGTCTGAAAGTTCGGACAAAGACCAGATAATGCAAGAAAACACATATGACTACAGCCTAGCACGGGACAGATCTAGGTCTCCCAGGGAAAGAAATACAGGAGAGAGAGAGCAAAGTAATGAAAATAGCAGGAGAAGGAGTACAAGATCTACGAGAGGAATAAAACCCTTAAGGTTCAGGGAGATGTAGTGATACTAGCAAATTAGTATGCATAATTTGCATAAGCATAAGTGAACACTCATATAAGTGGTCACTGGGAATAACGAGGCAGAAGTACGAGTTTAGCGACTGACTAGTGCTAAACTTGAACTTCACAACAGTGTCCTTTTTGGTTTTATCTTCCTTAAAACTTTCTCATTGCTCACATGCTTCATCCATGGTATTCTAAGAATTTTTCAGTAGAACCACATCTGTTGCCTCTTCTTTATCAGTGAGGAAATTGTCCAACATTCACTGCCCTATAGGCTTATTGATATTACATAGCAGTTTAGCATTCTGTGATTTTTTTGGCATCATTTGTTTTTTTCAAAAAAACATTTTAGTAAAATGGAGTAGGTGGCAAAAGCATATGCTGCTGCTGCTTCAGCCAGGTGTGATTGATTAGGTTATGTCTATACTTAACATTATGCAGTTATTTTTATAAGTTTTATTTTTCTCAAAAAGGTAAAGAAATTGAAATGGAAGGACATGACCGTAAAAATCTCGACCTCCCAGGTAAACAACTCCAATTGCTTCAAGATGCTGTTAAATATGGTAAGTTATTTTAATTATTATTTAGTCTCTATAAATCGGCAAATTCTCTCGGGTGATTGTTGAAGGAAAAAAAAAACATTGAAATATAAAACCAAGTCTGATAAATCTACAATGATTGCTTTGTAAACTTTTTCTCATAATTTTGTCAAAAGGTAGTGAGATGTTCCATTCTTGTAGTCTCTTGGTGGAAATGAAAATAAGTTTTATAGAGCAGATGCAAATACACCAATCAACTGTAGCTAGTAATGCAAAAAATGTATATATTGACCATTTATTTGCCTATATTAAAAATCATTTAACAACAGATCTTCTATGTGCTGTATCTCTTTTAGACATGGATTATGGTTTTCCACATCTTCCTATCATTTATACGTCTTAGTAATATTTATCTTTTTACTATCCCTCTCAGTCCCTGTTCTGCCATCTATTTACACAAGTTCATTAGGTAGGTTACTTGTTTTACCCTGTCTCTTTTGCTTTTGATATATCCTGTGAGTGTCAGATTTCCCAAGCCTTCTTTCCTCACTGAGTGTCCATGAAATTTCCACTGTTTCTTTCTGATTCTAAGTATAAGTAAGCTTTTTGTTTTTATTTTCCTTAAGTTTAAGTATCCCTGGTATGACAGTAAACTACATCTGGTAGTAAGGTCTCTGATCAGGAGATTGGAGGAGCGCGGAACTACTTCTTATTGCTGTTCTTTCCAGGTCCACCTTGACCTGGGGGGATAGCACCTGTTATGGTCCAAACTATGGGCAAATAGTGAACCCCCAAACAAAAATCAACAATACATTTTTATAACAAAATGACAATCAATACAACACTAAAAAAAATATAAGAATTATTTTTATAATAAAATTATCAGCAATACATATTATGATCGACAAAATAAAAAACATACCTTTACTCTGAAAGTATAAAATTATGTACAAAATATTTATATTTTGGCATTAAATAACCCATAGAGGTTGGTATGATGCCAAAGAAAATCAACCAACCAACAATCTTTATTTATAGTAAAATGACCAACAATACATTTTATCTGTAGTTGAAAGCATAAAATTGCATTCAAATTATATTTAATTGAAGGCATACAATTATTTTCAAATTTTTTGTAGAAGAGTAAGTGTCGTTGCCAACACTATGGTTTGAAACTAGATCCCCAGTGAATAACACAGGTGATTCCATTATTACATATATCATGTGATCATAAAGGAAGTGAATAAATAGGAAGTAGCGTAATGACTATGCAATCACTCTTCTTGTCTATCCACTATTGCTATATATTCACTCTCTACTACTATACAGATTACAATTGTCTTCTGATCATTATACTATGTGGTGATTACTACTTGAACAAATATTACTAGTCTGGATATTATTGGAAGGTGCTACTATTAGTACTGGCATCTATCTATCTATCTATCTATCTATCTATCTCTCTCTATATATATATATATATATATATATATATATATATATATATATATAGAATGTTTGGTTTAGGTTATTTCAATTAAGTGGATGAAATCTGTGACAAACTAGGTCCAAAATTGTTTTTTGTTTGATTATTAGATTTGTGAACATTGCCATACTATTTGAAAGTTACTGCAGCCATAGGAAATTTACTGAATATCTAAAACATTGAAACAATTTAACCTTGAGCAATGACTACACAAGAAGGCTTTATTGATGGAATTCCTTTATTAAGAACAATCAAAAGCTTGTGAAGGACATACCATAACAAAGATGACAGGTGGGGAATAGCTTAGTCTACCAACGGATGATGCATGCAAGCAGGGATTCAGGCAGACATTTCCAGACGGGGGGGGGGTGCAGGTACATAGGGGGTGGTGGTTATACAATTGCAGCCATGTACACCTGGCCAACACCGGGTACCTCAGCTAGTAAACAATAAATTGGTTGGTTCGTTGTTCAGCAGCATATTAACCCATATGTATATATAATAGTAAAATATATAAATATTATTTTATGTGAAAAGTGTGTATATAAACATAAATATATGTGTGTGTGTGTGTGTGTGTGTGTGTGTGATATATATATATATATATATATATATATATATATATATATATATATATATATATATATATTATTATTTATATATTTGCACGGTACTTATTAGAAAGTGTTCAATATCAGAGATAGAGCTAATATATTTGGTTGGATTGATGTGAGTTTTTTGCAATTCCTCCCCACCAGCAAATTTAATACCACCAAATAAAAACCAGTAAGGATTACAAACTGCAATTTCTACCAGTTACATATGTGCAGTCATCAAAAACAAGCAAATAACCAGCTTTAAAATAATAACAAATCAGCCTTAAATAATTAAAATAATAGCAATTTTTACCTATCGTAGTTTTACAAAGACTGCACCACATGTATACGTCCTGGGTACGATGTTAAACTACATCCAACAGCAAGGCCTCTGGTCAGGAGGTTTTGAGGAGCATGGAACCACCTCTCAATTGCTGATGTTCCCAGGTCCACCCTGACCCGGGGTGGTAGCAACTGTTAGGGTCCCAGCTATGGGCAAATAGTTAACTCCCAGTCTAGCCCGCGTCCTGAGTATGACGATAAACTACATCCGAGTCTATGGGCATGACGTAAACTACATCCGCGTCCATGGGTATGGTGATAAACTGCTTCCACGTCCTGGGTATGGTGATAAACTGCTTCCACGTCCTGGGTATGGTGATAAACTGCTTCCACGTCCTGGGTATGGTGATAAACTATATCCAACAGAAAGACCGTTTTTGAAAAATTAAGGTTGTCGGCTATACGGTTTTGGAAAAGTAGTATTACCAGCTATACGTTTTCGAAGGAATAGTATTGCCAGCAGTGTGTTTTTGAAAAATTATATTACCAGCGACACGTTTTTGAAAAAATAATATTCCCATCTATACGTTTAAAAAAAGAAAAATATTACCAGCTATATGTCTTTTAACAAAATCTTATTCAATGGAATTGTAACTGGGGTCAAAACACTGTGAAAGGATGATGTTTTTAAAAAAAAAAAAAAATAATGTTGCCAGTTATACGTTTTTGAAAGAAATAATGTTGCAAGCTATACCAAAATCATTTTTGGCATAAAGTGACCACTAAGTTTGGAATGCCGTTAAACAAACAAACCACATGTATATACATGCATGCAAGGAAATATAATTCAGCAGAAAAATAGGGAAATGGTCTGATTGTTGACATGGCTATATTAAAGAGAGAAATGGATACACATCCCATCATTGAAATTGAACAATCAAATGCATATGTATATAGACAACAGCACATATACATACATATGTCAAGTCCCATACTGTCCACATATGTTTATGTGAGCCCTGGTGAGTGAGCGCATGTGTATGTGTATCTGCATACCTCAATGGGTGTACGGGCATGCAGGTACGTTTTCGCTAGCATGAGTAACATCACGACGATGACTTCCTTCCCACTTCCATTATAGCACCAATATGCGCAACCTACATAACTCCAAAATTTAAAAAAATTAATCAGTTTGTCTGACGATCGCAAAAGCGTGAAACCCAGGGTGACAAACTCGCATCCATCCATCCATCCAACCAAATAAATTTTATTTTATATTTTTATTACAACTGAATATTTGTCATCAATTCTCATCTCTGAAACAAATTCTGCTAAGCTTTACTTAGTATGGCATAAGGATACAGAAATAGCAGTGATTGAAAACCATTCTATGAACTAGATTTTACAATTTTATAGTAGTAGTTGACTATTTAATATTTTTATACATTGAGGAATTTATTAAGTACAAAGTCCAACATCATGTTCTTCTGGATGCCCAATAAATTTAGAAAGAAATTTATTTAGCTATCATGATTTATGCACAAACTGAATAATCATCATATAATGTTTGAAATGTTTGCCTGAATATTCAACACAAAGTTGCAAGCATGGTAACCAGGAGGCAGTAGCTTTGCAGATAGTGTTAAGAGGAATTTCATTTTAAGCTTCAGTTAAGTTTCACTTCAATGAATCAATATTGACAATGTCAAGATGATGGTTTTGTTAGTGAGTTAAGAGTATACTTCAGATACAGCAATCCATAACATTCAGATCTGGGCTGTAGTTGTTGTTGTTGTTGTTGCAATCCGCGACATCTAACGAAACTTCCTGAACAAAACACAATATTTTCTTGATACGCCTGGTGTAAAACCGCAACGACTGATAAACTCCTTCAATTTTCTCAATAATCTTCTTCTGTGCCTCTGCTTTTCCTTTACACGATTCTCCTTCCATGTTATAAAAGAGACTCCATTTTTCTAACTGCCCAGACACCGGCGTTCAGCATTTTTAATCTCCTTTTCTGCCTTCCTTCATTTGCATGCGTGAATCCATTTTCCATGCCATTACGAGACTGTCCGCGTGAGGATATGTGACCATTCGCAATACAAGCTTGTTGAGGGCGGCCATGTTTCTTTTTCTGGTCAAAAAGATAAACCTTGCACGCAGAACATGTACACTGCCATTTGCGATCAGGTGGGAGAATATTTTCGTTCCAATTATCACTACATTGGCTTTTAGAGGGCCACTGAGATGGATCAATTAGAGCTGATGGTGTATTTTCTTGAAGAATAAATTTTCTGTTTTTTTTTATTGGACATCCTGTAGAAATAATTATGTAGTATTAGAATAATATGTTGAGAAATATATCTTTCTGTCAACATGAATTAGGAATATAAAAATGGCTGAACATTAGATGTTTTTTGTCATTAAAGTATCAAACCCATTATTTTATTTACTGAGGAATTTATTTACTTTTGTATCAGGTACAAAATCCAACATCATGTTCTCTAAATGAATAGCCAACCCCTTATTTTATGTATACGATTCTTCAACCCTTATTTATTTTCTTTATTTAGGTCCTGGCATTCCTGTGGTCTTACTTATTTTCAGTGCTGGACCACTGGACATTTCTTGGGCTGATCAAAGTTCTCACGTATCAGCCATTGTCCAGTGTTTCTTCCCTGCTCAAGCAACAGGTACAGCTCTCTACATGATGCTGGTTAATAATCAACGAACAAACTCTAATCCATCAGCCAGGTTACCACTTACATGGCCGGCCTCCATGAATCAGGTGAGATCAGCTGAGTTTTCTAAAAGAAAAAAAAAAAACATTACAAGTCATTATTAGATTGATGCAAAAGTTTCTAGCACCATATTTGCATGTTATTAGAAGTGTTCTTGACATTTACACACTGGGACATCTATACTCCTTAATCCATATTCAGTACTCCTTCCATGTTTATTGAACAGGAGTAGAGATTTAAATATAAAATATAAATTTTTGTCTCCTGTTTAGGATATGGTTTACTGGTTCCATCTTCCATGGTCATAATGATTTGGTGATCTGACTGATCACTAGCCATGACTTTTCATTATGAGGGTACCAGGTTGGCAGTTCTCTAGTTGCTGCTTCCAACTTGGAGTAAGAAGCCCAAACTCTTTGGTAGCACTTTGGCTGCTCTGATCAGCAGTCACATAATATCGGGGTAGTTGCATGCTGCATATAGATAAGTGTCCCTGCATGTATTTTTGATGGGCAAACTGCGGGTCACATTATGCTTTAGTCATAGCCACTTTCTAGCCAGTTCATATTGTTTTAGTTGATAATTAGTCATAATTATTTTGGCTTTTTTCTTATGACACACATAATGAAAAGAAATACGTGTAAATTAGTAAAAATAGTAAGAGTAAAATATAAAAGAAAAATAGTAAAAATAAAATAAAATTTAAATAAAATATAAAATTAAATTATAAAATAAAAATTAAAATTAAAATAAATTAAATAGAAATGAAAATAGATTAAATAAAAATGTAAAAATAATAAAAATAAAATAGTGATAATTATTTTGGTCTTTTTCTTCTTGACAGAGACAATGAAAAGAAATACATGTAAACCAGTAAAAATAGTAAAAATAAAAATAGATTAAATAAAAATGAAATAATTTAAATAAAATAAAAATTTAAATAAAATTAAATTATAAAATAAAAATTTAAATAAAATAAATAAAAATTGAAATAAGTTAAATAAAAATAAAAAAAGATTAAATAAAAATATAAAAATAGTAATAATAAAATAGTGATAATTATTTTGGTCTTTTTCTTTTTATAACAGACACAATGAAAAGAATACGTTTAAACCAGTAAGCAGAAAATTGTCTACTCTCCTCAACCTTTCTTTCTCCAATATTCATTGCATTCATTCTAATTTCCATAGTGTTGAATCTTTTCTTTTAAAAAGTCTCCAGATGTTTTCACACTTTGTGAAACTAATTTAAATTCTTCTATTGTTACCAATAAATTCTCTGTTCCAGACTATCTTTTGCTTTCCTGAAAAGATTCTCCCATATATATGCATGGTCTCGGTGTTTATATTCGGGAAAATCTCTCAATTGCAAGTCTCTTGAATCCCCAGATGATTCTTTCATGTGCTTTCAACTTTCATTATTGCACTCTGTTAGCTAATGCTCTTCTTCTCAGGACTGTAATATATTAAACAATATTTCTGATAATATAGAAATGACTCTCTCTCTCTCTCTACATTCATCTGCTGACATTTTTGCTTTGGTGATTTTAATGTTAATCAGATCAAGTAGCTTAATCATTCTAATGTAGCCTATATTTAGACTTTCAATTTTTCCATTGCTCAATCTCTCAGTTAAATAGTGGTTTTTGCTAATCATTTCCCTAATAAATCTGTTCAGTATTCTTTTTTACTTAATTTGTCCCTACCTCATCCTCTCCTAGCTTTTGTAGAACATCACATCTGTCCTCTTGGTAAATGGGATCATGCTGTAGTATCTGTTGATATTTCTTTTATGTCAGTTATTAGAAAGGAATCTCCTATTCACAAGACTTCTTTCTGTTACCAGTGTACTGATTGGGATTTATTTTGTGAGTCTTATCTTTGGTTCACACCAGCCTATTCAGCCACTATTGCCTATCAGAATCACTTTTTCCACATTTACCAGCATGATAATTTCAATCACAACAGATACCTATTTGTGTCTGCTCAAAATAATTCGAAACATGTTCTCAAAAATTGATTATATAATTTGTGAACAATGCCATACTATTGGAAAGTTATTATGGGCATAGGAAATTTACTGAATGTCTAAAACATTGAAACAATTTAACCTCAAGCAATTATCACACAAGAAGGTTTTATTGATGGAATTTTTTTATTAAGAACAATCAAACACTTTCAAAGGACATACCATAAAAAAGACGAGGCAGGGGAGTAGCTTAATATACCAAAAGATGATGCATGTAAGCAGGGACACAGTAAGACATTTCTAGACAGTGTGGTGCAGGCATACAGGGATATGTGGTAATACAATTGCAGTCATGTACAGCCGGGCAATGCTGGGTACCTCAGCTAGCATTATATATAAGTATTCTGATATTCTTTGGTGAGAGACTAAAATTGATGGTTTTTACATTGAAAGGAACATGTTTTTCACTTGCAGTTCCATTTTTGTTCCTCACTTCACCATTAAGCCTTGTGCCATACCAATCAAGCTTAGTAAATATTTTTGAAAAGAAAAAATAGATTTACTCTGTGTTTCAAAGAGCTAATACCAAATCTGGTCTAAAGCCTTTCCTATTTTTAATATACATGAAAATATTTCTGGTTTTAGTTTGTCCTGTTTTTATGGCATATCAATCTGAATAGGTTATTTAATGCTGACAAGATTTTTATATAGATTCATATGAATAGAATATTTATTCTTTGTAAGAAATCAGTTTATAGATCAGGTTTCATTGAGGTATTTTGTAAGGAGGATTTTTGTTGAGAGTCTGGTTTCATTGATGCATTTTTGGATATACAGTTTGTAGAGAAATTGATTTTATTGACATTCTCATTTGATTTATATTTTTTTGGAGAGGCCGACTATTTTAAGAAATAATATTATGTCATCCACTTTTGCTTTCTTGAAAATCTCATACATGTTTTTTATATTATAATATTTTTGTCTTGAAAAAGAGAAGCAAAAGATCTGAACACTCCGTTAATATATACTTAATAGTTTATATGCCGTTAGACAAAACTTGGATACTTATCAAGGCAAAGTTGATTTACATTGTTTAATAAGTACGAGTGGATTATTCTTGTGTTGCCAATGCATAAGTGTCAGTACTACTTCTTCCTTTGGAGTTTTTCTGAAAACTGACTTCCATTCTCCTAGTTTGGATTGAATTATGAAGATTTTATTCTGTGGGGTTATTGTCCCAGCACCATTGCCATTCCTTCTGAATTTATTTGTTAATGACCTCCTTGTAATCAGTGTATGGGATTTGGGTCTAAAGCTGATTTGGCTTTATTGTTAACTTCTATTCTGATGTAGACAGGAATCCAACATAGTTTGGTATCATTTTGCATAATAGTTTGATAATAAGAAGGTTGTTGGAATTTTTTTCTTCGAAGACCTTAGGACGGATAGTGAGTCTAAAAAAAATTAAGAAATGTTTTTGTTTGTTTTGTGTAATGATATTACACAGTAAAAATAGAGCTTCCCTTTGGAAGGCACATTTTTTTTGGTAATATTTTGGCTCACTGTTGCACATCCTGTCTTGTCCTCACACTTTGACCCATTCCTTATAGATGGGTTTATGGTTAAGGTAATTTTCCAACTTGTCCTGGAATATGCTTGGGTGTGTTTTTTGTTCAGGGACTTTATTTAATTGCTTGAATATCTATGGTGGAATACTGGCTGCAGTTGTATCTTGTATGTTTGATGGAGAGGTCCTGAACTTTTCAACAATGGATTTCACCCTGAGTCCATAGAGTTGTATGGTATTGTCTTTTTGTTGGAATTGATCACAGTAATTAGGTTCAAAGGCACTACTGTAAGCTGGGTTAGTTGGGCATGATTTTATTTTACATAGTACCATAGTGCCAGTTTAGTGTGCTGTAAATGTGGAGGTGTTTCATTAGATTCTATGTATAAGCTCTCCACTGGGGATGTCCTAAAAGCCACAAGTACTAGTCTGAGGCCTTTATGATAGGTTAATTAAGTATTTTTAGGTATGATTTTAATGTTTTGTCAAAGATGATGCCTAGGAACTTATGTTGTTCCACTATTGCGATTTCTGCTCCTGTCTAATTTGAAACAGGGGTTGATATGCAATTTCCTTAATTTGCAGGAATCTAGGTATTTGGTTTTCATTTTGGAGAAGTTAAAACAATTTTCCGTGGCCCATTTGTGTATTTTATTGAGGCATTGTTGTTGTTGTCTTTCTATGGGATGCATATGTCAAGATCTGTATATTATTAGAAAGTTGTCGACATATAGGGAGCATCTTACTCCTCGGAATTAGAGATCTAGCTATGAAGTTAATTTCGATGCAGGAAAGTCACTAAAAGAATTTTTCCTTGTGGAACCCATTCTTCTTAATTTTGCAGTTCTTATAGCATATAAGATAGCATCTATACAGACTTGAAATCTTTGGTCTTCCAGGAAATTCTCTATGAATTGAATCGGCCTTCCTTTTAGGCTCAGTTCATGCAGGTCTTTCAAGATGCCAAATTTCTATGTTGTGTCGTACACCTTTCACAAGTCAAAAAAGACTGCTGTGTGAAGTTCTTTTTAATGAAGGCTTCCCTTACAAAGCTTTCTAGGTGTATTAAGTGGTCTATTGTGCTTTATTGTTTTTTTTTAAAGAAAAGTGCATTGAAAGTTGCTGATTAAGCTTTTAGTTTCCAGATACTAAGTCAACTTGTTGTAGACCATTCTCTCCATCGTTTTACATAGGCAAGTGGTTAATGCTATTGGTCTGTAGTTTTCAGGGTCTGTGTCATCCTATCCATGTTTTGGAAGAGGGATGATGAATGAATGTCTCCACTTTTCTGGGAATTTGCCATTTGTCCATATGTTAATTCTTAATAACAGTTGTAATTTGTTGGGGGAACTGTTTCATGAATTTGTAGTGGATATCACCTGGACCCATGGCTGTATTGTGGGCTTTCTTTAAAAGTTCATTTATTACCGCCAGAATGAATGGTAGGTTATAGTGTTATTGCCATTATTTGATTTAACCCTTTGAGCCCTGACCACCACTTTACCGGTGGTAGAAAAAAAATGATGAGCTAAACAGTGATAGAGAAAAATGACTTAATACCCGGTTGAACGTTTGGTTTGTTTTGTTTTACGGCATATCAACGAAAATGGGTTATTTAATGTTAACAATTTTTATTGCTGGTAATATTTTTTTTCTTCAAAAATATATTGCTGGCAATATTTTTTTTCAAAAATTTATTGATGATAATAATTTTTTACAAAGTATTTCTGGTATTAAACCTATTTTTACATTTTGACAGTGTTTTAACCACATTTTAGGGGTTAACTATTTGCCCATAGTTGGAACCCTAACAAGTGCTACTACACCGGGTCAGAGTGGACCTGGAAAAACCAGCAATTAAGAGGTGGTTCCACACTTCTCAAAACCTCCTGATTAGAGGCCATGCTGTTGGACGTAGTTTATCGTCTTACCCAGGATGGCTGGTTGAATGGTGGGAAAACACGTGTAACTATTTTTCTATCTACTGTGAAACATTACACACAACTTATTTGCGAATTTTGACTCTGGAGCTCAGACAGAATGGTTAAAATTGTTCAGGAACACTGAGCCCAAATAGTTAAGGTTTTTTTTTCCACTTTTTGTTTGAGCTTTAGAAATTTTGGGCTTCCATTCTTGACAGATGAATTTTTTGAGATTGTTTTGGTTAGTTGGTCAGCAACATCCTTTTTGCTAGTTATTTAAGGAGTTATTTACCGAGATGTGTTTTATAGTGTTTGTTTAATTGGTATTTGCCTGCTATTTTCTTTGTATTCCAGACGGATCTTGTTTTTGTAGCAGAATTGAGTATGTTGACCTAGTTTTTCGAGCATTCTTTTTTGATTTCTTTAATTATTTTCTGTGATTTTGCTCTGAATTGCATCAATTGTAACAAATTAGAGATTTTGTAGGTTGTGTGTTGAATTCTTTCTGAGCTGCTCTTCTTAGTCTGATGGTTGTTTTTACATTCAACATTAAACCAAGGTCTATTACATTTTTTGGGTGCTGAATTTTTTGGAATGCATTTTGTTTTTTAGCTATAGTGAGGAGGATTTTCATGAAATGTTTTAAGTCCTTGATGCTTTTTCCTTCATCTAGTTGTATGATGATTGGCAAGTGGTTGTCACCGCATGTGTCTGTTCCTTCCTTGAGAAATCTATATAAATTAACGGATCAATCTATTGATTAGACTATTGCCGAGTAGCTGCTAGAAAATGGATTTATGTAACTCGGGGTTTTATCAAAAAAAAGTATAAAATGTTATTATAAATTATTGTTTATAAGGTCCTTCCCATTTGGTTTGTACCTTTACAACCTCATATGGTGCTGTGACAGTTAAAATCCTTGGCATCATAAAAGATGAACAGAGTTGCCTGATGATTTCCTGAATTTCAGCCTCTATTTATTGGTTATTTGGTGGAATATATACTAAGCAAATGTTTATTGGTCTGTGTAAAGGTCACTTTAACAGCAGTCACCTGTAACGTTCTTGTTAAATTTATTTTATTTTGAGGTGCATCATTCTTAACTAGGATCGATGTACAGCCTGAGACTTGAACTCCAATCTCTCATGTTTGTAGTTCTATTCATGGTATTATTTTATTAGGTTGGTGCAAAAATAATGACGTAATAATGTCGTTTTTTTAACGTCAAAAAATACGTCAAAAAACGACGTTATTACGTCATTATTTTTGCACCAACCTAATATATTCACTTTGTCACTTTGCTTTATGAATGTTTCTGGAAGTCAAACAACTGCTGGTGACAGATCTGTTATTAACAGAAACAGTTCATTTATATTTGCCTTTATTCCATCACTGTTCCATTGAATTATTTGATAGGTGCTCGCTAAATGTTTTGGGACTTTAGCATGGTATGTCGTTGTGATTTAATTTTCCAAGATTTTGGCTATTTGTGGGTTCTGGCTTTCCAACTCCATTTCTTCTAGTTTGTTAAATTGGTTTTGGGTAGGAATATATTCACCATGAATTTCTAGTTTTTGTTTGGCTGGTTCTGTTTTTTTTTTTTTTTTGAGATAAGTTTTAAATCTATATTTGTTTTATGGTATATCAGCCTCAATGGGTTATTTAATGCCAACAAGATTTTTATTGCTGGTAATATTTGTTTTATTCAAAAATTAATTGCTGGTAATAATCTTTTAGAAAAATGTATTGCTGGCATTAAAACCTATTTTTACACCAGTTTGGGGTTAACTGTTTGCCCATAGCTGGAACCCTAACATGTGCTACCACCCCACCCCAGGGTGGACCTGGGAACACCAGCAATTAAGAGGTGGTCTGATGCTCCTCAAAACCTCCTGACCAGAGGCCTTTTGTTGGATGTAGTTTGTCTTACCCAGGACGGAGTGTGGCCAAAGACAACTCTCTGCTTCTAATGACTCCCTTAGAAGTGTTCAGCCTTTCATGTGGGAAGTCTTTTTTTTTTCTTTTGATGTTATGAAAGGTCTTTGTCTTGATTAAACTTTTGGCATGTTTCTTATTTTCAACCCTCTACCAGCAAATTGTCATTTCTCAATTTCTTAACTGTTTTGGGATTAATCCTACTGGATAGCACTTTTTCATTTAAAAAAAAAAGGGTGGGGGGAAGTTTTGCTAGAGGAGTTTCCTCTAGGTTTGGCTTGTTTTGTTTTATGGCATATCAACCACAATGGGTTATTTAATACTAACAAAATTTCCTTTTTATTTTGTTTTTTTCCCCCAAAAATGTATAGCTGGTAATATGTTTTTTAAAAAGGTATAGTTTGTTTTGTTTTGTTTTGTGGTATATTAACCTCAATGGTTTGTTTAATGCTGACAAAATGTTTATTTCTGGTAATATTTTCTTTTTTCAAATATTTATTGCTGATACTAATTTATTTTAAGAGTATTTCTGGTATTAAAATTTATTTTTATACTTTCATAGTGTTTTGAGTCAGGTTGTAGGGTCAACTATTTGCCCATAGCTGGGACCCTAACAGGTGCTACCACCCCAAGTCAGGGTGGACCTTGGAACACCAGCAATTGAGAGGTGGTTCCACGTACCTCAAAACCTCCTGATCAGAGGCCTTGCTGCTGGACGTAGTCTATCGTCTTACCCAGGATGTGGATGCAGTTTATCGTCATATCCAGGACAGTTTCCTCTAGGGATGCAAGCACGAGAAATCATGGAAATTTAGTACTTAATTCTTTTTTAGAATCAGTCTGAGAGATATCTTTTTTTTTTTTTTTTTTTTTTTAATTTGGTTATTCATAATTTTGATATGGAAAAAATTCACTACCTGTGCCCTGCAGCCACCTCAAAGCTTAACATTTGGATGTGTTAAGGGGGAAAACCCAGTCACCTTTGTTGGAATTTTTGGGTACCTTTGAGTACTAGTGAGCTAGCCAAAATGAGATGACTCATTTTATAGTCCACGAATAGAAGGGTTAACCAATCAGAAAGCTCAAAATATTCAATCTGATGTGTATAAAAGGAGCCATTTTGTTTTTTCTCCCAAAATATCTCCACTGCCAACCTGATATCGAAGACTTAAAGAATTACTTAACAGCCCCTACTTTCTCTGAATCTTCACTGCTAAACTCTGATATTGAACACATTATGGACTTGTTGTAATTATTTACTGCGACAATCAGGCCAGTATTGCTTTGGCTAGAAATCCAATAATACATCAAAGATCAAAGCATATCGATATTAAATATCAATTTGTAAGGGATCTGGTACAAAAGAAAACAGTACAAATTGAATATGTTCAATTGGAAAATAACGTGTCGGATTTATTTACAAAGCCAATTACAAAATTGAAATTAGGGGCTTTCATTCCTGTTATATTTGGTACTGATCTCTAAGGTTCTTATTAGTCCTGGGCAAGACGTAAAACTGCATCCATTAAGTCTCTCTAAGGTCCTTATTGGTCCTGGGTAGGATGTAAAACTGCATCCATTAGTTATTGTCTTAAGAAACGTCAGTTTTTGGTATGAATGTGAGTCCTTAGTTTCAGGGTATAAATGTAAATAGTCCTACTTTTAGCCCAATCCTCCTTTGAATGACTCTCAGGATCACTCTGACCCGGAGTGATAGTGACTGTTTTAATGGGTCCCAGCTATGGATAAAATAACAATTTTTTCCACTTTTTTTGTTGTGATCACAACCCAAATTTATAATATTGTTGTTAATGTTTATTAACCTGAAGTACTTAACAGTGGAGAAAATGATATGACTAATTTTTGTGGATATTAATTTTTTTTAAGGAAAAAAAAAAAAAAAATGAATATTAAAAAAAAAAAAGAAAAAATTACTTATTTTATGAATACTAAAAAAAAATTTTTTATATGAATGCTAAAAAAAAAATAAAAAGAAAAACTAAATAAAAAAATTTTCTGAATACTAAAGTACTTGTTTCATATGAATATTGACTTTACTAATATTTTGAAAGATTCCATAATGTACCCAAAATGGGGGTGTTTGTTGGAATTTTTGGGTACCTTTTAGTACTAGTGAGCTAGCCAAAATGAGCTGACTCATTTTATAGTCCACGAATAGAAGGGTTAACCAATCAGAAAGCTCAAAATATTCAATCTGACATGTATAAAGGCAGCCATTTTGTTTTTTCTCCCAAAATATCTCCACTACCAACCTGATATCGAAGACTTAAAGAATTACTTAACTGCCGTTACTTTCTCTGAATCTTCACTGCCAAACTCTGATATTGAAGACATTACGGACTTCACTGGATTCCATATTCAGAGACTACGGCAAACATGGTCAACAACCATGACAGATCAGGGCTACACATACTCGTATTCAAGAGAGACTCTGTGTACCTGTTAAACCATTTGTTGCACTTCCCGAATCTTAATTGTGAAAACTGGTATGTCCCCAGCCATGTCTAAATCTAGATCTCTTCAAACTAATTGACCCTCAGACATTGCCTTCCAATGCCTATATATTGGATAAAGATGGTATTTTATGCCAGTGTATACTTGGGTTATTGTATTTGGTTATAAAGTACTCAATAAATTGATATAGTTATAGGTGCTAGGGCTTGGTATGACCAATCGTTTAATTAGATTGGGCCTCTCCTACGGCCAGTCTAGTCCAAGTAAGGGTCAAAGTGGCAGAAGTATCTCACCCTGACTCCTGAAGTCCTCAACCACCAGGATCCCGTCCCTAGACATTACAGGTCACCACACACAAATATTTTTTTTTTTTTTTGAATGTCATTTGGGTTTATTATTTTGTAGTAGGAATGGAAAAATAGATTAGCATGAAAATAAACATTGAGTTGGTTGCATTCAATTTGATAAAAAATCTAGCACAAAATTCTTTCACTACAGAGTGGGGGAAAATGCAAACTTCAGGTAGTAGTATAACAGCTGAGTACTATATTGACAGAAGTTATGTGCTCTCCAGCAAATAATCCTTACCAAAAATTGATTTGTGACTAAAGTATTATAAAAAGGGCAAAAGTACAGTAAGTTGGTTAGTTTTTAACAGCATATCAATTTGTAAAAGATTCATTGAAAGAAGAGGAGGAGGAGGAGGACTGGAACAAATCCATTTTGATATTGAGCAGGAAAAAAAAAAAGTTTGCAGACTTTGCAAGGCATATTAGTCAACATAACAGTGAAAATTTGAGTTTACTAGTTGGGTAATCATAAAAGTGCTGACCAACTTATTCAGTGATTCGAAAACTTTATTTACGTTATTCGGACTATTGTACTCATCTTTGTTGCCATATTCCTCACAACGTTTCAGCCGTTGTACACTCCAGCCTTCTTCAGGTGGTTGGAAAGAGTGTGAGTTCATTACCTGGTTAAGGCAGTGGAGAACTTGGAGAGGGGAATTATGACATGTGGAACTAGAACAGTCTACCTCAGCAAGCGAAATAAAGGGTTCAGTTTGACATTTCAAACACCTGAAGAAGGCCGGAATATACAACGGCCGAAATATGGCAACAAAAATGAGGACAATACTCTGAATAATGTAAATAGTGTACATAACACCTCATTTCAAAAATATAGACAGGCCGAAACATTGTGATAAATATGGCAACAAAGATGAGGACAATACTCTGAATAATGTAAATAGTGTAGATAACACTTCATCTCAGAAATATAGATGGATATTGAAAAACTTTGTTGAAATGGTTTGACAGTTTGCTAAACTTTAACTTCATATTTATTAGAATAGCACTTGATCAACAAGTGTTAAATTCTGTTCCAAAAACCTTGTGAACAATATTCTGATCTCTGCAAAGAAAGAAATATTGATTTTAGTTCAAAATGAATGTATTTTTTGATTGCAGTTTCATTTTTGTTTGATATTCGTAGCTCAAATATATTGTCTTGTGAATTAAATGCACACTTAATTTTTTTACTCTTAATACTTGTGTTAAAAATGTTATTCTTTTTTCTTCTTCCACAGGTTCCTCCAATGACAAACTATTCAATGGTAGGAAGGACATACCGGTATTTTGTTGGTGAACCTCTTTACCACTTTGGATATGGCCTTTCTTATTCAAAATTTTTTTATTCGCAATTTAACATACCTGCTAACGTAACTGTTGGCAATCCAGTGGAGCTGTCTGTTCAAGTTCAAAATATGGGTCCTTATGATGGTGCTGAAGTAAGTAACATCAAATTGAAGAGTCAGATGTCAAAAATTAGTTTGAAGTTGTTTTGCTCTTTCCAGATTGAATGTAATTTTAACTCAAGTTTAAATTCAAATTGTACACAAGTTAACCCTTCCATACATTGACAGATCAACAAAAAATAAGAAAGAAACCAGTAAAAATAGCCATTTTTCACTACATGGGTTTTCACTATATGGGTGGACTCAGTTATCAAGTGAAATGACTATTAAACAATAAACTTATTGTTGGCTACAATTTGAGTGAAGTTTGTATCAGATTGCTTGAAAATTGAGGCAGTTTTTAGTTTAAAATTTGTGTTGAAATTGATTTTCAAAATGAGGTATCGTTGAGCTCATCATGATGTAAGTAACCTACATACTGAGTTTGAATGAAATTGGAGGAAAAAAGTTGAATTTATTGATTTTTGATTTTTTAAAAATTATCGATTTTTTTTTTTTTTTTTTTTTTTTTTTTTTTTTTTATGCTAAGTACCTATCTCTTACATTGTACAATGTATTGCCAAGTTTGGTCAAAATCTGTTGCATGGATCTCAAGTAAAAAGATATCAGACAGACATCCTCTGTTTTATATATATATATATATATATATATATATATATATATATAGATTGAAAGCTAAAGGAGTAACTTTACTATTTCTAGTAAGCAAATTACTATGGTGTATTTCAAACAAATTATATTGATTGGAATCAAATTTTTTAAGAAATTTTTTTCTAAAATAACTGATTAGCACCTCTTTTAGACGTCTTTCATCACAAATATAATTCTCTCTATTAAAAAATTTTACCAAAATAAAATATACTTTTCTGAAACTTTATTTGAAGAATATTAACTGATTTAAAGAATAATTAATCTGATTTGAAAAAAAATTTTATTTACTTTAAGTTTAAAATAACAGAAAAATGGATTTTTAAAACAATCAGTAGCATTGATTATGTACTTGTCATAGCTCATCAATCATGTAACAAGTGCTGATAAAAGTGTTGACAGTTTTATTGTTGCCTATGGAGACTTTATCTGTTAAAACATAATTTAACAAAATGATGGGTGAGCCACCTTTTTTATGTAATTTTTAACTACTCAGTAATCATAAATGTTGGAAGATATTTTCTGTAATTTAATTTTAGGAATGTTGACTTTAAATTTACTATAGTCATCAATTATTTTCTGATAATGTTGTGTATGGTTGACAATACTTTCAAATAGGACACATTATATAATATTTTATATACATAAAAAAAGTATTTTAAAAATCTTGGTGCAAAATTATTTGTAGAAAGTTTTTCAATTTTTGATTAGTAAATATAGTTTTCATTTAAATAACAATATCACCGAAGTGGATGAAAGTAAAATGCAGAATTTTAAAAGATTTATATATTATAAATTATTATAATTAAAATTTTAAAAAAATGAAAAATTCTTGTAAAAATTCATTAAAAAATTTTTTTCTTAAGGCAATAGTGTCCTTACTAAATCTTACTTATAAAAGCAATTAAAAGCTTTTCTACTTGAATAATATCATATTTTTATTGCATTTTTTATTTTACGATCCAGAGCAGTTTTTGGGAAATGAGTAGTAGTTTGAAAAAAAGAAATTTATGATTTACATTCTTCAAGGAGTCCTGATTTTAACTAATAAAAATTTAATGAAATTAAGTAAATTGGAAATAACGTATGTAAAAACATGAAAAATAAAAATTGGAAATAATTTCATTCATTTTTGAATAACTCCTGAAATTTCCATTAAAATCCAACAGTTATTTGATTTTTGCAAGAATTTCCAAACCCACCTGAAAAATAAGCACTAAAACACTAATTGTAAATATATCAACTGCTAATGCAAAAAAAAAAAGAAACAAGATTTTTAACCAAAATTTCACACATGCTAGAAAGGATTAAGAAAAATAATATAAAATAATATTAATAATAAAAAAATTATTTTCCTCTTAATAGTAAACATTTTGTTTTTATAAAGTTTCAGGCATTTTTTTCATCATGCTATGCTGTTTTTTTCAGTGAAGAAGTGAAGGCTTCCTATATAATGGTAATATTAGGTTGGTGCAAAAATAATGACGTAATAATGTCGTTTTTTGACGTTAAAAAATACGTCAAAAAACGACATTATTACGACATTATTTTTGCACCAACCTAATAGTAATATTAAACATTTCCTTATAAGGAAATATTTCCTTATAAGGAAATATTTGGAATTTATTGACTGGTTGAAATTTGTAAGATCTTTCTTTTTAAACAATTTTTCAGGAAAATAATTTTCTCAAGTCCAGTAGCTGTTATTGATCTTTCCAGTACTGATAGGGGTTTCCTTCCTAACCTTTTATTTGAAGTAGTGTGCAAAATCAACATCTTGATTATATCATTTTCTTTTCGCGTTACATGTGCTATCCATTTTAGTTGTTGCTGTTGTTGGTAGTCCTCAAGTGATGTAGTTTCTGTTTTTTGGTACAATTCTTTGTTTGTGATTCTATAGCACCAGTCCACAAGGTTCAAATAAGGATGATCTTTGCCAAGACTCTGATTTCACTCGTTCAAAGCCATTTTTAAATATTGAACTTAGAAAGCGGTTGTATACAGTTTAGATATTTCTGAACTGGCTTGGTCCATCATATCCCATGAAAGTCTCGATTTGACGAGGCTATTTAAGAACATGACTCGAGTTTTCAGGTTAATGTTTTGGTTTTGTAGCAATTTGAGGTATTGTGTGAAACTACTCTTACCACAGCCTATGTTCAATTTCCTCCTCTGTACTAAATCTGTTATGACTGATTCATACACTGAGATACCTGAAGTCTTTAGTATTTACCAATTCCACCTCCTGAATTTTTATAATGGATTCAGGGCAGCTGTGATCATGGCTTTCATTCCAATTCCAGATAATTGTTTCTGCTTTTGAAAGCTTTATCTTGAGTCTTATTTCTTGGTATACTTATTAGAGTATATTTATATCTTTTCCTTCCAGATCATATTAGGTTGGTGCAAAAATAATGTCGTTTTTTGACGTTAAAAATTAGGTCAAAAAACGACATTATTTTTGCACCAACCTAATATTTATCTCGACTATATATACTAATGTGTGATTGGCCTTAAGAGGGAAAACAGTATTGCTGTCTTGTATTTGTCGATTCATTTGGGATGTGGCATAGAATGGTTAAATAATCAGTGTCCATCTTTTCATATCTATGCTTTTAAGTACACACCGTATAGTCTAGTAAAAGATTAAACAGACATGAGAACAATAAACAGTATTAACCCTTACCAGCCTAAATTCTTTCTACAATTATTCTCCCTGCCACTTCATTTTTTTTTTTTTTTTTTTTTTTTTTTGAGGGTGCAAAAACATGAACACCTACTGTTTTAAAACTGTTATAACTTTCTTTGTATTGTGTGTATAGATTTTATTTTTTCTATACTAATAAAAGAATGGCTGAGTAATATTTTGATGTAATGCATTATGCGATCCATTATGTTTTGCATGCATATTTTGACATTGAAAACAAAAAAAATGAAACAAAATAAAAAAAACAAATACATTAACAATTTAACATACTTTAACTTTTATACATTATTTACATTATTCAGACTATTATCCTCATCTTTGTCGCCATATTTATCACAACGTTTCAGCCGTTGTATGCTCCGGCCTTCTTCGGGTGGTTGGAATTTCGAACTGAACCCTTTATTTCGCTCTCTGGCGTAGACTGTTCTAAATAATGTAATAATGTACGAATAATGTAAATAATGTGCATAATACCTCATCTCAGAAATATAGACAGACTTTAACTTTTATTACTCCTTGTGGGGTTCTTGGATGCAATAAGAAGCAAAATGGCTAAGAAGGCTTTCATTTTGTCAAAAAAAAAGGGAAGTGCTTCCTCATGTTTACATGCGAGAAGACACCAGCATTTGTATGCTCTTTCTTTCACCTGACTAGCATATTTATTTGTCTTGTTGAAGAATAAAGTTATTATTATTATGTCGTTTATAAATAGACAAAATAATTCACATTCAGAAAGGTTATCAGGTACATCCATGGGGCCAGTAGCTTCCATAAAATTAGTCAGCTGTGGATGATAGTATCTGCTTGGCACCTATTGGTCATCATCGCTCTCCTCCACGTCACAAGCATGGTTATCATCTCCAACCATCAATATCCACTTGAGTAAAGCTTTCCAAATCAGTATTGGAATTTGAATTAAAGAAAAACTCCTTAATAAAGGTTTTGTTTGATGTTGATGCAATCATTTTTGTTTCCAAATAATTGTAAAAAATTAACATGGGTTTAATTGATGTTCCACCTCATGTAGACTGTAGAAGAATTCAAATTGGCATTGGAAAATGGAAGTTTAGCCACATTCCAAGCAGTAGTAGGTGATTTCCAGCTTAAAATACCGGAAATAACACTTGACAAGTGTTTATTTATAGCAATTGTTTCAAGGTGACAGAATGCACCTACAGTATGTAAAGGGAGAGAATTCTATGGCAACAGTTTTCGCCTCCAGTGTGATAAAGGTTAATATCAATAATAATAAGCAGACCCTAAATTTGTTCCAGTCCTAATAAGCAGATGTGTTCTCAAATGAAGCATTTTGCCTTTAATATCTCTTGGGACTACAGCTCATGCCAGACTTCAAATGGAACTCATATATTAAGTGCCATCGCAAAAGATGCTTGAAGAATGGTTGGTTCCTTGTATTGCTCCAGAAAATATTTAATTCCTACTGCCATACTTTACCTTCACAAGAGTCAGGTCAGAGCAGGAATCAAGTATTACTGCCATATCTGGCTTGGTGGTGCTAAATCCTCACTGTCCAGAATAGAGTTCTGAAGCTATTACATGGCCTTGAGGATGATGAATTATTTTACACTCTGTAACCCTTTTTCCCCACCAAGATGAAATTTTGCTCTCCTCTCACTAATCCAATTGAGTTTGTTACATTCCATTCATGCAAATACTCTTGGGGAAAAATATGGATCAATCTCTCTTCTCTGCCAAGCTATGGGTTAAATAGTAGGAGAGGCTTGGTTCTTCAGCCTTGTTTGGCAACCAGTTTAGAGGACAACTTGAATTCACAACCATTTGGGTATAAGGTTAACAATTCCAGCCTGTAAAAACCTACTTTCTGCAGCAACAACTTTGCCTAATATTCCTTAGTGGGGTCCATGGGACTTCAATGACTGATTCATGAGATAATAAATGATGTCACTTTGTTGTTGTTTTTTTTTTTTTTTATTTCAGGTGACACAAGTATATATTTCTTGGGTGAATCCCTCAGTACCTATGCCAAAAATCCAATTGGCTGGCTTTCAGCGGACTTCATTGAAGGTTAAAGAAAGTGGCCTGTTGAAATTTACAATTCAACCAAAACAATTGGCTGTATGGGATGATCACAAAGGATTTATAGTTGAGGAAGGTAAGCATAGGCTCCATTTTTTATTTTTTTATTTATTTTTTATTTATTTTTTATTTTTTTATTTATTTTTTATTTGTTTTAAATGCATTAAATAATTTACTACAGAGATTCAGGTACGTTGCACATCAGGTATGTTAAAATTAAACAAATGCAAAAATTCACCCTGTCCTGGGTATGACGATAAACTACATTTGCATCCTAGGTATGATGATAAACTACATCCAATAGCCATACCTCTGATCAGTAGGTTTTGAGGAGCATCGAACCACCTCTTAATTGCTGGTGTTCCCAGGTCCAACCTGAGCTTGAGTGGTAGCACCTGTTCGGGTCCCAGCTATTAGCAAATAGTTAAACACTAAACTGGGGTCAAAGCACTATGAAAGTGTAAAAATAGATTTTAATATTAGGTTGGTGCAAAAATAATTTCGTTTTTTAACATATGTTACTATGTGAGAAAACGAAATTATTTTTGCACCAACCTAATACTAGTAATACATTTGTGTAAAAATATTACCAGCAATGAATTTTTGAAGAAAAAAAGTATTACCAGCAATGAATTTTTGAAGAAAAAAAATATTACCAGCAATATATTTTTGAAAAAAAAATATTACTAACAATAAAAATCTTGTCAGCATTAAATAACGCATTTGTTTTGTTTTATGGCACATCAACCTCAATGGGTCATTTAATGCCAACAACTTTTTTTTCATGGTAATATTTTTGTTTTGTCAAAAATCTATTTCTGTTAATATTTTTTTTCTCAAAAATGTATAGCTGGTAATATAACTTTTTTAAAAACGTATAGTTGGTAATATTTTTTCTTTTCCAAAAATGTATAGCTAGCAATATTATTTTTTCAAAAACATATCAGAGGTCTTGCTGTTGGATGTAGTTTATCGTCTTACCCAGGATGCAGATATAGTTTATCGTCATACTCAGGACACGGATGGAATCTGAGTGATAACTATTTACCCATAGCTGGGACCCTAACAGGTGCTACCACCCCGTGTCAGGTTGGACCTGGGAACACCAGCAATCAAGAGGAGGTTCCACGCTCCTCAAAACCTCCTGATCAGAAGTCTTGCCGTTGGACGTAGCTTATCGTCATACCCAGGACATGGATGTAGTTTATTTTCATACTCAGGATGATCACTTGAGGTGAATTATGGTGTCTGAATGTTGATGATAGACAAATCCAGTAAACATTAAAATTGAAAAAGTGACATAGACCAAGGCAAGGATAGCAAGAACAAAGAGTTTAGATAAAATATACCAAAATTTATTAATGGCAGAAAAAAGAAAAAAAACAATTGAAGAACCCAGATGTTTTAAATACCCTGGGTGGGCATGCTGGTAGTTGACTGTTGGTCATAGCTGCATTGACAGTTGATGATGACCGGAGCAAATTGAGTAGTGCTGTAAGTGATAGACAGTTGGTACTAGCTGGCAGCCCTAGCCCAGGGCAGATGGTTGTTGGTAACCAGAGGATGAAACGACTTGGGAGGTGTTGAAGGACGATAGGCAGTGTGTTGAACTGGTACAAGCAGGCAGTCGTAGCTGAGGGTAGGTGGTTGAAACCACAATGATCTGCAAGATGATAAACAGCAGGGAGTGAAACTTGAATTGCCAAGTGGATTGGTAAAAAACTTTGGTCAGCAGGAGTTACTGGTCAGCAGGAGTTACTGGTTGCTGATGGTTATTGCTGGTCTGGATGGTACCCAATCATCTTCTCCCTGCTGTCCCAGGAGTGGCAGGTCACTGCTGGTTTTATGGTGTAGGAGTGTTATAACAGTGCAGTGTTTTGACACTACTTCTGGTTATAATAAAAGTCATAAAAATAACTCTTGGTCATGAAGTATAATGTAATTGGTCATAATAAAACTACAACAAAAAATGAAATAATATTGGTTTTGGATAACCAGTATAAAATGTCTTTGAAATGATGTACAGAATTAATAAACTTGAACAAACTGTTCAAGGTTAAATTGAAATAGTTTGGTTTAGTTTGGTTTGTGTCATATCAGCCTCAATGGGTTATTTAAAGCTGACATTTTTATTGCTGGTAACATTTTTTCTTTCAAAAATGTATTGCTGGTAATTTTTCTTTTTTTTTTTTTTTTTAAATATACTGCTGGTATTAAAACCTATTTTTTAAATTTTCATAGTGTTTTGACCCAAGTTAACAATTTGCCCATAGCTGGACCCCCTAACAGTTGCTACCACCCCAGGTCAGGATGGACCTGGGAACACCAGAAATTAAGAGGTGGTTTCACACTCCTCGAAGCCTCCGGATCAGAGGCCTTGCTGTTGGATGTAGTTTATCGTCATACCCAGGATGGTGAAAGAATCCGTTTGTTAAAACAAAAATAATGGAGTAGCATGTTGCTATGAAAGCTGTGAAATACATCCCACTCTAAAAAGAAATAAAAGCATAATTAAAAAAACTATATAATTTTTCTGTATGTGATGGCAAAATGTGGATAAACTGAGAGACATACTGATCCTTTTGTTAGAATTTAAATAAATTATGAGAGTTTTTGACCAAATAAAACATTACCGTATTTGACGGCATATATGACACTTCCCAATTTCAGCAGGGTGAATCAAGAAAAAATTACAATCAATAAAATTAGTAAAATTAATAGTAAATAGTACAGCCTAGGCTATGTTTATGAGATATTATTTTGGTTAAACAAGCCATGATTACAATTAAACAAAAAATAATAGGAAAAAAGAACAGAAGCCTATAAAAACTTTATTATATCCTTTATATGGTCTGTACAACCTGCATGTTGTAAACGTCTTATTGGAATAATTAAGATATAAAAATTCTGATTGTATTTATACCAATACAACCGGAAGTTATCGCAAGAAAAATATTAATGAAACAAATATATTTTAGAAATATATAATTTGAATTTATTGCATATAATTTTAGGGAAACAAATTACTAATATTAAACGTGATGAAATTAATATAATGAATGTTATCAATGATAACATTTTTAATCTGAATAGTAGTTTCTTAAATAATGACACGAGATATATGAAAGTTACTCTAAAGTCTAAGCTAATATGAGTTGCCAGGTAGCTAATTTCATCTGACTATCGCAAATTTTAAACCTACATGTGGCATATAAGTTGCAAGGGAATTTTAAAAGATATTTTTAGTAAAACAAAAAAAACGTGCGCTTTATATGCTGTTAAATATGGAACTTCTTTTTCTTGACAATATCCTTTACATTTATCAAACATAATGTAAAACTTGAAACTTTACAAAATGACTGCCTCAAAACAAAAAAAAAACCCAAAAAAACAAGAATGTGTAACTTTTTTTTTTTTTTTTTTAAATCTATGTCCAATGATGAGATAAAAGAAAACCTTGAACTTGTATTGATTATAAATATTTTTCTCATCAAAATGATTCTCTCTGATAGTTTTTCTTTTTTTTTTTTCTTTCCAGGCGAGATAGTGGTTACAGTTGGAGGTTACCAACCTGGAATTAAACGTAGAGTCAGTTCCAATGTCTTGAAGAAAACCATTTTTATAACAGGACACACTCTATCATTAGGACCAAATTATAAAATTTAAGGCAAAAACTGAAAATGAGAACAAATTTTTTAACATTAAAATGGATTCCAACTGTAAATTGAGCTTTACAGAAGAAAAAATGTGTATAGATTTCCCTTCACTTTTGTGAAATT
>OZ010581.1:126805904-126870904 GCA_963932145.1 Acanthosepion lycidas
ATCTTGAGCTGATGCTCAAAGAATTGGATTAGATACTGATGAGAAAGACGGTTGCCCCGCAAGACTTCCTCCTTTCGCGTCGTCCAAATCACCATTCGAGCCGTGGCCAGCAGCGTCAGAAACACCATTCGTTTCACCCCGGAATACGGGGGCGACACATTGTCACACGCGTATGCGCGATCAATGGACACAAGCTGTTCGGGAGCGAGACGAGCCGTCAGCTCGCCGACATGGTCCCATAAGGGGCGTCCCGGGGGCAATGGTAGAAGGCGTGCGAAGCCGTTTCTTCTAAGCCAAGACCACACCGTTCACAGTCTGGCAAATCCGCCAAACCCCATATGAAAGCCTTGTCGTTGAGAGGCAGCCGATTCCGAGCCAATCGCCAGGTAAGTGAAAACTCGGGGTTACTGAGGTAATCCGCCGCTGGCGCCCAAGACCAGTAGGAGCAATACTCCTCCTCCGACAAGCCGAGCGTATTACGTAGGGAATCCTTCGCGGGCCCCTCCACTAATCCACGATAGAAGACCTTCCTAGGCCGTGAAAGGTAACTGGACCGAAGAATGGCCTTCAAGGCCGACCGACACTCGCGGATGAAATCAGACTCGTCCCGGGGTCTACGACGGCGCTCAACCCTCGAGATGGGGGGACTGATGGTAAGGCTAGGGAAGGCGTCCCTAACAATCCCCTCCAGAATCGGATCTCTCCCAGTCAATGCGCGGCGTAGGAAAGCCAACCTAGAGGCACGGACGTGACTCAAGAGGTGCGGCATTCCCAGCCCCCCATGACACGGACGTTTAGTGCAGACTCGTCTGTCGACCCTGTTCACGCGTCCCCTCCATAAAATGGAGGATAGCGATCGCTCGAGCGCCTTCCAATGGGTCTCACAGAGAGGAAGTACAGACAATCGATAAAGAATCAGGGGGAAAATGTATGTAGCACACACCTCCGCCCTGCCCTTCACGGACAACCGCCGTCGATTTCAAGTCTTGCCGGCAGAATCGACCTTTGCAAGTACTTCAGACCAATTCTTCTCCAGCTGGAGGTCCGGTCCAAACCACACTCCAAGAATGCGGACAGGTCCATCCGTCCAACCGAAGCGGCCCGGAAGAGCGACCCCCTTCCAGGCACCTAACCGCAAGCCGGAAGACTTGTCGCGGTTTATCTTGGCCCCTGTCACCTTCTCGTACCGATCAAGCGCCTTCTGTACCGCCTCGATGTCGTCCCGGGACGACACGAAAGCAGATACGTCATCGGCGTACGCGGAAACCCTGGCTCGAGCCCCTCCAGGAACGGCGATTCCGCAGTGTATTATGTAACTAGGATATTTATTTGTAAAATTTACAAATTTTGGCACGTGGCCGATGAAGGGGAGGGGTAGAGGCTGGTCCAAACTAACTATCCTATACCTAGCTAATCAGATTCACGACCCATTCATACATTACAATTTACCCATTCACCACAAGAACTCGTCCGTCACCAAACAATCCTCCAACCACCATAATACCGCATCCTCTCAAGGGGAACCTAGCAAAAACGCGCCCCACACCATAAAAATTTGATGATAATACATAAAATACATAAAATTTTAATAATGATAGAATGAGAGGGGAGGGAGATGAACCCAATAATCAAATAAATATAAACACAAAATACAAACTAAACATAACAGATGTTAGTAGGGGACCGTCCATCCCTCAAAATAGAGAGGCCGCTGTATTCTGCCCAGGGGACAAAATCAAGAGGCAACTCTCGCTAAGGGAGTGGGAAGAAGGCTAAAATATTATGCAGGAATGGGAAAATATAAAGCTGACCCAGTCGAGATAAAAGGGGGCCGAAACAAACTGGGGAGGTTGGGAATCTCGACTTGGACCATAACCAAAGAGTAGCCGGGTTACAGGCCAGGAACAACACTTACTCACATTAACTAGGTACACTGAAGCTTGTCTAACCTAACCAAGGGGAGGGTTCCACAGGAAGCCACCCCGATGTGCAATAGGTTGACCTAGAAGAGAAAATCAAGGCTAGCCCCGGTCACACGAACCAAGCTCGCCTCTTTTACCCACCTTTCGCTAAAGACTGTCGAATGCAATCGTTTTCTATCAGATCTAATCTTCATCTTGAGCTGATGCTCAAAGAATAGGATTAGATGCTGATGAGAAAGACGGTTGCCCCGCAAGACTTCCTCCTTTCGCGTCGTCCAAATCACCATTCGAGCCGTGGCCAGCAGCGTCAGAAACACCATCCGTTTCACCCCGGAATACGGGGGCGACACATTGTCACACGCGTATGCGCGATCAATGGACACAAGCTGTTCGGGAGCGAGACGAGCCGTCAGCTCGCCGACATGGTCCCATAAGGGGCGGACCCGGGGGCAATGGTAGAAGGCGTGCGGAGCCGTTTCTTCTAAGCCAAGACCACACCGTTCACAGTCTGGCAAATCCGCCAAACCCCATATGAAAGCCTTGTCGTTGAGAGGCAGCCGATTCCGAGCCAATCGCCAGGTAAGCGAAAACTCAGGGTTACTGAGGTAATCCGCCGCTGGCGCCCAAGACCAGTAGGAGCGATACTCCTCCTCCGACAAGCCGAGCGTATCACGTAGGGAATCCTTCGCGGGCCCCTCCACTAATCCACGATAGAAGACCTTCCTAGGCCGTGACAGGTCACTGGACCGGGGAATGGCCTTCAAGGCCGACCGACACTCGCGGATGAAATCCGACTCGTCCCGGGGTTTACGACGGCGCTCAACCCTCGAGATGGGGGGACTGATGGTAAGGCTAGGGAAGGCGTCCCTAACAATCCCCTCCAGAATCGGATCTCTCCCAGTCAATGCGCGGCGTAGGAAAGCCAACCTAGAGGCACGGACGTGACTCAAGAGGTGCGGCATTCCCAGCCCCCCATGACACGGACGTTTAGTGCAGACTCGTCTGTCGACCCTGTTCACGCGTCCCCTCCATAAAATGGAGGATAGCGATCGCTCGAGCGCCTTCCAATGGGTCTCACAGAGAGGAAGTACAGACAATCGATAAAGAATCAGGGGGAAAATGTATGTAGCACACACCTCCGCCCTGCCCTTCACGGACAACCGCCGTCGATTCCAAGTCTTGCCGGCAGAATCGACCTTTGCAAGTACTTCAGACCAATTCTTCTCCAGCTGGAGGTCCGGTCCAAACCACACTCCAAGAATGCGGACAGGTCCATCCGTCCAACCGAAGCGGCCCGGAAGAGCGACCCCCTTCCAGGCACCTAACCGCAAGCCGGAAGACTTGTCGCGGTTTATCTTGGCCCCTGTCACCTTCTCGTACCGATCAAGCGCCTTCTGTACCGCCTCGATGTCGTCCCGGGACGACACGAAAGCAGATACGTCATCGGCGTACGCGGAAACCCTGGCTCGAGCCCCTCCAGGAACGGCGATTCCGCAGTGTATTATGTAACTAGTGAGTTAGTGAAAAGGACTTAACTCTCTTTATAGTCCACCAATAGAAGGTTAACCAATCAGAAGCCGCAGAACATTGTATCCTTCGTGTATAAAGGCGGCCATCTTTGTTTACCCTACGGAAGGACCAGTGCCAACTTGACAGGCGAAGATGATAGAAGGAAGAACTACGCTCTGCTACGATATCCACTGCGAACCTGAACTACGCTTTCCTACTGTCTCCGAAATATTCACTGCCAACCTCTGGATTCTATACTCGAAGACGACCGTCATGAATTTGTAACAATACCCAGAACGCTCTTCAGTAATGTATTTCATCCCGAGTTCGTAGGGTTGTATAACATTCTTTTTATCTGCATAGTTCGTAGTACTTCGGTTCAAAGGTACTGCGCTAAGCTAGGTTAGTAGGGGTATCATTTTATTTTGACATAGTACTCTAGTGCCTATTTAGTGCACCGTAAACCTGCAGATGTTTCACTTGCTTCTGTGCATAGGTTTTTCTAAAAGCCCCGTGAGACCTTCATTGTAAATTGCACTGAGAATTTTTACATGGGACTTTCTTGCCGCAACTTATATGAAACTAACGTAATCCAGTTCGGAGCGAAGCACTGAATTTCACCAATGTTACTTGATCTGTTCCCACTTCAGTATGGGTCACTATACGCAGATGTTGGAGAACTTTGCTACATTTTGTTTTCAACTATTTTAGATGGGGAATGAATGTTACATTTTTTAGAAACTTCTGATGTTCCAATACTGTGATTTCTGCGCCGTCTGAATTTAAACATTGGGTTATTGTGCAATTTTCTTAAATTTGCAGAAATGTAGGCATTTTGTTTTCGTTTTGGGAATCTAAAACCCATTTTCTATGGCCCATTTGGGGACTTTATTGAGTTATTGTTGAAGTTGTATGTCAATGGTATTCATATGTCGAGATCTGTACATATTTAGAAAATTGTTGACAGTGTCTCAATAATTTACCAGAATATTAGTTTATAAATGAATTTCGGTTTCATTTACTCATTCCTTAAGTGGAATATATACTGAGCAAATATTTATTAGACTATGTAGTGTCACTTTAACAACAGTTGCCTGTAAAGTAATTGTCAAATTTATTTTATTTTGGGGTGCATCATTCCTAACATGCATCAAGCCCACTGTCATGTGCATGGTTGTAATGCTGGTATTCTTTTATATTCATTTTGTCACCTTTCTTAAGGAATGTTTCCTGAAGGTAAACACCTGTCGGTGACAGGTCTTTTATTATTACAAGTCCATTTATGTTTGCCTTAATTTAATTTCAACTGCAATTGTGTAATTGTGTTTATACGCTTTCAGTATTTTACCTTATGGGGTTTTGATTTTTTTTTTTTTTTCCTATGTTTTCATTTTGGAGGTTTTAAGCATTTCAGGGTTTTACCTTTCCACCTCCATCTTTTCTACTTCATGGCATCAGTTTTGCGTAGGAATTTGGTTATTGTGGATTTTTGCCTTTTGTTTAGCCGATTCTGTTCTTTTGGGTGATAAGCTTTTCAGTCTGTCTTGTATATCAGAGGATAGGTTGGAGGCATTTTTCGCCCAATATGGCAAGGTTGAGAAAGTGACTCGAGTAACCGGTAAGTCGGGAATTGCAACCAGTGACATGGTAATTGAAATTACGCTAACACGTAAGAACTTCATTGACATCCTAAAGTGTAGGAAGAGAAGGTTGCTGGTGGAGGGACGAAGACCCTACCGCTGGTCGTGTGGGGTTTCGAGGCACATGGCCAAAGCGTGCCCCGGAAAGAAAGAGACCTCCACAATCAACAGCGGCAACAACCAACATCAACGGCAACTACTGGGGCAGAACCCGGCAAGGTTCCTGGTGATGGTTGGAAGGAGGTCGTGGCTAAGGGACGGAAGCAGAAACCAGACCACCCATTCCCTCGAAAGGAAGTCCCACCAAAGGAGCAACCAAGGGTAAAAAAGTCACAACAGAAACAGCAAACCAAAATCTCACCAGTAAAACAAAGAACGACAATAACAAGCAAGACAGGAAAAATCAGACAGTGAGATGTAGGTGGACGAATTGCGTCAAACACAGTCCTCTTCCTTAAATAGGGAAGAAGAGGAGGAAGACGAAATACCAATCAAAAAAAAAAAAACAAAAAAAAAACACACACACACACACATTGGACGAAGTAGGGGCATAGAAAAAAAAATAAGTTCCTATCCGTTCATGCCTCGCCAGAAAAGGATAAAAAATGCTGCTTCAACGTCCAGGAGCCTCCCCTTCATACACTCGTATTCCACTCCCTCTCTCCACACTCACCCACTCCCATACCTTCCGACTCGCCACCTCCCCAACCATCCCCTTCAACCACGATACACACAAAAAAAAACTTAAGCTAAAAACAGAAGACCTTTGCAAAGTGAACAGGTGGAGGTACTGGAAAAGGAGATCTCATCACGAAAAATATCTCTACTAGGTCCACTCTTTAAAATCCAAAAGATTTCCCAGATGCTTCAGGGGTTATTGCCCCTATTAGAAACACGGGGAAATATTAGGTTGGTGCAAAAATAATGACGTAATAATGTCGTTTTTGACGTTAAAAAATACGTCAAAAAATGACATTATTACGCCATTATTTTTGCACCAACCTAATACCTCAAAGTTTAGTCGCATGTTTTTGTGGCCAAGGATGCTTATTCCGACTTAAGGATGGCTCAGATGGGCAACCCAGATTTAAGAAAATTACAGAACTTTTGTGAAGGGGGTCCCGTTATTTCTCCACCCTTCGTTATATAGGGCATTAAAACTAACATACACTACGGACATTGGCGGGATTATCTGGATGGTCGCATAACTACGGAGTTAAGAACGGGAAGCCTCGGACAATCAGCCGGGGGGGTCCCCTTTCTACCGCAAATTTCCGGCCTGTATGCGAGTAGGTTCTTTCTCCCACTTTTGTCTTTGCAGGTCCTAATCGATGTCTATCAAATTACCGATGCCCTAGGGTCGGTTGATCGTGGCCGATTTTGCCGTGAAAAGTGGTTCGTTCCCAGTGGTTTATGCGCCCAACAACCAGAATGAGCGGATCTCGTTTTTTCTTTCTTTTTTCTTTTTTTTGGCACTTGAGGTCGTTTCTGGTGGATTTAACGTGCCGAGTTTTAATGGGGTACTGGACCCCAAGTTAAATAGGGGTGGGTAGCTAGCGGGAGAAGGGGGAGGCTATCCTAGCCTGGTTGATCTGATCGAAGAGTTTGGTATCGTCCATAGATACCGAGTTTATCACCTCCGGGGCAGGGGAATGTGGACTTAGGCTCTTAATTGGCCTTTTACCTGGGTAGTTAGCTACCTGGATAGAATGTTAGTGGAGCCGACGTAGACTTGTTACATTGTCCCACGTTCCACTGGGTAGGCTATTTCATTTGTGCTCGAGTGGCGTTACATCGTATGCCTACAATGGCTGGTTACTGGAAGTTCAATCTGTCTTTACTGGACAGGCGGGACTTTCAGGAGCAGCTAACTAGCTTAATTCAGCGGGAGCTAGTTGGGGCGGTGATCGGAAATAAGTGGTGGTAGAGGCTTAAGGATAAAATTAGGTCTTTCACCACTGATTTCAGCAAACGGTTCGCCCTAGATAGAGCTGAGAAGGTGAAGACGCTTAAGCCTAGTTTTTCCTGTGCGGTGACTGAGGAGAGAGGAGCACCTACAGATAGCTTTAGCCCTGAAGCGTTTGACTAGCGAGCGTTATATGGACCAGATAATTAGACATACGTTAAGCAAGATGTCTTCCGAAGCGGTGAATATGGGAGCAGAATTGCGCAAGGAAGGAATCCGTCGAGGATCCGATCGGCACATTCGTGAAATTATATCCCCGGAGGGGCACACTCTTTGGGCCACTGGCAACATGTGCGAGGTGTTTCGGCGGCACTTCGCTAGCCGCTTTACCAAGGAGCCTGGTCTCCGTGAGGACGAGTTTCACAGCTATTTGGCTGACTTTCCTCGACAAGCGGCTACCTGCGAAAGAGAGATTACGGAGGGTGAAGTCTACGCGGCATTGAAGAAGGGCGGCAGAGGCAAGTCGGCGGCCTGGATGGTTTTTCCCTATGAATTGTACTTGAGGTTGTCGCACATCTTTGTCCCGATTTTGACGGTTGTGTTCAACAACTGGTTCCGCCAGGGGGCCATCCCCGACCGGTTCACCAGGGGGTGTGATCACGCTGTTGAAAAAGAGCAAAGATGTTGTGGGAAAATCGATGATTACAGGCCCATAACTCTGGTAAACATAGTTAAAAGATTTTAGCAAAGATCCTAAAGGAGCGTTTGCAGTCTCTGTTGGGTCTTGAGCATACTTGGTCTGTGAGTGGCCGAACAATTCAGAGCAACCTGCATATGATCCACACGATCATAGAGGGTGTAAAAGACTATGATGAGGCCGCGCCGAGCAATTTACATCAGCCCAAGTTATTTGATAGGGTTGACCATCGCTACCTTGCTGCTGTCCTGCAGGCCGCCGGATTCGAACTAGGTTTCTGCCGCTTGCTTAGCCTCCTGTATCGATCCCCCAGTGCTGTGACACAGGTGAACGGGAAGCTGTCGGGCACTTTTGCGCTGTCTAGGTCGATTACAGTCGCTCCTACTTTATGCTTTGGCTTTGGAGCCTCTCCTTCGCCGGCTGAGGGACAGGGCATGCAGCCGAGCCTACGTGGAATCGCCGTTCATGGAGTGGACGAGCCAGGGTTTTCACGTACGCCGATGACCTATCTACTTTCGTGTCATCCCGCAGCTCGGCACGAAAAGGTGACAGGGGCCAAGACTTACCGCGACAAGTCGTCCGGCTTACGGTTAGGTGCCTGGAAGGGGTCGATCTTCCGGGCCTCTTTGGTTGAACGGACGCTTTCCTTCATTTTATGGAGGAGACGCAAGCATCAAGTCGACAAAGAAGTCTGTGCACAACGTCCGTGACATGGAGTGGCGGTTGGAAATGCCACACTTGGTGAGCCACAAACTCGCCTCGAGGTTGGCTTTCCTACGCGGCGCATTGACAGGAGATTCGATTTTGGCGGAGATTGTAAGGGACGCGTTTCTTTTCCTTACTATCAGCCCACCCCCCTCCCATCTCGCGGGTTGAGCGCCGTCGTAAACCGCGGGATCAATCGGATTTCCTTCGCCTTGACGATCATTCCTCGGTCCAGTGACCTTTCACTGCCTGGTGGGCACGGAGTTTCGCTCTTTCTAGTCTTAGGCGCCAGCGGCGGATTATCTCGGTAACCCAGAGTTTTCGCTTACCTTGCAACTAGCTTGGAATCGGCTACCTCTCAATGACAAGGCCTTCATATGGGGCTTAGCGGATTTGTCAGACAGTGAAAGGTGTCAGGTTGGTTTAGAAGAAACTGCTGAGCACGCCTTCTACCATTGTCCACGGGTCCGCCCCTTATGGGACCATGTCGGCGAGTTGACGGCTCGTCTCGCTCCCGAAAAGCTCGTGCTGATCGAACACGCATATGCGTATGACAATGTGTCGCCCCCGTATTCTGGGGGTGAAACAAATGGTGTTTCTCACGCTGCTGGCCACGGTCCGAATGGTGATTTGGACGATGCGACAGGAAGTTTTGCAAGGTAACCGTCTTTCCCATCAGGATCTGATCCGATTCTTTGAGCAAACTGATAGAAAAAAAACTTGTATTCGACAATCTTCAGCGAAAAGTGACTGACTGACGCTCGCCTTGATTTTCTTTTAGGTCAACATACGTCAAATTGTTGTGGTTTCCTGTGGAGCCCTCCACTTCGTTAGGTTAGACAAGCTTTGTGTACCTAGTTAATGTAAGTGTTGTTTCTGGCCTGCTCCTGGCTGCATCTTTGGTTATGATCCAAGTGGAGATTCCCAACCTCCCTAGTTTGTTTTGCCCCCCCCCACACACACACACTTTTCATCTCGACTGGGTTAGCTTTTATATTTCCCATACCCCTATATATTTTCTCCTTTCCCACGAAAGGCAGAATACAGCAGCCTCTCTTTTTTGAGGGTTGGACGAGCCCTACTAACATGTTATGTTTACTTCGCTTTCTGTTGATATTTAGTTTGTTATTGGATTCATCTCCCTCGCATATTTAATCACCCATAAATTTTTATATATACATTATGAAATTTTTCATATCCTGGGGGGCCTTTTTTCTAGGTTCCCCCCTTGAGAGGATAATGCACTGGTGACGAACGAGTTTTTATGGTGAATACGGAAATTGTAATTAGTGAATGGGCCTTGAGTTGGATTAGCTAGGGATAGGATAGTTAGTGATGATGACCAGACTCAAACCCTCCCCTTTTTCGGCCTCTATAGTTCAATTCATAAGCCCAGAAGTGATATGCTCTCAATATGTCGACGACAATGTAAAAATGTGCAGATCTCGTCATATGCATACCCTAGGAAGACAACTCCAACGATGCCTCAATAAAATATACAAATAGGCAACGGAAAATGGGTTTACATTTCCCCAAACAAAAACTAAACGCTTACATTTCTGCAAATTAAGAAAATTGCACATCGACCCTGTTTAAAATTGACGGTGAAGAAATCCCAGTAGTGAAACAACGCAAGTTCCTCATCACCATTTTTGACAATTTTTACATTTATTCCTCATCTAAAATATTTAAAATGTAGTAAAATCCCTCCAAATTTTGCATGTGGAGCTTGTACTGAATAGGGAGAACATCGACAAACATTGGTTACATTATTCAGATCACTACTATGGCGCAGCCAGAAAATTATACCGAAAAATACTCAATGTAACCTATCATGAAAGCTAGTACTTTTAAGACATCCCAGTGAGGAGCTTATTCACAGAAGCTAATGAAATACCTGCATATTTAAGGTGCACTAAAATGGAACTACAGTACTATGTCAAAATTCGAGGTCTCATTGTAATTTTTTTTTTTTTTTCACAGTAAATAAAAAATCTCTTTTCCAGAAAAGTATTACTGGTATTAGAACATTTTTTACACGTTCATAGTTTATTGACCGCATTTGGAGGTTAACTATTTGCCCATAGCTGGGACCCTAACAGGTGCTACCACCCTGGATCAGGGTGGACCTGGGAACACCGGCAATCGAGATGGTTCCACGCTCCTCAAAAACCTCCTGATCAGAGGTCTTGCTGTTGGATGTATTTTGGTTGGTTGCTTTGTTTATTTGTTTGGGTTTTATGGCATATCAACCACTGTGAGTTATTTAATGCCAAATCCAGTTTATATGAATTTTAAATGCCTATTTTGTACGGAATAAAAAACATAGCTGGCAACATTGTTCCGAAAACATTATCTGAGGCCTTGCTGTTGGATGTAGTTTATCGCCATACCCAGGACGCGGATGTAGTTCATCGTCATACCCAGGATGTTCAAAAAAGTATAGCTGGCAACATGGTTTCAAAAAGGTATAGCTGGCAACAGCATACTCGTTGGATTTTTTTAATGATATTTTATAGCTGATCGTAAGTCCGGGGATCGTTAAACAGGTAATTCGTCAAGGGAGGAGTAACGTTATTCTATTTGATTGTAATTTGCGAAGTCGATTGATTTAAAATAAGTACGGTTTTGCAAACATAGATAAACGTGCCTGCAATAAGACGGAATGCCAAAAGGAGGATTTTTCCCCATGACGCCGCTTTTTAAATACCTTCACACTAAAAAGCGCTGATTAGATTCTGTTTTTTGTTTGTTTTTTTATGGCATATCAACCACTGTGGGTTATTTAATGCCAAATCCAGTTTATATGAATTTTAAATACCTATTTTGTATGGAATAAAAACGTATAGCTGGCAACATTATTTTTTTTACCAAAAACGTATAGCTGGCAACATTATTTTTCCGAAAACATTATCTGAGGCCTTGTTGTTGGATGTAGTTTATCACCATACCCAGGACGTTCAAAAACGTATAGCTGGCAACATTATTTTTCCAAAATTTTCCTTGCTGTTGGATATAGTTTATCGTCATACCCAGGACGCGGATGTAGTTTACCGCCATACCCAGGACGTTATATGAATTTTAAATGCCTATTTTGTATGGAACATTTTTAGCAACCAACAGCTTATCTGCTTGCACACTGCAAAGTAATCTTAGATATTTTTGTTTAAGTCAAGAATTTCCATTTGATAAGGACAATTTATTTGCAAAATGGTAAAAGGTAGGATATGTTGTTTATACATCAGTCTATATCTTTGATAAGAGACCAATTCTTTTTAGAAAATCCAATATATTTTTTGGTTCAGTTTTTGCAAATAATTTCTTCATGTTCTTCGTCTTATAGAATTTTCTACGGATGTGTGTGAGGTTTGTACATTCTATTAGTATATGTTTTACAGTGTATTGTTTTCCACAGGAACATTTAGGAGGAGGTTCTTGTTTTAGTACGAAAGAGCGAGTCTTGTGTGTCCAATGCGTAGTCGAACAGTGGTGGTTTGTTCTTTTCTTGTTTTAACATTCAGTTGCCTTTCCTTTAGAATTGGTGCTATTTGATAGAGTTTATTGTCGGTATTTTTGTCCCATAGTTGTTGCCCTTTTAGTGTTATTGTTGTCTTGATTTTATGTTTTAGGTCAGTGTATGGGATTTTGATGTTTTGCTCGGGTGTCATGTTGAGAGCAGCTTTGGCTAATGAATCGGCTTTCTCATTTCCCTGGATTCCAACATGGTTTGGGATCCAGCAAAATATCACCTTTTTGCTATCTGTTAAGGTGTTTAGTTTGTTCAACAGTTTAACAATAAGAGGGTTATTCTGTTGTGTATTTTTTATGGATTGTAGGACAGAGATTGAGTCGGAATGAGTAATGAATTTTTTTATGTTGCTGGAGTCAACAATCTGAAGAGCCAAATTTATTGCACAGATTTCAGCGGTGAATATGGAAGCTTCATTTGGGAGACATTTTTCCACTGTTTTCTTACCAAGAATTACTTCACATCCAGTTCTATTGCTGTTTTTGGAACCATCAGTGTAAATGTGCGAGTAATTTGGGTACTTTTCATGAATGTTGTACAGTTTTTCTTGATAAGTTAATGAATGTGTTTTATTTTTAGGGAGTTTGTTGAGATCAAGGTTGACCACATGTTTTTTAAGTTGCCAAGGAGGTGAGCTTAGTTTAACGGTATCGTGGATGTTTGTAATTGAGATGCTGTTGTCTTCCACTGTATGTTTCATTCGGAGACCAAAAGGTTTTATGGCCTTTTCTTTTTGATCAAATATGGCTTGGTATTTGGATTTAAAAATGCAATTATAGGCTGGATTGGTGGGTTGAGATTTGATTTTAGTGTAGTATTGCAGACCTAATTTTGTGAATCTGAGTTTTAGTGGTGGTTCGTACGCTTCAAAATAAAGGCTCTCCACAGGGAATGTTCTAAATGCCCCCAAGACGAGTCTCAATCCTTCATGATGGATTGTATTAAGTTTTTAGATAAGATTTTCTGGCAGCTCCATATATGGAGCAGCCATAATCCAGTTTTGATCGGATTAATGTTCGATATAATTTAATGAGAGTTTGTTGATCTGCACCCCAGACTTTGTGGGCTACAACTTGGAGTAGTTTTAGGGCTTTGGTGCATTTTTCTTTTAGATATTGTATGTGTGGGATGAAGTTCAATTTTTTGTCGAATATAACTCCTAGAAATTTATATTGCTCGACTACCGGAATTTCTGTTTTGTCTAATTTTAGTGTTGGGTTATTATGCATTTTCCTTAGTTGACAAAAATGCATGCATTGGGTTTTTGATTTTGAAATCTTGAAGCCGTTTGTGATAGCCCATCTATTTATTTTGTTGATGCCTTGTTGCAGTTGACGTTCTGTAGTGCGTATGTATTTGGATGTGGAGGTTATACAGAAGTCATCGACATAGTTGGTAATGCTATTAATTTTGATGTTGAAGAGGGTTACTGACAGTATACTCCCCTGAGGAACACCCTCTTCTTGGTTTTGAATGTCCGACAGGCTTGAACCAATTCGGACTCTGAACTTTCTGTCCGAAAGTTATGATTTAATGAAGTTTGGTAGTCTGCCCTTCAATCCCATGTCACGCAGGTCTTTCATAATGCCATACCTCCAAGTGGTCTCATAAGCCTTTTCCAAGTCGAAAAAAATGTCTACAAAGTGTTGCTTTTGGATGTATGCCTCCCTTATAGAGGTCTCCAACCTGACCACATGATCCATCGTAGATCTTTGATTTCTGAAGCCAGTTGGTAAACAGCTTGTTGGATTCTACATACCAAATTAGCCTTCTATTAATCATACGTTCCATAGTTTTGCATAGACTTTTGCTGGTTAGTGCTATTGGACGATAATTTGTAGCATAGAGATTGTTTTTCCCTGGTTTAGGAATGGGTATGATGGTAGCTAGTTTCCATGATTCTGGAATAGTGCTATTTTTCCAGATTAAATTGAATATATATATTAGGTATTCTAATGATTTTAGAGGAATTTGAGAAATTCATAATGAATTTCGTCTGGTCCGACTGCAGTGTTGTGAGAGGCTTGTATGGCTTCTTTTAATTCTTTTAATGTGAAGAATCCATTGTAATTTTCTGTATTGTCTGAATTAAAATTGAGCTTCTGTTTTTCGATTTTATTTTTATAGTTTACAAATTCTGTGTTAGTATTGTCAGAGGAGGAATTTAGTGAGAAAGTCTCAGCCAGTGTATTTGCGATGTCTTTTATGTTTGTTACCTCATCATTATTTTTAATGAGGTGTTTAATGGTGGTAGAATTGTTTTTGCCCGCAATTTTGCGGATCATTTTCCACACTGTAGCGGTTTTAGTGGAGGAGTTTATTTTGCTTACGTAATTTTGCCAACTATTCTTTTTGGCCAACTTAATTGTTTTCCGGGCCTTTGCTCGGAGCAATTTAAAGGAGTTGAGGTTAGTGGTGGAAGGTTCTTTGTTGAATTTACGGAGAGCAGCATTACGCAATCGGGTTGCTATTTTACATTCGTCATTATACCAAGGTGTGTTGCGCCTGTTTGATGGAGAAGTTTTTTGGAATGGTTTCCTTTGCTATTGTGATTAATGTTTCTGAAGTGTTTAATTTGGTCTGAACATCTTGAATCTTGAACCAGTCTTATATTGCATAATGTATTGAATTGTTGCCAGTCAGCTTTATTTTCCAGTTGGGAAGTCTTATAAGTGGTATGTTGTGTAATATTTATTACGATTGGGAAATGGTCGCTGCGACAAGGATCGTCATGAACCTTCCACGTATAATCCATGTAGCTGGAAGGTGTGGGTTTTAGGGATTCTGTCAATTAGGTTGAGTTTTATTTCATTAATTGGATCATGAGGTGGAATGTAGATGGAGCAGATACGTGTAACGTGGTTTTGACAACAGTGACTTGAAGATCACTGCCAATGGTTATTTGATGTTGGGGTATGTCTTTCCTAACTAGGATCGACACCTCCAGAAGCTCTGTGTCCGTCTTTGTGTAAATGATTATATGAATTGTAATTTTTTATTTTTAAGTAGTTATTGTCCTTGAGGAATGTTTCTTGAAGGCATACCTCTTTGGGATTATATTTGTTGAGGAGTATGAGAAGTTCTTCATGATTAGCTCTAATTCCTCTGCAATTCCTCTGTAATATTGAATTATTTTCCAGGTCAAGTTGGAATTATTGCTTTTTTTTTTTTTTTTTTGACTTGTTTTTACTGGTTGGCTCTTCTGTATCCATCTTTTCTATCATGCTAAAGCTATTTTTGGTTTCAATCTTCAATGTTGATGGGTCTGAATATTGGCTTAGTGGATTCAACAACTTTAAACGTTCCCGTGAGGATGAAGTCGGGGTATGATCTCACTTTGATTGTGGGGAACGTTCTACTTTATCATTGTTAGGTTCGTGGGTTTGATATGCTATTTTCCTCCAAGTTATCAATTTTTAAAGTTGGAGGACGGATTGGTGATCGTTGCAGGTTTTGTTTTTTGGGAGAAGTGGCCTGTGCCTGGGATGTCTTTTTGGTTATTTTTTTTATCATGAGATGTATTAATCTTAGCTGGAACTTCCAATCGAGATGTTTGAATACTATTGGTGTGTTCCTTTTTTTTTGATCTTCCTGGAATTTTGTCCACTCACTTGGATCCAAATTTATTATTTATCAGGGTTCTATATTTATTATCTTCATTATTAGTTTCAGCCCTCCGTGTAACAGAGGCATAGCTGATCTCACCCATATAGGACCCTACAATTTTTCAGGACACATTTTTCTTATGTTTAACCTCCAGGATTTCTCTTTTCTGTAAATGTCACAAGATCTTGCGTATGCCGGATGGTCTTGTTGGCAATTTGGACATCTAAGTGGTTTCAAACATTCATCCTCTTTATGGTTTGGCTCTTTTCCCCCCCGCATTTGGCACATGTCTGTCGTTCTCTACAAGCGTCCCTGTGGTGTCCAAATTTCTGACATTTGAAACACCTCAAGGGAGCTGGGACATACTGCTCAACTCTCTCCAGAGAATAGCCTATTTTGACCACTTTAGGTATTTGTGGTTGATTAAAAGTCAAGATGTAAGTGTTTGTCTCGATTTTTTCACCACTCTTTCTTATATTAGTCACTCCCTGTTTTCCCAGGGCAGCTGTCATTTCGTCTTCTGTGGTTAAAGCCAGCTCCAGACTTCTGATGACACCTTTGGAAACATTGAGAATTTCATGTGGGTAGCTTTTGCATTTAGTGTTATAAAAATGTTTCATTTTTAAGATGTTTTCTGCTTGTCTTTGGCTATCCACCTCAACAAGCAAGTTCCAATTTCTTAATTTTTTGACGTTTTTTGGGGGTCGCCCGTGCTGAAATAATTTTCTCAATCAAAAATGGGGAGAATTTAGCAAGACAGACCTCCTCCAGGAATTCAATGACAATAAATCTGGGGAAGTCTGCTGCTTCACACTCAGTCTGATTCGGATACGTTACGTTTTTTTTTGTTTTGTTTTTTTTTATTTAAAGATGCCATGTCTGGGTTTTTATATTCATCGGCCCTGTGCTCCACCACGGAGTCCAACTTGAGAAGGGAATGAACCAATGGGGTAACCCATTCGCCTTGGCTGAGACGGGGATACACGACCAGTATACTCATATTGGGAGCGAAGTTCTGAGCCTCCGCCAAACTCTGGTTTAGTGCCGAAAAATTCAACAGCGGTCAAAAACTCTTTTGCTCTCAACACAATTGACCCTCAGCCACCGCCTTCTAGCACATATATGATAAAGGGTTGGTAAATGTTCCACTAAAGTAGATTCAATAGTACAGTCAGGAGAAAAAAAATATATTAGATAGATATGTGTGTGTGCTAGGGCATGTCAGGATCAGCCGATTGATCGGATCGGGCCCAATCCGACCACCCGTCAGACCAAGTAAGGGCCAAAGTGGTGTGTTGCAAGCCATTGACCACTCTGTTGCCGGATCAGTGGCTGCTCAACCACGAGGATTCCGTCCTAGCGCCTTACGGGTCGCCACCCACGGCCAACAGGTGGCCTCATGGTGGGGGGGTCTTACCACTCTACAGACGAGCAGTCAGCGCTTTCTACAGCCCCAGCCGACAGGGCCATTGGTTGGGTTTTATGGCATATCAACCACTGTGGGGCGTTTTATGCCAAATTAAGGTGTGTATTTATATATATGCCGCAGATACATGTATCTCACTTATTTTAGCAGTAAAATAAGAACCATTTTAGCTCTGTATCCATTCAAATCAACCCAATAGGTTGGCTATGCTACGGATCCCATCGTTGGCCAGTGTTGTGTTCCTCTTATATTTCGCACTCATGGCTCCTCAAAAGAAAGACATTCAAATCACATCTGATTTTATACGCATTAAGTATATCTATTACGACTTTAAGGGTTAAATCAAGCGGTTCATGCTCACTGTATCTAGAATTTTGGGCTTTTGTTTCAGATCACTCACACGAAATGTAAGCCCCCCAATCTTCAGGCATCATAGTCGATGATCTTTAGTACGTTTCGACGTACCCTACCCACGCGAAATAAAGAAAGATAATTTGTATTTTACGATCTGTCAGTATAAGCCTCATACAGTTTTAATATTTAGAGTCTCTGGGAATCCATGGAATTCGAATGGCATATTCTCAATAATAAATCGGCTGAGAAAGGAAAATAGACTGAAATGCGTAGAAAGAATAAGATAAGGAGTTTAAGTGTAAGGCGATCGATACGGATTTCTCGAACTGAACAAGTTTTGGCAAATTCAGCTTCAGGTTCCGAATGTACAAAACAGCAGAGCCAAATAGGGCATTAAGCTCTGACCAACAAAGAGTATCCGGAAACGGTCATGATATAGTCAGATTTTAGGGAAGAAGTTGGGTGAAAATAATTCTAACCCCCGTTCTCATTGCAGGAACAATGATTTTTTTTTTTTTTTTGACGAAAGAAGAATTTGGGGAGGTAACTTATCAGTAACTGACACTTTTAGCCAGTTATCACAATGAGAACTACATCAGTTTCGCCAAAAACTAAGGAAATATGTTAAAACATACATGTGAAAATGCAGATACAGAAATGAATCTTGCAAAACTACGTAGGAACAGTTCTAAGATAATTTCAGAATCATTAGTGAGGAAACTCCTTGAAATGTCACAGACGAACGTCAAAAAAATTATTCGTTAAAATGTGTCCATGAAAGACGAACAATTTTAACTGCTATGGCAATTTACTAATCCTAGCACTCTGAAAGAAACAAATTCACTACTCAGTCGCATTTGATCTAGTGAGACCGGCTTGCTAACCATTACACTGCGTCGAAGTGTCCAAATTATAACTGCTGTATCCATAGTGTTTCATCATACAGCTTACTAGTGTGAAACAGGCTAATGGTCTTCTGCAAGTTCAGCCCATCTTTTGTGGCTGGGCATTCCTCAGGGCAAAAGGAAACTTAATAGCTACAGATGTTGCTGCAGACAGCGTCACATTAAAGGTTATGGATATTATGGAGATCAGAGGTGAGCGTCGTTTTTAACGACTCACAATCGATTATTTTTAAAAGGGGGGTAATGAAACGCTATATTCGACACAAAGTAAACGTGGTAACTTTTCGAAACAATTTGTTTGATGTATTAAGACATCTATAAAAGGTATTTAATAGGATTAATTTATTTAACCCCTCATTGGTTTTAGAACTCAGAAAGTCGAATTCGTAAAGGATCAACGATATAGTCAGACAAATTTTATAGAGAACTATGCCAATAAAATAGAATGTTATTTCTCGCTATTAATAAAAATCGACTGGGGAAGACTTATAGTTGCAATGTTTTTTGTTTTGTTTTGTTTTTTTTTGGGGGGGGGTCACTATTTGCCCATAGTTGAGACCTTAAGTGCTACCAACCTGGATCAAGGGAAGGGGGACGTGGAAACAACAGCAATTCTACACTCCTCAAAGTCTCTGGATTCATGCTGGCGGGTGTAGTTTATCGTCATACCCAGGACGAATGCAGCGAGATGCTGAAAATAGATCATATAAAAATGACCAGCATCCATGGAAAACGTCTTTTTAAGAGACGCATACTTACATTACCTTAAGCATTCAAGATCATTAAATTTGAATATCATAATGGAAGAGTAGGTTGGTTGGGTTTAATGGCATATCAACCACTGTGGGTCATTTAATGCCAAATTAAGTTGTGTGTGTGTGTGTGTGTGTGTGTGTGTGTGTATATATATATATATATATATATATATATATACACACACACACATATATATACATACATACCTATACATATATTAAATATACAGCTGGCAACATTATTGGTTCAAAAACACATAGCTGACAACATTATTTTTTCAAAAGCCTGATACAGCCTTTCCAAAAAACGTATAGCTGGCAACATTATTTTTCTGAAAACATTATCTGAAGCCTTGTTGTTGGACATAATTTATAGTCATACTCAGGACGCAAAACGTATAGCTGGCAACATTATTTTTTCAGAAACATATAGCTGGTAACATTGTTGTTTCAAAAACGCATAGTTGGCAACATTATTTTTTCCAAAAAAACTTATAGCTGGCAACATTGTTGTTTCAAAACGCATACCTTGCAATAATTATTTTTCCAAAGAAACGTATAACTGGCAAAATTATTTTTCCGAAAACATTATCTGAAGCCTTGTTGTTGGACGTATTTGTTTGTTTGTTTGGGTTTTATGGCACATCAACAACTGTGGGTTATTTAATGCCAAATCAAGTTATATAATGCCAAATATATGAATTTTAAATGCCTATTTTGTATGGAACATTTTTAGCAACCCAGAGCTTATTTGCTTGTACACTGCAAAATAATCCTAGGTATTTTTGTTTAAAAAAAGAATTTCCATTTGACAAGGACAATTTATTTGCAAAATGGTAAAAAGGTAGGATATGTTGTTTACACATAAGTCTACATCTTTGATAAGAGACCATTTCTTTTTAGAAAATCCAATATATTTTTTGGTTCAGTTTTTGCAAATAATTTCTTCATGTTCTTGATTGATTAATTGTTTTGTTTAACGGCATCTCAAACTTGGTGGTCACTTTATGCCGAAAATGATTTTGAGTGACTTTAAAAGTCAAAAACGTATAGCTGGCAATATTATGGTTTTAAAAACGTTTTGCTGGCTGGTTGGGTTTTATGGCATATCAACCACTGTGGGTCATTTAAGGCATATAAATATATATATAATATATATAAATATACAGTACTATCAAACATAGCTGGAAAAATTATTTTTTCAAAAAAGCATAGCTGGCAAAATTATTTTTTCAAAAACACATAGCTGGCAACACTATTTTTTCCCAAAAAACGTATGCTGGCAACATTATTTTTCCGAAAACATTATCTGAAACCTTGTTGTTGGACGTAGTTTATCGTCATACCCAGGACGCGGATGTTTATCGTCATACCCAGGATGCCGTATGGCTGGAAACATTGTTTCAAAAATATATGGCTGGCAACATTATTGTTTCAAAAATGTATAGCTGGCAACATTATTCCGAAAACATCATCTGAGGCCTTGCTGTTGGATGTAGTTTATCGCCGTACCCAGGACGCGGATGTAGTTTAACGCCATACCCAGGACGCGGGTAAGATCTGGAAAAACTAGGTGTTCACTATTTGCCCATAGCTGGGACCCTAACAGGTGCTACCACCCAGGGTTAAGGTGGACCTGGGAACACCAGCAATTAAGAGGTCGTTCCACACTCTTCAAAACCTGATCAGAGGCCTTGCAGTTGGATGCAGTTTAACGTCATACCCAGGACGCGGATGTAGTTTATCGTCATACCGCGGACGCAAAACGTATAGCCGGCAACATTATTGTTTCAAAAACGTATAGCTGGCAATAATTATTTTTCAAAAAAAAAAAAAAAAAAAAAAAAAAAAAAAAAAAACGTATAGCTGGCAACATTTTTCCGAAAACATTATGTGAGGCCTTGTTGTTGGACGTAGTTTATCGTCATACCCAGGACGCATAACGGAAGAGTAGATATGGCGATTATGCTCATCAAAAAGAAAGAATGTGGAATGTAAATGCACTCAATTTAACTAATTTAACTCTATATAACTCCGAATTTCCTAATAATGGCAGAGTGTTAAGATGGATAGCTAATCCCCGGTTTAACTTTGTTTTACAGCAGATCAACGTCAATGCGTTATTTAATATAGACAAGATTTTTATTGCTGGTAATTTTTTTTTTTTAAATGTATTGCTGTTAAAAAAAAAAAAAAAAAAACAGGCTTCCAAAAACGTTTTACTGGTATGAAAACCTATTTTTACACTTTCATAGTGTTTTCACTCCTTTTGGGGGGGTTAACTATTTGTCCATAGCTGGGACTGACAGGTGTTACAGCTCCAGTTCAGAGTGGACCTAGGAACACCTGCAATTAAGAGGTGGTTCCATGCTTCTCAAAACCTTCTGATCAAAAGCTTTGCTGTCGGATGTTGTGTTTTGTGGGGCTTTTTTGTCTTACCCAGGACGCCCCATTTGGGGGTAGGTCTTACCATCCTTCCCTCTCTGCAGAGGTACAGTCGGCGTATTCTACAGCTCCATCCGACAGGACTTGATAATCCTCATACTGGCTATAAGAATGTCAAGATTCTAACCATTCAGCCATCATCTCTGCAAGCAAGATTTTGTTTATGTACATTGATGTTCTGTAGAAAAATATTGATTTGGTTTCGTTTTACGGGATATCAACCTAAACAGGTTATTTAATGCCGACAAGATTTCTACAATAGCTTCAGTGAATAGAATATGTAAGCTTTGTAAGTTTGGTTTGTTTTATGGAATATCAACCTCAATCGGCTATTTAATATCAACAAGATTTTTTTTATTGCTGGTAATTTTTTTTTCAAAAATGTATGGTGGTAATAATGTTTTTACAAAGTACTTCTAGTATTAAAACTTATTTTTACAGTTTCATAGTGTTTTGGCCTCATTTTGGGGGTTAACTATTTACCCATAGGTGGGACCCCAACAGGTGCTATCACCGCGGGTCAGGTGGAGCTGGGAACACCAGGAATTAAGACGTGTTTCCACGCTCCTCAAAACCTCCTGATCAGAGACTTAGGACGGATTCTTTGTAAGAAATCAATTTGTAGATAAAGTTTCCTTGACGTAATTTTGTAAAGAAGACTGGTTATATTGATATATTCTTTTCAGATTGTAGAGAAACTGATTTTGACATTGTTATCTGGTTTATATTTTTTGATAGAGGACCACTGTTTTAAGAATTGATATTTGTGTCATCCATATATGGATTTAACTATGGGGTTATTTTTACGCAAAATAGCGTCACCGAAAGAATGATTCCTTGGGGAACCACTTGATTTTTCAGATCTGATAGCGTAGTTCCTATTCAAAGTTCGGATTCAAATCCTCGGTCTTCCAGGAAAATTTGAATTGTGTCAGCCTTCCTTTTATGACCAGTTCATGCAAATCTTTCATGAAACCAAATTCCCATGTTGGATCAAACGCCTTTTGCAAGTCAAAAAAGGCTGCCATGATTTGATTTGTTTTACGCCCTATCAACCTCAATGAGTTATTTAATGCCGGCACGATTTTTATTGCTCGTAATTTTTTTTTAACCACACACAAAATATTTCTGGTATTAAAGCCTATTTCTACACTTTCATAGTGTTTTGACCTCATTTTGGGGGTTAACTTTGCCTATAGCTGGAACCCTAACAGGTGTTACCACCCCGGGTAAGGGTGGACGTGGGAACACCAGCAATTAAGAGGACGTTCCAATCTCCTCAAAGCCTCCTGACCAGAGGCCTTGCTGTTGGACGTAGTTTATCGTCATACACTGAACGCGCTGTATATTTGGGTGTTGTATTTAGTTATAAAGTACTTAACAAATGGAGATGTCATGGCCAGTCGATTAATCGGATCGGGCGTCTCCGATCGCTCGTCTAGTCGGAGAGAGAGTGAGAGTGAGTCAGTGGTGTGTTGGAATCGGAAGTAACTAACCTTGATTCCTAAAGCTCTCAACTACCTGGATCCCATCCCCAGACATTACGAGTCGCCAGTCTCGGCAAACAGGTGACCTCATTGGGCGGGAGTGGGTATTACCCATTTACAGATGTGCAGTATTCTGAAGTTCCAGCCGACATGGCGTTGTATTGCTGGAAATTGTTTTGCTAAAAAAAAAATAACAAAAAAAAAAAAAAAACATTTCATTTTTATACTTTCATAGTGCTTGCTTTTTATTTTTTGGGAGCTTGTACTTTGTCCTTAGCTGGGATCCTAACTGATGCTTCCATCCCGGGTTAGCAGTAAGAGGATTCCACGCTCCTCAAAACCGCCTATCTCCCGCTCAGAGACATTGCTGCCAGGTGTAGTTTATCATCAGACACTGGACGACATACTGGCAAAAATAGAGGCTCCAACAAAAATTGTCATGGTTTGACGCCAGTTTGGGTGTTAACTATTTGCCCATAGCTGAAACCCTAACAGGTGCTAGCGCCCTGGGTCAGGGTGGACCTGGGAACACCAGCAATTAAGAGATGGTTCCACGCTCTTAAAAACCTCCTGATCAGAGGCCTTGCTGTTGGATGTAGTTTGTCTTACCCAGGACACGGATGTAGTTTATCGTCATACCCAGGACGGTAAAAATCAAGTGAACAACTTCGATCTTCAAACCAAGTTATCTAGGACCGTGAACTATGAGTACACATTCTGTCATAATCCGAGAGAGTATTCTATGAAGAAAGTTGTGGGAGAATAAACGTAAATTGACACTACTTAAAATTTAAAAATCTTTTGGCCAAAATACAAGGTATTCTGAATTTGGGAAAATGTCTGCAAACATCGAAAATAAGCTTCATATATACTGAAAGCAAAGACTATATTAAGGGAGGTTCTCTTAGATGCCAACATCAATAGAGCTACAAAAGAAATTGAGGCTCGATTTAATTATCGATACAGAGCCACTTGAAAGTGTAGTCGTATGTGTGAACGTGAACCTACCGCGACGCCTCTAACTTGATTGCTAGCCTATGAAAACTTCTCACCTCTGGACTGCGAAGAGAATAGTTTCCCTCGAGGCGAACGGGTTGTATTATTTTTGCACCAACCTAATAACTATAAGAGACGTTTAAAATATCTTATTCTATTTGTAATGAAAATGAAAAAAAGCGTCTGATAAAAAGGACTTTAGCAGAGATTGGGTTTTAGGGGAATTATTGAAACATTTTAGAAATACGTAATAAACATAGCGAGCTTCGTATGAGTTACTAAACAGATCTTTCTCGTAGCAGTGCGAAAATAAGAAATACCAAAGACCTCAGTTAGCCTAGAGACATGAGTGTAGCAAGTTCGTCTTTGAGAGATACAGCGTTTAAGAAAGAATGCTTATTTTTAAAGTAGACAAAAGTTTTGCTTGTTTCTGGCAAAAAGTGGTTTGGTTTACGGCATATAAACTTCAATGGGTTATTTAATGCCGACAAAATTTATATTGCTGGTAATATTTTGTTTTGTCAAAAATCTATTTCTGGGTTTTGTTTTTTTTTCCTCAAAAGTATAGAGCTGGTAATTTTTTTTTCTTTCAAAAACGTATTGCCAGCAATAGTTTTGTTTTTTTGTTTTTTCATTCAGAAATTTTTCTCTGGTAATAATTTTTTTACAAAGTATTTGTGGTATTAAAACCTATTTTGACACTTTTATAATGCTTTTTACCTCAGGTCAGGGGGGTTAAGTATTTACCCATAGCTGGGACCCTAACAGGTGCTACCACCCCGGGTCAGGGCGGACCTGGAAACACCAGCAATTAAGAAGTGGTTCCACGCTCCTCAAAACCTTGTGATCGGAGGCCTTACTGTTGGACGTAGTTTATCGTCTTACCCAGGATGCAGATGTAGTTTATCGTCATAACCAGGATGGGGCAAAAAGTGGGACAGTTGGAAAAAACTTTAAGACAAGAAAACGAAGTTCACATGGTCATTTACGTATTTCAAGGCCTATATTTATATTGCACATATATTATGGCGTTAGTGTGGTCCGGAAAGTAAATAGACGATGGAAGGATAGTATACGGTTAGAAAGAGACTAACCCATCTATCATTCTTAGTACTACAGACTGGAGAATTGCAACTGAATCCAGAAAAAGCTACAAGTTCAGTTAAAATTTACCTTATCAAAGATGCTTGCGAAAATTCAACTTCCGGGCAAAGTTTAAAATTCAAAATGCTTAGTAAATCTGCATGATAGAAATCTGAACATGTCAAACATAAAAAAAAAAAAAAAAAAAAAAAAGTGCCGTAATCGTGGAATAGACTCGATCAAGTGTTAGTGATCTAGGCTCTAGTATTATCAAAATACTTATGACAGCCAAACATGGTTTTGGAGGTTGGGCGATTTTATTTAGAGGCACATCAAACATATTTAATTTTATTTAATGCCGAAATCTAAATATTTTATATGCAAAATTATATTTTGACAAGGATTTACTGATAGTCTTTGCACGTAATTGAGCAAAAGGAACACGACTAGAATTAGAACTCCTGGCTGATTGAAATGGTATGGATGACAAGAAGATGCCCATGCAGCATATTCCATGTCATTGATGGATCCAAAAGAGCTGCCAGAATGAGGCAACAAACTCCAACATTTTAGCTGTATGATATGTGCTCTGCCAGGGCGACAGTTTTGAATTCAGTGTTATTTTCTCCTAGACTGTTAACTGCCCAAGGCTATAGAACCCAGTCTGTCCTATTTACCCATAGCTGGGGGGAGAAGAGGATTCATGTTATTAGCATGTAATTGCATGTAATGAATTTGAACTCGGCTCCCAATTCCTCAATCCAAGCTGCTATCCATTACTCCACCATGCCTCCTCATGGATATAAAATACTATAATAGAAAGAATGTGGATTAAAGCCAAATTACAATGAATTTCTCATGCTAATAACATTCTCTTATTGTGGTTTGTATCCAAAAAAAGAATTTTAATATTAGAAACCATAAAGAGTACAGGCATATTCAAAGCTCTAGACGAATAACTGCCTTAATAAAAAGTGACGTACACTAGAGCAAAATTGAGCCAAAAAACAGAACAAGCAGCTGTATACCTTGCTACATGACCAGATAGAATGAGAAAAGCTGGAAGATCTGATAAAGCAATTACTCAGACCCTTCATTCTTCTCAGATTTTAATAGCCCCCAATGCCACCTGGAGATCCAAGGAGACAAATAAAAAGGAAAATTATTGAGAAATTAATGATAGATAATGATCTGTCTTCTCAACCAGGGAGCAGCCACACATTCATCCAGCAACTGGAAGCAATTTACCTGGAGTGTTTATGATGTACGTGGTAGTAATCATTACCCAAACATCATGAAGGGTAGTGATGTCATCGATGAGCACCCACATAGATAGAGGCTAAGCAAGGCTGAAAAATTCCTAAATTTTTTTCCCCCAGTCAAATAAAATTAAATCAAAATAATATGAAGACAGCAGAAAATGTCACAGAAACCCTAATAGCCAGTGTAAAAAAAAAAAAAAAAAAAAAAAAAAAAAAAAATAGCTGGCACACAATGTATACCAGCAAAAACATCTCTCAAGCAATAGCACCTACAGATAAAAAGGCTATAACAATCATATTGACAAAAACGTTCTCAAAAGATTTTAGACCATCCCAAACTATAAAAGAAAATGCAAAAAAATACAAATTAAACTTCAAAATGAAAAACCTGGGAGATCACAACAAACCATTCTCTCAGACAGAACTAGAAGACTATTAAAAAGTTCATATAATTCAGACATAGTAACAGACAATGTCAACTATGAATAGTCTTTAAAATTATTAAAAATATATGATATCTGGACAATGGATAATTTCCCTGAACATTGATTGGTTGTTTTGTTTTATGGAATATCAACATCAGTGAGTCATTTAATGCAAACAAAATTTTTTTAAATAGATTTATAGTGATAGTTTGTTAAAAGTGTATATGCATACATATATATAATTGAACCACTTTTCAATTACTCATTTTTGAGTACAATCCAACTACTTTTAGGAAATTTACAATCTTGGATGATTTTCATAAAAAGTTTTTTTTTTTTTTTTTTTTTTAATTACTCACTTGGTAATATTTTGTTCACACTAGATCAAAATCTACACTAACAGTAGATGTTTCACTATAAATTTTAATTAATGCTGATAATTTTTCCTTCAAAAAAAAAAAAAAAAAAAAAAAAAAAAAAATTATTGTTGGTAATAATTTTCTTTATTACAAACTATTTCTGGTATTAAAACCTATTTTTACACAAATTTGGATGTTAACTATTTGCTCATAGCTGGGACCCTAACATTCCCTTGAACATTGGTGACAACTATTTTACCCATTCCTAAACCAGTAAAAGACTGGAATTTATAGACCAATTTTTCTCACAAACTGTTTATGGAAAAGCTGGAGAAAATGGTAAATAATTGCTTAGTTTGGTACTCTCAATCCAAAAAATGAATTTTTGCAAAAACAAGAGTACACTGGTCACCGGGAAAGCATTTCTAAGAAAAAAAAGCATGTAGCTACTGTATTCTTTGACTTGGAAAAAGGCTTACAAAACTATGTGATCATGTGAGATCTACACGAGTTCAGACTGAAATCTAAGCTACCAGAATTAAGAATTTTCTTTTGAATAGAACTTTTCAGGTCTGCATTGCATCTAGTCTGATCTAAAAACCTAAGGAGTGTCACAAGAAAGTATATTATTAGTCACTGTGTTCACTATTAAAATAAATAATATTGCTAAAGAACTCTGAAGGTATAAAGGGATCTTTGTACCTAAATGACCTTTCTGTAAGTTACTGATCCAAAAATAAGAAAGAATCTGTAGCAATGCAGAAATAACAACAGAGGGGGCAATAAATAAGTTACATTTTTAAAAGTCAAAACAAAGTGCTTGAATTTTTGTAACCAACAGCATAATGATCCAAGATTACTAGTCAAAGGGACAGAAATTTGACAAGAAACTAATGTTCAAACTATACCTAAAATATTTGAGAACAAAATACAGTAAAATGTTACGACTCTTGAGAGTGGTGACTCATAAAAATTAGAGAAATGACTGGCAAATGCTGGTCAAATTATATGAGCTCAAACTGAAAATTAGACTATACCTGAATTCATCAAAACCATTCAAATATAACTTTTCAGGTCCAGATAGGATTTCCTCTGTTGGATCCAAAACTCCAAGAAGAGGGTTAGGGTTAGAAGGGAGTATATTGTCAGTCACTCTGTTTGATATTAAAATAAATAATATTGCACAAGAACTCATTCAAGATATAAATGAATCTTTATATATAGATAACTTTACTGTAAGTTACCAATCACAAAACATGGATACCATAGGATTAGTTTGGTTTGTCTTACGGCATATCAACCTCAATGGATCATTTAATGCCGACAACTTTTTTTTTCTTGGTAATATTTTTCTTTTGTCAAAAACGTATTGCTGGTAATATTTTATAATGCTTTTACCTCAGTTTCAGGGTTAACTATAGCTGGGACCCTAACAGGTGCTACGACCCCAGGTCAGGGTGGACCTGGGAACACCAGCAATTTAGAGGTGGTTCCATGCTCCTCAAAACCTCCTGGTCAGAGGCCTTGCTGTTGGACGTAGTTTATCGTCATACCCAGGACAGTGATAGCATAGGAATAAATAATGCAGACATGACATTAGCAGATTGGGCTATAAATAACGGTTTTACATTTAAAACTTAAAAGTAAATGCATGAATTTTTGTAATAAAAATAAACTGCAATGACCCTTCAAGTTCCAATCAAAGATTGAAACTTGAAGGGACAGAAATTCAAATAGTAAATGAGTAAAAGTTCTTGGGAATAATTCTTGACAAGAAAACTATCGTTAATGCCATAAATAAAATATTTGAGAACAAAAATTCAAACATTACAACTCTTTAGGTTAGTGACCCACAAAAATTGTGATACTGACCAGCAAATGCTGCTCTGATGATACAAAATCTTAATTAGATCCAAGCTGGATTATGGAAACTTCATATACAGATAAGCAAAGAAACCATATCTTGAAATTCTAAAATCAAACTTGCCATAAAAGGTTTGAAGCTGGTGCTTGGAACATTTAGAATATATGTAGAATGAAACAAACCTCCACTAAAATTTAAATGAAACTTGCCCTATAATATTATATAAAACTATAAAGAAGCCCCTCTAATCCTGCATACAATATTACATTCAATCCAGAATACAGAATTCTGTTTCAACAAAAAGACAGCTATATAATAAAAAAAAAAAAAAAAAAATAAAAAAAAAATAAAAAAATAAAGAAAAACCCTTTCAGAAATACCTCCATCTAGAATCCATAATACAATCCTACCAAATATACCACCCTGGACAAGAAGAATACTGGAAACGAATCTTAAACTCTGCAAACATCATAAAACAAATACACAGCCATTTATATTCAAAGAGGAATTAGAAAAAAAAAAAAAAAAAAAATTATACCACACTCAAATCTTCAGATGGATCAAAATACAATGATGAAACAGGATATCCAGCAGTGTATAAAGAGAAAATAAAAACTCCAATTTTCAATGCAGAGATTTGTGCAACAAATAGAATACTCAACTTCATGTCTAGAAATAAAACACACACACGTGTGTGTATATATATATATATATATATATATATATATATATATATATATATATATATATTCTGACTATCAGTTATAACAGGAATAAAAAAAAAATGGACAAGCCACTACTGGTGAAATGGAACAGTGAATCCAAGTTGCATACCAAATAAATGATATGTTTAACCCCCAAAAAGTAGGGATTAAAGTGAATGACAAGGCAAACTTGGTAGCAAATTATGTCCAAAATGAAAAACCCCTTATAATACTTTTAGAATAATTTCTTGCAGACCTGAAAAGTGTTATAAACTGTTTCATTAAGTAAAAAATCTGGACTACGAATAAGCTTTGTACCATAAAACCAGACTTGGAAGAATAGAGGCAGGTTTTTAGAAAAGGAAGAAAACATTAGATATTTTAGCTGAGCTGCACCTAATCTCATCCATACATACCTTCTGAAGTATGAAGATCAACCAACATGTACAAGATGGCCAACTGCACTTGGTAAAACATTTTTAACTGAATGTAATTAGCAACTGTAAGACATAATTACTACAAAGAAGCCAACAAGAGAGAACTATTGAAAAATACTGAAACCATCAACATAATGACCTACCTTAAAAAAGTTTATAGTAACACATGACAGATCATTTACAAAGTATATATCTATAAAACATACTGTTACTTTTGAAAGTATACAATTATAGTCAAATACCTATAATTCAAGACATAGAATTGCATCCAAAATATTTAGATTTCAGCATTAAATAACCCATAGAGGTTGATATGCTGAAAAAGAAAATCAACAAAACTAAATTAATGTCTTTATTGCATTGCTTGAGGTGAAATGCCTAGAAAAAAAATACATCAAAATTTAGATGCTTAAATAAAAAGAAAAATCCTCTTTAAACTGAAAACTAAAAATTTTCACTTTAATACCATTTTATTTTAAAAAGTTTATTCAAATAAAAATGGTATTTTTTTTTTTCAAGTATTGAAAAATATCCCACCATTCAGGGAATAGTCTTGTAAATTGAGTGTAGGTCATTTTCATAAATTGTGAATAAAATTTCATTCACATGTTTCTACAAGGAGGGGTTAAATTCTTTTAATTATAAAATGAAATTTCTATCTATTGGACTTCATTTTCCACTTCCTTTGTTTCCTGATTTATGAACAAGACACAAACTGAAATACAATATTCTTAAATCATCTTATTTCTTGGTGGGGTCAGCATCTCACTTGTTCCAATCATTTATCTCTCCTCTTGCCCAATTCTAAATTCAAATTCTATCTATTCCTTACATACCCAAATTAAAAATAGACATATTTAACAAAACTGATAGAAAATTTGACTATTTTTCTTTTTTCATCACTTTTCCACCCCAAATAAAATAGATAAAACACCTGCATTTTAAAAAGAAATGAATCCTCAGGTATTTACAACATTCTTTACAATATAGAATCAGCCATTTTGAATTTAGTTTTGTGAGAATTATGAAATAGATCTAAAGAGTTCTTGGGTCAAGCAAAGAACTTATTTTAGCATCCACTTGTATTTTAAATCTAAATAAGGGATTTATTTCGTTATACTGTATAGAGATTAGCTTGAACACCTGCTAATAATTCTAAATTAAACATCACCAAAATCAGGTAAAGTCTCAGATAAAAATAAATGGTAAAATCTTGGTTGATCCCAGAAGTTTTTGTTAAAATTTATGAAACAAAATTCTGGTTAGAATTAGTTAAATCTGCTTTTTCCATTCACCAATAAATTTCCAGCAGAATTTAAATATAATCATATTTACAGGTTTCTGCTGTAATGCAAAAAGTAAAGAATTCCTATGAAGTCTTTCCTAAAGACAAAACGGCATAAAGCAAGGATGTAATTACAGTTAACATGCATATAAAGTTTTGAGCATTTTCAAACCTCTGCCCCAATAATCTTGCATGAGAACTTTAAAGTCCACAATGTTAAGATGATTAAATAAAAGTACAGCTTGAATTTTGAAAGGACTCTTGTTTAGGGCTGGTGCCTAGGGTGTTTTGAAGCCTCAAAGAATGGAAAGAAAAAAAAATGATGCAAGTTTCAGCTTTTAAGACATCATATTGCAAGCCTTCTACAATAAAGAAATCCCTATATTGAATATCATGCTGGGTAAGACGATAAATTGCATTCAACAGCATCAGAAGGCTTTGAGGAGCATGGAACCACATCTTAATTGCTGTGTTCCCAGGTCCACCCTGACCTGGGGTGGGAACGTGTTAGGCTCCCAGCTATGGCTAAATAGTTGACCCCCAAACTGGGGTCAAAACACTATGAAAAGTGTATTATAAGCAGGTTTTAATACCAGAAATACTTAGTAAAAAATATTAACAGCAATAAATTTTTGAAGAAGAAAAAAAAAAAAAAAAAAAAAAAAAAAAAAAAAAGCCATCACTATGAATTTATTTCAAAATTTTGTTGGTATTAAATGACCCACTGAGGTTGATATGCCATAAAACAAAACCAACCAACTATATTGAATATCCAGGCATGGTGACAAAATTTTGAGGGGTTTGAGAATTCTAAAGGAATTTTTATTATATTAATCAATAATTGCATCTTCACTTCCTGCTATAACAAGGAAAAAACACCAGGGGCTGTTTTTTTTCTTGCAAAGCCAAGCATTGGAGGAGAAGCTTGTATTCATTTTCTTGAATTTCTGTCAAGGTCACTTCAATGTTTCAAAATTTGGGGTCATCTTGTTTTGTTTTATTTCTTAAAAAATAAAAATTCAGCTTAAATTTTATAATTTGGTTGTAATGGCAGAGTGGGTCCTGTTATAGAAATGGTTTTCTTAAAGATTTTGGAACCAAATCTCATTTTAATTCCATGTTGGTAATTACCAACTATAACCACTATCTCACCTGGAAAGAAAAAAAATTATCAGAATTATTTTGATGAAAAAATTAATATAAATTTTCATCTTTGGTAAAAGTTTCAGGTTTTGTTTCATTTCTTTACCATTGGACTTAAATTAAAAAAGAAGTTAAAACAATTTTGATGCATGCTTTTTATTCTAAGTTTCAAGTTTTACTTCAAAATTAAAATATTGAATACAAAGAATATTAAAAATAAAACATTTTATTTGGTTAAAAATTCTTATAATTATTAGGTTGTTGGTAGTTTTGTTTTATGTCATATCAACCTTAGTGGGTCATTTAATGTCAACAAATTTTTTGAAATAGTTTTTTTTTGGGGGGGGGGAGTGTGAATGCATCCATATATTTGAACCGTTTTTCAATTACTCATATTTTTGAGTACAATCCAACTTTTCAAGAATGTATTACTGGTATTTTTAAGTATTGTTGATGATAATTCTAGTAATAATAATTTTTTTTTTATTACCAAGTATTTCTGGTATTAAAACCTATTTTCACACAATTTTGAGTGTTAACTATTTGCCAATAGCACCCCAAGTCAGGGTCGACCTGGGGATACTAGCAATTAAGAAGTGGTTCTCAAAACCTGCTGATCAGAGGCCTTGCTGTTGGACGTAGTTTATCATCTTACCCAGGATGCGGATGTAGTTTATCATCTTACCCAGGATGCGGATGTAGTTTATCATCTTACCCAGGATGCGGATGTAGTTTATCATCTTACCCAGGATGCGGATGTAGTTTATCATCTTACCCAGGATGCGGATGTAGTTTATCATCTTACCCAGGATGCGGATGTAGTTTATCATCTTACCCAGGATGCGGATGTAGTTTATCATCTTACCCAGGATGCGGATGTAGTTTATCATCTTACCCAGGATGCGGATGTAGTTTATCATCTTACCCAGGATGCGGATGTAGTTTATCATCTTACCCAGGATGCGGATGTAGTTTATCATCTTACCCAGGATAGTATAGTTATTAGGAAGAAAATTTGAACCAAATATTCAGTATATCTGTCAATTTATCTACATCTTTATATCAACACATAAGTAGGGACAGAAAAATTTTTTTTTTTCAATACAAGTGGATAAATTTAGTAGGAAACTACATTTTATCACCTCCAAGACAAAACTGCTTCTATTTAAACCCCACAGAGAACTTTTTTTTCCCCCCCGTGTGGCTGATGCTCGACTCCAGGAGAGAAACACACTTTGCCTTTTTGGCCTCATGTTTTCCACTGACATTAAGTGGACCAACTACATCAAATAAATAACTGCATCTACTTCAAGGAAAGTATTATGTCAGAAACTTAAATCAGTCCATATCTTGTACATTTACAAATCTACCATTCATCCAGGAAATGAATATTGTAGCCATATCGGGTTTGATGGGCCTGCTATACATCAATATTTTTGAGAAAATCCAAAGAATAATTTGTAATGTAGTTGATCTTGACTAGGCAGATGTGACATTGGAAGCAGCATTTCGAAACCTTGCTGAACCATGACCCTCCCTCTCAACATCCCCCTAGCACCCTAACAAATGCCCCCGAGTATGATGCCAACTGCGATCCTCCAACAGAAGAAGAGATACATGATGTCATCTAAAGACTAAAGAATAATAAAGCTGCTGGCGAGGACGGTCTTCCGGCGGAACTCTACAAGAGCTGTCCTAACCATATGGCTTCACCCAATGCTCGACGCTGTGTGGCGTTCTAAGCGACTACCTGAGGACTGGAGCGATGCAATTCTCCTTCCTTTTTACAAAAAAGGCAACCGTCACAACTATAGAGGCATCAGTTTGTTCAATGTTGGCTCAAAAATTTTCTCAATTATCGTATTGTGTCGTTTCCAGAATATCCAGGACTGCCGAACCCATCCTAACCAAGCAGGCTTCCGGAGAAGCAGAGGATGCATAGATCAAATCTTTTCCCTCAAGCGAATTCTTGAACAGCAATGGGCTTATCGGCAATCATTGATTTCACCACAGCATTCAACTCGGTGGATCGCAGAAGCCTCTGGGACATCATGCTTCATGATGGCTTCCCGTCCAAGCTTCTTGACCTCATCAAGGCCTATGCTCACTCTAGCTAGAGTGAGGTGCTACAGGGAAGAATCAGATTCCTTTGTCATCCGAATGGGCAGCCGCCAAGGACGTGTGCTCTCCCCCGTCTTGTTCAGCTACATTATTGACTGGATCCTGGAGAATAGCATGGTTGGCCTCACAAGTGTCAGAGTTGGCCACGACTGTTCCATCACCGATCTCGATTATGCAGATGACGTTGCAATCTTTAGCGAGTCCTACGCAGAGGTACAGCATGCACTCGACAAGGTCAGTCACATGGCCAAAATGGTGGGGATGAAAATTAATGCTTCCAAGATGAAAATTGTTTGTTTGGGTTTTATGGCATATCAACCACTGTGGGTTATTTAATGCCAAATCCAGTTTATATGAACTTTAAATGCCTATTTTGTATGGAACATTTTTAGCAACCTAGAGCTTATTTGCTTGCACACTGGAAAGTAATCCTAGGTATTTTTGTTTAAGTCAAGAATTTCCATTTGATAAGGACAATTTATTTTCAAAAAGATGAAAATTCTCTGCGAACTTCCCCCTACCTGATAGAGTGGCTGTAACCCACGATGGTGAAGCTGTGAAAGAGGTCGAAACCTTCAAATATCTTGGCGCCAATTTTATAGCCACTGGTCAAACGAAGGACGAAATCACCACCTGTATAAATTTGGCTAGAGCTGTCTTTGTCCATCTTCAAAAACGACTTTGGTCTCGCCAGGAGATTAGACGATCCATGAAGTTGCAAATCTACAAAGCCATGGTCAGAACAATTCTTTATGGTTGTGAGACCTGGCCACTGCGCAGTGAGGATCTTCATAAGTTTGAGGTCTTTGACCACTACTGCCTCCGCCGTATCCTGTGCGTGCGCCTCTCCGACCGGATCCCCAACTCGTCCATCCACGCCAGAGGCAACATTCTGGGCCTGGAAGAAACTCTGCTTAACAGGAGACTCAGGTGGTCCAGCCACGTGCTGTGGCGGCCTGGTTATGAGTTCGTCCATAAACTGGTGGTGCCAAATGCACCAGCTGGTTGGAGGAAGCGCCGAGGTGGTCAACTCAAGATGTGTCTCGCAATGGTCAAAGCAGATATGGAACTCATGTCTAGTCCTCGCATTTTCGGTGTCAAACGCTGCAATCGCGAATGGCTCAATCATGTCATTGATTCTGCTGCCAATCGACGGGGGTGGATGGCCTTGACGCGCGATGCGGTTAATTCACTTGGAGCCAGCTCAACCCACCCCAGGTGAATGCCGTTAAAAGACAAGACAAGATGTGACATTGCTTCCCTACCAATATTTTTATGCAAATAGCTCTAACGAGCTTCCCTCCTACTTGGAACCACAACTACATGTATTTATGCTACTAGATTGGCATTTAGGTCCCGCACTTTTACTGCTGAAATAGCTAAATGCAACCACAACTGACTCCAACAGTTTCTTTTCTTGCACTTCACACCTGTGGAAGTTCATTCCATTTTGTCGCTTCCTTGATAACAACAATCTTCATAAGTTGAAATGCAATGTCTATTACCATCCCCTGTCTTGTTGAATCCTGTTCATCTTTTATCCTTTCTTCAATCCTCCTTATTCTCAGTATTCGCTTTTACTTCCTGTAATCCCCTGCGTACTAGTCACATTCTCACCTTGCTTTGGAGTAAAATGATTAAAAAATTTTCATGCCTTCCCCAAACTTTCAGTAAGTACCTTTATATGTTACAAAGCTAAAAGGCCGAGATTAAACTGGCAAATTAACAGATAATGATTTCAGGTTTCAACACAATTTCAGCATGTGAGAGATAATGGTTCTCCATAACTTCCTCATTTATTCCCTTGCCTTAGCATTGCTTTTTCTATCATTTTGCATCAAATCATTAGCTCAGTTAATCACAGTTTCCCCGCTTCCCTTATATATCTAGTGTCTTAGTTTCAATTTCCCTTCAAATTTCCTTGTTGCTCACATGTTCATTTCTAATGGTTTTTTAATCCATTACTTGGTTTCTGAAAAACATCTTTCCTTATTTCTAGTTATCTTCAAATTAGAATCAATTTTTTGTCGTCATACAAATCACGAAAGAATTTTTACGCCTTATGTGCTGGGGAATCAGAATGCACCAACTGCATCTCTGCAGATGGGTAAACACATCCACACACACTTCAATAAGGCATCTTGTTCTGGGTATGATAAACTACATCTGGCAGCAAGGAATCTGATCAGGAGATTTTGAGGAGCATGGAACTACTTAATTGCCATTTTGCCCCAAGTTCACCCTGACCCGGGGTGGTAGCACCTGTTAGGGTCCCAGCTATGGACAAATAGTTAACTTCCAAACTGGGGTCAAAACACTATGAAAATGTAAGTGTTTTATAGTAAAAATGCTAGCAATACATTTTTTGGAAAAAAAAAAAAAAAAAAAAAAAAAAAAGAGAAAACACACAAAATATATTGCCAGCAATACATTTGACCCATCAAAAACTCTTTAGAAATATACGACAATGAAATCAGATTCACAAACTGATTTCATTAAAATACATATTCTAGTCATAGGAACTCATAAAAAAATTTTCGGAATTAAATAACGTATTGAGGTTGATATGTTGTAAAACAGACCAAATTAAACCATCAGTTAATTTGAAGATCCTTGACAGACAACTCACTTATAACTCTTTAGAATTAAATAAACAAAAAAAAAAAAAAAAAAAAAAAAAAAAAGGAGCCTGTGCTTATCTTTAACTATAAATCCTTTGTGGTCAATCACAAGCCAATTGTTTTGGTTGAATAGTAAATTTCAACAGGCAACTTTTTTAACCTTCGTAGCAGGTAATTTTTTTCAAAAATGTGTAGCTGGCTTGCTTTGGTTCGTTTTATGGCATATCAACTTCCATGGGTTATTTAATGCCAACAAAATTTTTATTGCTGGTATTTTTTTTTGTTTAATTTATCGCTGGTAATAAATTTTTTGCAGATTATTTCCGATATTAAAACCTATTTTACACTTTCATAGTGCTTTGACGCCAGTTTGGGGGTTAACTATTTACCCATAGCTGGAAGCCTAACAGGTCCTATCATGCCAGATCATAGTGGACCTGAGAACACCAGCAAAAACGAGGTGGTTCCACAATCCTCAAAGTCTGCTGATTAGAGACCTTGCTGTCAGATGTAGGTTTATAGTCTTACCCAGGACGTGGATGTAATTTATAGTCACCACAATCTTAACATAAAATATGCAGATGACACAGTGTTGATGACAGTCATGGAACGAAAACTAAAAAGGCTTCTACATGAAAGAGTAAAAGGAAAGACCAAAAGGCTAAACATCAACTGCAAGAAAACAGAATGTATGGTTCTTAGGAACAAAGGTAGAGGCAACATGCAAATTACAAATTGGAGATACCAAAATCAAATGAATACAAAAATTTAAATATCTGGGAAGTGTTTTAACAGAAATCAGAATGTGCAATCCTGAAATCCAAAGGTGCATTGGGATAGCAAAAGATGCCTTTCAAAATTTAAGCAAAGTATTATGAAACAGAAAAATTTTCTTACAAACAAAGAAAAAGAGTACTTAACCGTTTGTCTTCCTTCATGGCATAGCAACCTCAAAAGATTATTTAATACCAACAATTTATATATATATGAAAAAAATATATTCTTTGTAATAGAACTTATGTAATATCAGTCCTCTTATATAGCAGTGAATGCTGAGAATAACATGAACTGAACATATGAGCCAGGACAAAGTTTTAGAGAAAATGGAAAGAAAAAGGACACTTAACATCAGGAAGAAACAGTTGAAATTTATAGAGCACAAAATGAGGAAAGAGGGCTTGAAAAATTTGATAAATACAAGAAAAATCAAAGGGAATAGGAGGAGAGAAAATTAACATAACCTATCTAAGGAGTTTGAGTAAATTAATGACAGAACAGGCTTTGATTGGTTGGCTGATTTTTTTAGTGGCATATCAACATCTCTATGGGTTATTTAATGCCTAAATGTAAATATTTTGAACACAATTGTATAACTTCAACTAGATATTTTGTATATAATTTTATGCTTTCAGTGTAAACTTTTTTTCTACATATATGGCTTATACATGATATTGTAAGTGTCATATGTTTTGGTATAAACCTCATTCTTTAAGGTAGGACATTATGTTGTATGGTTTCAGTATTTTTAAGTAGATTTATTGTTTTCTTTGTATTATTTATGTCTTATTGGGACTAAGTCAGTTGGTTTGGTTTGTTTTACAGCATATCAAGATCAATGGGTTATTTAATGCCATCAAGATTTTTATTTCTGGTAATATTTTTTCCAAAATAGTATTGCTGGTATTAAAACCTATTTTTTTATACACTTTTTGACCCCAGTTTGGGGCTTAACTATCTGTCCATAGCTAGGACCCTAACAGATGCTACCACCCTAGATGAGGGTAGAACTGGGAACACCAACAATTAAGGGGGTGGTTCCACACTCTTAAAAACCCTCCTGATCAGAGGCCTTGCTGGAGGATGTAGTTTAGAATGTAGTTTATCATACCCAGGATGGGGTTAAGCAAGTACATTCAGTTCAAATCGGTTTCATCATGAGTTCAGCTTGGCATTTTGTAGATGTTGGTTGGGTGGTCATTCTTCAGAAAATATGGATGGGGGAAATGCGTGTGGCTTATGTGCAGCTGAGCCAATATTAGCTCGGCCTTTCTTCCTTTTCCAGACACCCGCCTTCATTTACACAGAACCAGTTTTATTGTACAGAGCTTGTTATTTGCATTGTCAGTCCATTAATTCTGCTACTTCTGTTTAATGAAACTGTCTAGATCATTTTTTAGGTTTGCCTAAGGAATCCTATAACAGTTATCAAGAGTTTCATTTCAGGCAGCCAAGTTTGCCTGCTCATTCTTTTTAATTCCTATGTGACTTTGGATCCAGCAAAGCAATATTTGTTTACTGTTGGTAAATGAATCCATTCTGCATAGCAACCTCCAAGTATGGGTAAATAATAGATCTGTCTGGGTTCTGTTGCCATGGTTGGCAACTAGTCTAAGAGAAGGACAACCCTGAATTTCAAAACTATGTGTAGACCTGGAAAAGCACATAAAATGCAGCTAAAGAAAGAATCATTGGCATTGAATTGATCCAGACTTCAGTGGACTCATTTTTTTAAATATACAAATTGCAAAATAAAATCCTTATAGGAATCAAACTATTCTCCCACTAACAATTGATAAATAGGACAGGCTGATCTATAGCCTTAGGTGGCAACCAGTCTAAGAGAAAGAAAACTGAATTAAAAAACTATGGGTTAAATAGTAGTGCAGTCTGTTCTGTAGCCTTGGTTGGAAACCAGTCTATGAAATGGAAAACTGAATTCAAAACCGTATGTAGCCCTGGCAAAGCACGCTATGCAGTTAAGCAAATTATTGTGGAATTTATATCGAGTTAATCTCAATTACGGTTGACCTCATATAGCAAGTTAACCAGCACTGAGTTGTCAATTTTTTTCTGTCATGACCGATCAAGAGGCAGAAAATTAGATAAGTGATTGATTTTTTTCTAATTCTTCATTGAATATAAGTGGGTGCATTCTTGTTTTGTAATGTTTGATATTTTATCTGCAGCCCCAGCTGACAAGCATTGGAGGTAGAGGGTACTTTTCATGGCATATCAACCTCAATGGGTTATTTAATGCCAACAAGATTTTTAGGATAGGTTTGTATGAATAGAATGCATGTTTTGTAAGATATCAATTTGTAGATCATGTTTCATTAACGTATTTTTATAAAGAGGGTTTTTGTCGAAAATCTGGTTTCCTTGATGTATTCTTTTCAGATACAGTTTGTAGAGAAATTGATTTTAATAACATTCTCATTTAGTTTATATTATTTTAGGCAGAGGTCGACTGTTTTAAATTATATTATGTCACCCACTTCTGCTTTCTCAAAGATCTCATGTTTATTATGTAGTATTTTTGTCTTGGGAAAGTAAAGTCTGAACACTGTTAATATTATGCTTAATCGTCTATGCCGTTTCCCATGCTTGACATACTGGTTACTTTTCATTGCTTAGCAAGTACGAGTGAGTTAATCTCATGTGGCCAATGTGTAAGCAGGTCAGTACTACTTCAGTATTTTCTGAAAGCCAGTTTTCCATTGTCTAACTTTGGACTGAAATATGAAGATTTTATTCCGTGGGTTATCGTCCCAGCACCATAGCTATTCCTTTTGAATAGCTTTGTTAATGGCCGCTTAAAGTCAGTGTATGGCATTTTGGTCATTGTATCTACACCCGTATCTAAAGCCGATTTGGATACTAGGTCTAATTTGTTACCTATAATTGCAATTTGGCTAGGAATCCAACTTTATGTTTAGGTAATGCTCTTTTTATATAGTTTGATAATGAGTGGATTGTTGGGTTTTTTTTTCTTCCAAGACATTAAGATGTATATTCAGTCTGAAAATATCAAGAAATTTTTGTTTGCTATTTAATGATGGTGAGAGCGCTATTGCATAAGCTTCCACAGTAAAAACAAAGTCCCTTTGGGAAAATTTTTTTGTAAAATCGGCACATCCTGTCTTGTCCTCACACTTTGACCCATTCCTTGTAGATGGATTTAGGTTTAGGGTAGTTTTCCAATATGCCCTAAAACTTGAATGTGAGTAAGTGTCTCTTATTTAGAGAGTTTATTTAATTCTTGCAAGACATTGGGTTGCTTTATTATCCATAGTAAAATACAGTTGCAATAGTTTCTTTTATGTTAGAAAGCGAGATCCTAACTCTTTAGCAATGGATATCATTCCGAGCCCATAGGACTTACGCTCATCATTGAACCAAGGTAGATTACTGAACTTTTTGGAATGCATCCCTTTGCAATAGATATAAGAATTTCCGTGAACTCTTTCAAGTCCTTGATGCATTTATTTTCATGTAGTTAATCAGAATATTGATTTTTAAATTCCTCGCGTTTCAGTCAGCCTAATTTTCAACAGAGAGAACTTTATCATTATGTTCTGAATTTTGCAGAACATTTGGCAAGTGATTACTACCGCATTTGTCCGCCAAAATCTTCCAAGAGAAATCCATATAGATCGATCGATAATATATGGATAAATCTATTGCAGAGCAGCTGCCAATAAATGGATTTATTTAGGTCGGTGTTTTATCGTAATTAATACATAAGTCATTGTTGTTGATAATTATTTTCTAAAGTCATTCCCTTTTGGTTTGTGTCTTTACAGCCCCATACGGTGCTGTGACAGTTAAAGTCCTTTTGTATCATAAAGGCTTCAGGGAGTTGCCTTATAATTTCATTAATTTCGGCTTCATATATACCGGATATATACCGAGAAAATGTCTATTGGCCTATGTAGGGTCACTTTAACAGAAGTCACCTGTAGAATAGTTGTCAAATAACAAGAATAGATGCACCGCTAGGCGCAGTTGTCATGTTTATGTCTGTATTGTATTCTTTTATAATCACTTTGTCACCTTCCTTAAGGAATATTTCTTAAAAGCAAACAACTAATGATGGCAGGTTTGTTATTAACAGAAGTTCATTTATATTTGTCTTTTTTCCACGCCAGTTCCATTGAATTGTCTTATGTATGGCTGTCTAAATGTTTTCGGATTTTAGCTTATGTGGTTTTGACTTCTTTTTCTCCTAGTTTTTCATTTTGGAGGTTTTAGCCATTTGAGAATTCTGGATTTCCACCTCCATCTTTTCTAGTTCGTCAAATCAGCTTTGCTTAGGAATTTGGTTATTGTGGATTTCATGAATTTTGGCTTCATTTACACATTCATTAGATGGGACATAGGCCAATAAACATTTTCTCGGTATATGTAGGGTCACTTTAACAGCAGTCGCCTGTGAAGTAGTTGTCAAATTTATTTTACTTTGGGGTACATCATTCCTAACTAGGATAGATGTATTGCCAGATGCACAAAGCCCAGTTTCATGTGCATGGTTGCATTACTTGTATCCTTTGATAGTCACTTTGTCACCTTCCTTAAAGAATATTTCCTGAAGGCAAATCTCTACCGGTGACATGTCTGTTATTAACAGAAGCAGTTCATTTATATTTGCCTTTATTCCACGCCAGTTCCATTGAATTATCTGATACACGACTGTTTAAACGTTTTTGACCTTTAGATTGTGCGGCTTTGATTTCTTTTTTCCTAGGTTTTCATTTTGGAGGTTTTAGCCCTTTCGAGGGTTCTGGCTTTCCACCTCCATCTTTTCTAGTTCGTCAAATCAGCTTTGCTTAAGAATTTGGTCATTGCGGATTTCCGTGTTTGACTGATTCTGTTCTTTTGAGAAAGAAGCTTTTCAGTGGGTCTTTTGGTGGACGGATAGAAGATCTGTGACCTTTGGTTAGGAGATTTGGCATTTTTGGTTTGGTTTACGGCATATCAACCCCCTGGGTTATTTAATGCCGACAACTTTTTTTTCCTGATAATATTTTTTTTCAAAAACGTATTGCTGGTAATAGTTGTTTTTCTTCAAAAATTTATTTCTGGTAATATTTTTTTTTTTTTTTATTTTTTTTTTTTACAAAGTATTTCTGGTATTAAAACCTATTTTTACACTTTCATAGTGTGTTGGCCTCATTTTAGGGGTTAACTATTTGCCCACAGCTGGAACCCTAACAGGTTCTACCACTCCGGTTCAGGATGAACCTGGGAACACCAGCACAAGGTGGTTCCACGCTCCTCAAAACATCCTGATCAGAAGCCTATTTTGCATTTTTGGTAGGAGTGGTTTGTGTTTGATCTGTCGTTTCGCTTTGTTTTTTTCTTTATTATTTCCGTTCTTTCATTGTCTTTTATGAATCAGATTGAACCATTTCCTTGAAATAAGAGATATTTTAGGCAAGTTTGAACTTTGGTCACTCATTTGGTCCAAAGTGTACGAGCCTTTCAATGAGGGCTCTGTATTTGCCTGGCTGACCGGCATTATTTTTAGTTTTATTTTTGCGTAGGAAGGATTTTTTTAATGGAACCTACCACCTGCCTTGCTTCTGAATTTTTTTCTTTTATGTTTTACTTCGACAATTTCCTTTTTGCTGAAATCGCATGTTCTTGAGTCTGCTGGGTAGATTTCCTGGCAGTTATCTTATTTCATCGTGGCATTCTTCTTTAGTATTGTCTACATCATTTTGTTCTTTAGTATTGTCTACATCATTTTGTTCTTTAGTATTGTCTACATCATTTTGGCCATATTTTCCACATGTTGGGTGCCTTCTACAGCTATCCCTATGATGTCCAATTTTTTGGCACTTAGTGGCGCAAGGATATATTGTTCCGCTGGCTCAATAGTAAGTCCTATTTTTATTTTTTGGGAAGGTGGGGATTTCTGGTGTGCCAAAAGTAAGGATATGTGTTAATTGTTTCCTCACCTTTTCTTTTGAGATTATATAGTAATCGCCGATCCCTTGGCTTCCAAAGGCAGATGTAATTTCCTCAGATGTGGCCAGAGACAACTCTTTACTTTGAATACTTCTAAGGCAGTTATTAAGTCTTGAATGAAGGAAGGCATTAATTTTGATATTAAAAAAGGTTTTCATTATATTTCCTGTGTTTCTTATATCCATCTTATCAGTTTTAGAATTAATCCTACTGAAGGGTACCTTTTCAATCAAAAAATGGGTATGTTTTGCTAACGGATTTTCTTCTAGGGACGTGAGCACAAAAAATATTGCCAATCACGTATTAATTTCTTTTTCAGAATCAAAGTCTGAAAACATCTTTTGGGATTTTTATTTTGATGATTCACTGCCTGTGTTCACCACCCACATCGGAGCCTGATATTGGGACGTGTCAAGGAGGAAACCCAGTCACCTTGACAGGTCACCGTTTCACAAACCAGTATACTCATTCGAGAATGACTGAGCAGCCGTTAAGGCATTTGGCGCACTACCCAAATCTTTAGGGTACAAACTGGCATGTCCCCAGCCATGTCTAAGTCTAGATCTATTCGAATCGACTGGCCCTCAGCTATCGCCTTCTAACACTTATATCTTATAAAGCCCCAGCCGACAGGGCTGTCCTTTGATCCTAACGAGACTTAATGTATGTAATAGACCCGGAGCAAATGAACATTTTAATTTTGAAATAAGTAATTACGTCAAAGAAACAAGATGAACCAAGAATTCAACACTGAAAGTTAAACTAATTCAATAAACAAACAGGAGCGATTGATTTTTTTTAAAAATATGCATAAAGAAGAATGTCTATTACACACGACCCGATTTTTGTACAACGGTAGAACAAAAAGCAATTTTGACTTTGAAGTCGAAAAGAAAATGAAAAGTCATCCTCGCTGGACGTTTGACAAAAAAAAAGTATTTCTGATATTAAAACCTATTTTTACACTTTCATAGTGTTTTGACCCTAGTTTGAGGGTTAACTGTTTGCCCATAGCTGGGCCCCTAACAGGTGATACCACTCTGGTCAGGGTGGACCTGGGAACACCAGCAATTAAGAGGTGGCTTCACGCTCCTCAAAACCTGATCAGAGGCCTAACTGTTGGACGTAGTTTATCGTCATACCCAGGACGGGGCTATTGTAACTTGAATGAATAGTTAATAGGTCAAACAGTAGCAGTTATCTCGAGAGACCCATAAAAAAAATGCCTCAAATTTGTCGAATTCAGAATTGTATCTTATTTGATCTTCCGCCCAAAATTAAAGGTTAACTTTCATATTATGACCCGCGCTTACTTTACATTAAAAAATTCGAATACTTACATGCAAGTTTAAATGTACATGCTTCATTCGAAAATGACTTGATAAGTTTGATAAAATCTACCATTTGAGTTATCTACAGTAAAAGTTCGGATTCATTCACGTCTTTGGGGGCAGCCATTACTGGTGTTGTTTACATACATTTGCTGCAAAAAGCAAAGCGCGGAAGAACGTAGTTAACAGTAATGGCTGCCACAATGCGAATGAATCAGAGCTTTTTCGGGGTCCCATTGGTAAGGTTTGATCCCAAATCGGGGTATTGCTGGGGCAGGATAGACAGGTCCACCCCGGGACAGCTGAAGAATAATTTCAGATACATTTAAGCCGACTAACTAAATCATCAACTCGTTCATTGAATGGCAACGAGGTATTTTGAAAAGGATAAATTTTCCGTCTTCCATTCTCAATACAAATAATATTAGACGGCAAAAATAATATAGAAAAAAAATAAAAGGGAAAAAGTTCCACTAATCATTTTGATCTCTTATTTACTTATGAAAAACATGTCCGTTACATCAACGTCGTTTGGGCGTAATTATCTCCCTTTACTTCCACGTCAAGTTCATTTCCGTTCCGGCTGAAAACCTCACTAGGTTATTTTATAATTATTATATTGAATTATTATACAAATTGGCCATTTAAGAATTTGTGAGTGCTAAAAGTGAACCTTATTAAAATAAACAAGTCTTGCGTATGGGATTTTTAACGACTTCCTCATCAAGTTGGGTAGATGACAAAGAGACAATACAATTGAATAGTTTAAAGAGATTTTATACATAATAATATCAAAACATGAATTGAGAGAGTTGCCTAAGTACACACAGACACTTTAGGTGGGTATTATCAAACAATTGGGTAAATTCCAATAAGTTTCGGTTAGAAACCGATTGTTAGACTTACCTGTCATTCAAACAAATCTTGCTTGTCTCGGGTGCCATCTGGAAGGTTCATATCTTCTCTTGAGAGGCGGGCTTTCTCATTCGAAACTGGTTTGGGCGCAGTTCCCCGAAATCAGCTAAAGACGCCTATCTCATTCGATATCTTGGGCCTGCTCTAAACTTATCGTTCGTAATTATGCGCCAAATCCGCGCAAACTGGGCTAGACCATTAAAAGCCGATAATAGAATCTTCCAATAGCAGCAGTATCAATGGGAGATACCTAATTTCTTATATGCAGATGTAAAAATAGTTGGGGAGAAGCGATTTTTTTTTCCTTTCCTAAGAATATTGAAATATTACGTTATAAATTTTTCCTCTTGTATTTGAAATTAACAATAAATTATAGTATGTATTTTTTTAGTTTAATTTTGAGGAAAAAACAAAAATGAACGTAACTTATTAAGTCGCCGTGTTTCATTATTTGGGGTTTTGTTATTTAATGAATTCACTTTAATCTACGGCTTGACATGGCCAGCCGACTGATCGGATATCTTCGACCGCCGGTCTAATCCAAGTAAGGGCCAAATTAAGGTGTTGGGTAATCGGAAGTATGACTCCTGAAGCCATCAACCCCTAGGATCCAATTCCTAGACATTACGGGTAGCCACCCGCAACAAACAGATGGTCTCATTTCGTAGGCGTATTCTGAAGCCCCAGACGACGGACCAGAGGAAGCACTGTGCTTGCTAACCGTGCTAAGAATGGTGGTATCCAAGACTATGAGGAAAGAAGTTCACGAGGCATTCTCTCTCCATGTCCTCATCGCTTTGTACCATTTGTACGAATGAATATTCATTCCAATATATATTGGAAGCAACACCTTTTTGTCTGGGAGAACCTTTGTTACTCCGCTTAAATTACACTGTAATTTAAGCAATTGCTCGATTGCGGAGAATAGAAGAGTGGGAAGTCAGAACAAGCAAAGAATATAAAAAAAAAAAAAACTTAATTTCAACTAGTTGGTCGAGAAGGTATTCTATTGTTTGTTTAGCGGCATATCAACTCCTCATGGGTCATTTAATGCCGAAATTTAATTTTCTAAGGAGCATTAGTAATTTCTTTTGCATAAATGTATTGCTTGTGATTTTTTCACTATGAAATTGTATTGCTGGTATATTTATTATGAAGATGTATTTTTATATAGGTGTTTTGATCCCAATTAGTGGGGTTAACTATTTCCCCATCGTTGGGACCCTGAGAGGTACTACCACCCTGGGTTAGGCTGAACCTGGCTTGATTTAGTTTGTTTTGTGGTATATCAAAGTCAATGAGTGCCAACAATATTTTTATTGCTGGTATATTTTTTTTTTTTTTAACAAAATATTCTGATATTAAAACCTATTTTTTCGCTTTCATAGTGTTTTAACTCCAGTTTTGGAGTTAATTATTTACCCACAGCTGGGACCCTAACAGGTGCTACCACCCGGGTCAGGGTGGACTTGGGAACACCAGTAATTAAGGGGGTTCTACGCTCCCCAAAATCTCCTGATCAGGGGCCTTTTTGTTGCACGTAGTTTATCGTATTATCCAGGATGCGATATAGTATTCTTGAAGCTTTGTTCAAAAGGTCGAAATCAATATAAGAAATCAATATTGATCAATCTGCAGCTTACGATCATGTATATGGTAGAATTGTGAAAGCATATTTGTTTGCGGATGGTTGGTTGGGTTTTATGGCATATCAAACACTGTAGGTCATTTAATGCCAAATTTAGTTATATAGTAATAATAAACGTATAGCTGGCAACATTATTTTTGGGCGTAGTTTATCGCCATACCCAGGACGCGGATATATGATGGGAAAAACTGGGAGTTCACTATTTGCCCATAGCTGGGACCCTAACAGGTGCTACCATCACGGGTCAGTGAACCTGGGAACACAAGCAATTAAGAGGTGGTTCCACGCTTCCACAAAACCTCCTGATCAGAGGCCTTGCTGTTGAATGTAGTTTATCGTCTTACCCGATCGAACTCGCTACTCCGTCATATGTTCTAGCGAGACAAGCTTGCTAACCCTTACACCACCCCGAGGTGCCCAAGGCAATCTATGTTAATGAGTGCAATGAACATAATTCTATAGGTAAAGGGTTTGATTTATTTTGTTTTACAGCATATCAACCTCAATGGGTTATTTAATACCGACAATTTTTTTTATTGCTGGTAATATTTTGTTTTGTCTTTCTGGTAATATTTCCTTCAAAAAAGTATTGCTGGTAATAGTTAACTATTTGCCCATAGTTGGGACCCTAACAGGTGCTACCACTCCAGGTGAGGGTGGACCTGGGAACACCAGCAATTAAGAGGTGTTTCCACGCTCCTCAAAACCTCCTGATCAGAAGCCTTGCTGCTGGATATAGTTTAACGTCTTACCTAGGACGACTATAGGTAAAGGGTTTTTCTGAGAAGATCGGAGCCAAGAATTAATTGCGATATTTAATTAGGCTTACAGGAATATAGTAAGAAAGATCTGGGACAACCAGTAAACAGCACTGTACTGGAGGAGAATGGAAATCAATTAAAATTCGTTATTCTCCTGGGATACCAGTTTAACCCCTCCGGGGAATAATTTTTAGAGAGTCCCTTGTATCCCAGAATAGTCCTAGTGAGTGACGAGATCCATTACCACCTTTCGGAAGATGGACATTTGATAGCCGTAGATTGGATGTATTCAATTGACAAGATTAAAAGTTTGCTGGACATGAAAAGTAAATCAAATTACAGAAACCCCACTATTTGTGCTGAAACTAAAATTCCTATCACGAATATTTTGTGTGGAGAATTTGGCCTCTCCGATACCAGACTATTAAGCAAGATATTGCACTGCGCGTTAGAATCCTTCACAACTTGTGTGAATAAGTGGTATTTGGTTGTAAACGAAACTCGTAATTACTAATTATTATTCACCTATCTTATTCACGAGAATAACACTTTCACTGCAGGCGCTTCTACCCTTTATACAAGATTGTCTAAAGTAAGGACAGGTTTTTACCTCATCTGACTGGCTCACCGTAAGGACACTGTTTCATTAGAGTTTCACTGCAGCTAATAGGACAAATAATGGAATTTAGAGCTCATTGGCTAACTCATTCGACCTTTGATTCTTGGCCACTCGGAAATGTTTAGTTTGATTTGTTTTACGGCATATCAACCTCAGTGGGTTATTTAATGCCGACAAGATTTTTTATTGATGTTAATATTTTTCAAATGTACTGCTGGTAATTTTTCTTTTTTCTTTAAAAAAAAAAAAAAAAAAAAATATATATATAAAGTATCGCTTGTAATTTTTGTAAAAAAAGTATTGCTGGTAATTTTTTTTTTTTTTTTACAAAGTACTTCTGGTATTAAGACCTAATTTTACACTTTCATAGTGTTTTGACCGCAGTTTGGGGGTTAACTATTTCCCCATAGCTGGAACTCTAACAGCTGCTACCACCCCGGGTCAGAACACCAGCAATTAAAAGGTGGTTCAACGCTACTCAAAAATCCTGATCAGAGGCCTTGCTGTTGGACGTAATTCATAGTCTTGCCAGGGGCGGCGCAAATATTTGTTTGGCAAAGATGCTTCCTCAGTAATTAAGTGTCCTTTAAATGTTCAACGTTGACTAGGACCTGTTCCTTTATCGGATAAAAAGGGTTTTTGCAGACAGAAAAATCTAACTCCATGCTATCACAGTCGAAGAAAAGTTAGCGCTTTGTAAAGAGAATTAATTTTAAAATTGCACAACTGAAGTTGCAATTTTGTCATTTGCTTTTTGGTGGTTTAATTCCACACAGGCATAAGCCAAACCTTGGGGGGAAAATTGTTGATTTCTTCAAATTTCGACCATTCGCGCAAGCGAGTTTTTAGACATCGGTTTGTAGGGGAATGGCAGACAATTTTTTAATTCTCATGAGCATCGCAATATTCGAAAGATAGATCCATATTAAGTTTAGAGTAGTTGATTAATCTCACGAACAGATAAGTTACATGAAGAAAATCAAAATAATTGTTCATAAGAGATTGAACAGAGTCACAAGGAAAGATAAAAACGTATTATTCGATAAGATCCACCTGAAGTCGAGGTGTGGTTCATTAATGCGTCACATTTCAGATGAGTTTTCGCTTCACCTATGGAAGGTGCATGAGGCCATTATGAACAACAATGCGTGCAACAACAGCATCTGCGAAGAGTGGAATAATAAATTTTTCATTCGCGTTGATCACTACCATCCTGCCGTCTAGCGTATCAATGAATGCTTTCAAAGTCAAGAACCGACAGTAAGCACCATTATCCCCCACCCCCGCCGCCATCAAAGAAGAGTTCGTCGACGCTACGTGCAGCGACAATAACGACTTCGCAACTTGTGTTGCTCGACGGGAGGACCACAAGAGTGTAGCAGTTTCTTTAGAGTCAGCTGGACTATTCATCTTAATTCTTGGCATTAATAACACTGAATATACATGTAAATATCTATATTAAAGATGGGGCATATCACGCTCAATGGGTTATTTAATGCTGACAAGATTTTTATTGCTGGTAATATTTTTTTCAAAAATATATTGCTGCTAATATTTTTTTTCTTAAAAATCCATTGCTAGTATTAAAACCTATTTTTACACTTTCATAGTGTTTTAACCTCAGTTTGGGGGCTATTTGCCCATAGTTGGGACCCTAACAGGTGCTACCACCCCGGGTCAGGTTGGACCTGGGAACACGAGCAATTCGATGCTTCTCAAAACCTCCTGGTCAGGTCTTGCTGCTGGATGCAGTTTATATTAGGTTGGTGCAAAAATAATGACGTAATAAAGTCGTTTTTTAACGTCAAAAAAACTACATTATTACGTCATTATTTTTGCACCAACCTAATAGTTTTGCCTTAAAGTCAAAGTATCCACCGGTAAGTGTTGTTTTAGAAGAGCTCTATAGTACAAAGTTTAGGACATTGGTTAGATTTAATGTAGACATCAAAAGGTTGCCCCCCTTGTCAGTAGGCCGTATCATATGCCGAATGCATCCCCTAACTAGATAAGATGGAAAATATGTCTACCTAAAAGTAAATACTTGAACTCTAAAAATTTAAATACACGCCTAACGACCCCTAAAAATGAATTCCATTAACCGAGAAGATAAATAATGCACACGCGCTCAATTATTATTAAGTTGGTTGATTTTTGTTTAACGACATTTCAACTAGAAGTCAATTAATGCCTTTTCTTTTGATTTGTTTTATAGCAACAACCGCAATGGTTTATTTAATGACAAGATTTTTATTGCTGGTAAATTTTTTTTTTTTTTTTTTTAATGTATTATTTATCATTAAAATTTTTATGGCATGGGGTGCGTTTTGTAGGTCCTCCCTTGAGAGAATGCGGTATTGTGATGTATGGAGGATTGAGTGGTGACAGACGAATTTTTATGGTGAATGGAAATTGTAATGAGTGAATGGGTCGGGAATCAGATTAGCTAGGTATAGGATAGTTAATGCCGACCAGCCCCAACCCCCTCCCCATTTCAGGCCATGTGCCAAAATTGTATTTTTTTTTTTTTTATACAATAATTTTTTTTTTTTTTTACAAATTATTTCTGGTATTAAAATTTATTTATTTACACTTCCGTAGTGTTTTGACACCAGTTTGTGGGTTAACTATTTTCCCATAGCTGGGACCCTAACGAGAGGTACCAACCCGGGTCAGGGTGAATCTCAGAACACGAGCAACTAAGAGATGATTACACGCTCCCCAAAGCCTGCTAATCTGAGGACTTTCTGTTGGACGTAGTTTATAGTCATATCCAGGGCGGAATTAATGCCGAAATCGAAACAATATGAACGCATGTTATGGTTAAACTAAATATATTTTTAACACAATTGCATGCCTTAAACTACAGATAAAAATGTATTGCTGACTATTTTTAAATAGTAAAAATGTATTGCTGGTAATGTTACTATAAAAATGTATTTTTATACTTTTTATAGTGTTTTGTTTAAGAGTTCATGGCTACTACAATCCCGGGTCAATTGCTGCCGGATGTAGTTTATCGTCACACCCGCGACTATAAACTATTAAGTAAAAACATTAGGAACCATTCCGATATGTTAAAGAATCAAGATATCTACTTTTTCGACCATTCATGTAAGCGAATTATTGGAAGTACCTTTTACATGGGAATAGCAATAAACAATTTATAAATCTACTCATGAGAATTGCAATATCCAGTAAAGCATTCATAAAATTTCGGTTAGTTCGGTTAATTTGAAGACAATTATTTTGTACTTACGGTCGAATTCTTCCGAGAGGTTAGATTTAGAAATAAGTTTCAAGTATAAAGTAAGAATCTATATCAGTTTCAATCTAGGAATCAAATTTTTCATTGAGAAGAAGTTTGTGTCCCGATATCCTCTCGGTAAATAATCTAAAATAATTTCGTAAAATTTAGTAGTGTCATTTTTACAACTGTTGAAAAGTTCCTATAGGGATTACATCGAAATTCTAAATCAAATTTCTACAAAGATTTAGAATTTCAATGTAGCTCATAATGAAAATTCTGTTCAGTCACTGGTCTCGTGAAAGGCGTCATTGGATGCGTAAAGCTTTAAGAGAAGCCGTTACAATATTCACTAAATATTTGTGCGTAGTTTGATCACCTTGTTATTTCAACTCCTATTCCGAATATAAAGTTTTAATATTCGGAAGTTTAATGGCAGAGTTTCAGCTCGTAAGACTACAAAAAGCTTTTCAAGTTCGCTACAAATAGTGAAAGTTTTTTTTTTTTTTTTTTATGACTACTTGCGATGCAAATTTTTCCGTTTGTTTTTTGTTTTAACTTAAATCTGGCAACTTTACACTTTCATTGCTGCATTGTTATAGCACTGATGTCCTGATATCTTTCTCAGTTTTTGGAAAGGAAATGGACATTTACTGTAAGCCAATAACTATGGAGAAGGTGCGAACGATTTTTCAAGGATGCTATCATTTTGATTCCAGTTGGATACATGTTAATAGAGACGAAGAAAAACTAAATCCCAACACAGTATAAAGTTAGTTTTCAATTGTACGCTATTACATGTCTACCCCGGTTTGACAGTAACACTAACTAGTAGATAATTTATAACAAGCGTTAGGTACCGACATTTCACGGTGTCTTGACTTTGTTTAGTAATTTTGTATGCCTTCAACTACAGATAAAATGTATTGTTCATTTTACTATTAGGTTGGGGCAAAAATAATGACGTAATAATGTCGTTTTTTGACGTATTTTTAACGTCAAAAAACGACATTATTACGTCATTATTTTTGCACGAACCTAATATAAATAGGTAGTGATGGTAATTTTTAAAAAAATATATAACAGATATTTCTACTTTCATGGTGTTTTGTTTGGAGGATCACTATTTGACCATAGCTGGGCCCTAACAGGTGTTAGTTTGGTTTTACCGCATATCAACCTCAATGGGTTATTTAATGCCGACAATTTTTATTGCTGGTAATATTTTTTCCAAAAATGTATAGATGGTAATTTTTTTTTTTTTTTTAAATAAAGTATTTCTGGTATTAAAACCTATTTTTACACTTTCATAGTGTTTTGACCCTAGTTTGTGGGTTAACTATTTGCCCATAGCTGGGATCCTAACAGGTGTTACCACCCCGGCTCAGGGTGGACCTGGGAACACCAGCAATTAAGAGGTGGTTCCATGCTCCTCAAAACCTCCTGATCAGAGGACTTGGATGTAGTTTATCACCATACCTAGGACGGACAGGTGTTACCATCCCAGGTCATGGTGGAGTGGCAACAACAGCAATTAAGAGGTGGTTCCACACTCCTAAAGACCCCCAATCACCTAGTCAGAGCCTTGCTTCCGGATGTAGTTTATCATCATACCCAGGACTATTCAAGGCGTCTTGAAAACGTACGTCGACTGCAAGCAATGTATGTTCCTGGAAGACGGAGAATTACTTGCACAGCAGCGAAAAAGTATTCTTAAAGTATTAACGTCTAAAGTTGTGTAGTTTAGATTTTAATAGAAGCAAGTATTTCTGATGACATCTGATAAGAGTTCATCTGTTTAATTATTCAGTCTTAAATTACAGATGCGGAGCAAAACCTAAAGCTCAGTTTAAGAGATATGAGGATAAATGAATATAGAATATCAACAAGACGGCTTTGAGATTCCAGGAATTATGAGAATCCAGAAGTTCACGTAAATTAGTTTTATACGTGCCATTTAATGATAATCTGGTTGGTTGGTTGGTTGGTTGGTTGGTTTTTATGGCATATCAACCACTTTGGGTCATTTAATGTCAAATTAAGTTATATATATATATATATATATTAAATATACAGTACAATTAAACGTATAGCTGGCAACATTATTTTTCAGAAAACAACATCTGAGGCCTCCCTTGCTGTTGGACGTAGTTTATCGTCATACCCAGGATGCGGGTAAGATCTGGAAAAACTAGGAGTTCATTATTTGCCCATAGCTGGGACCCTAACAGGTGCTACCACCCCGGGTCAGGGTGGACCTAGAGACACCAGCAGTTAAGAGGTGGTTCCACGCTCCAAAGATAATCTGGATTTTTGTTTTTTAACGAAGGACTCAAAACTAGTGAATTTTTCTACGATAAAATTTTGCTGGCCATTATATCTTAGTGATGTCCATAAAAATGCTGCACAAAGAAAAAGAAATTCTTTACGAACAGTCATTCTAAATTGGGAGATCAAATTGTCCGATGAAATTCAAGCCACACGGATTTGCTTTTCGAAATTGTGAACGGAGTACATTCAGAACTTTTCATGTTGTCAAAATTGTTCGCTTTCGCCATGCTGTATATTCTTGGGCTATAGAACAACTTGATCGACGGACAATGTCCTAGGCAAGATTACAATACCTAGGACTGTTATCAATTGTTTATTACTGTATAAATACAATAATTGTGGCACATGGCCGAATAGAGAGCTCCGTGTTACCATAACTGTTACACCCGCTGGGGTAGACGCGTGTAGTCGAAAATTATAAATGGCAGATCTGGAGGAAATGTGCCAAGAAAGCATTTCCGGCTTTTAATAACGTACAATCGGTTGACGAAAGTATCTACGTTTTACTTAACACATATCAACATGGTCTAAGGACTTCTCTCGGGTGAAGAATAGCCTGGCACTTGGCCATTGTCTACGCGTCTCATATCATTTAATAGGTGATCGGCCTGACGAAAGGTATAGCTACAAATAACGTTGGACTCCCAGGTTGAAATGTCTCCATGACGAATCTTGTCATGTCAGCTCTGCCAGAATAGTTATGACTTTTCTTTAATAATTGTAACTCAACTCGGGAATGTATTCTTTAGTTCCCTCACATATCTATTTTTTTTCTTTGACATTTGACCCTGTTAGGTAAGACATTAGGTGACACAGAATTTTGGTTTACGGTATATCAACTTCAGTGGGTTATTTAATACCGACAAGATCTTTACAATAGATTCATATGAATAGAATATATTCTTTGTAAAGAAACTTTGTATATCCAGTTTCATTGATATACTTTTGTAAAGAAGGTTTTTGTCTAAAGTCTGGTTTCATTGATGTATTCTTTTCAAATACACAGTTTGTAGAGAAATTGGTTTTATTAACATTCTCATTTTGTTTATATTTTTAGGCAGAGGCCGACTGTTTTAAGAAATGATATGTCATCCACTTTTGCTTTCTCGAAGATCTCGTTTAAATTATAACATTTTCGTCTTGAGAGAGAAAGATCTGAACACTCGGTGAATACAGGTTGAATACTGTATGCTGTTTAACATGCTTGGCATAATCGTTGTTTAGCAAATACGGGTGGGTTATTCTCGTAGAGCTAATGCGTACGCGGGCCAGTACCACTTCTTCGTGGAAGCCAACTTCCATTCTCCTAATTTGGACTGGATTCGAAGAGCTTATGTGGGTTATTGTCCCAGTACCGTTGCTATTCCTTTTGAATGTACGTGGAGTTTAAAATCTAAAGCCGTTTTGTCAGCGGCTGACAAAATGGACGCGAGCACAAAAAAAAATCTTGGAAATTCTATTAGTTTTTTTTTTTTTTCAGGATCAGTCTGACAGTTTTTTTATTTTGATTATTCATAATTTTTGTGTATTGAGATTCACTGCCGGTGCTCAACATACACCAAACGCGAAGCCAGACACTGGGACGTGACAAGGGGGGAACCCTAGTCGCCTTGACAGGTCACGGCTACAAACAAGTATACTGGTTTGTGTAGCCGTGAAACTGAGCACCCGTTAAACTTCCCAAATCTTAAGTGTTCAAACTGGCATTTTCTACGCCATATCTAAGTCTAGATCTCTTCGAACCTATTGACTATTAGCCATTGCCTTCTAAATACTATAAATTGGACAGAGATGGTATTTTATACCGGTGTATATTTTGGGTATTGTATTTTGATATAAAGTACTCCATAAATTGATATAGTTATAAGCGTTAGGGCTTATCATGACCAGCCAATTTGGTCGTTTTCGGTCTCACCAACCGCTCGTCTAGGGTGAAAGTGGGGTGTTGGAATCAGAAGTAACGTTGACCCCTGAGGCCCTCAATCACCAGTATCCCATCCCGTCTCCAGAAATTACGGGTTGCCACCCTCGCTCTACAGATGTGGAGTCGACGTAGTCTGAAGCCTCAGTCGATCGGGATGTACGCGTTTCGGAACAATTACAATAAGTTCTTTTCATTAATATAATAAACACTGATAAATTCATGTTTAGAAATAGTAAGGGGCTACAATGACTGAAATGAGTCAGTGAGGATGGAAAGAGGTTCGACTTCTAATAGAGTTATTTTGCTTTCCTATTTATAAAACAACAAAATAAATAATCACAGCCAACGGTGACTGTTTTGTGCCAAATCCGACACGAAGACAACCATCTGACCTACCAAGAACACGGTTATACTTATATATTAAAATATTCGGAAGATTCCAAATTACCCCTGTTGATTTTTTTTAAAAAAAAACGTGAATATCTTTACACCCGGGGATGAAATTTTTATTTACCAGCTGACTGGTTTTAATTAAAATAAATAAAACACCCACACGGTCGTACTAGGAATAGGATCCTCCTCTTACCTACCTACAAGGGATACTTCCCTGGCACTTGTGCTCCGGCCCTGTGCTGGGCGGGGGAATATCACGGCTACAACTAGCTTGGACCAGCTATGACAAGCCAAGACCAGCTAAGACTAGCTTAGACCAGCTCTGAACAGTTTGGACAAGCTAAGTCCAACTCAGACCAGCGGCCCGAGTGAAAACACTCGGGTCCCCACGTTAAAAACTGACTTTGTGTCACAATCTGACTCCGTGGGGAGTCAAGTAAATACATCTACCTACCTACAAGGTCGAGTACTACAGTTAATCTCTGGCGCCCTCAAAAATGTCAACAGTGTTTCATTTACCCTGAATGTACTAACTTGGAAATCAAACCATAAAATCAACCAACTAACAGTGTTTGAGCAATATTTTGTCTCCAGTCCTACGTACACTAGTGACCCCTACTTAAAACTCTGTCATATTTTGTTTGTGTGGGCGTACGGTTAGAGACTGATAATAAAAACCTACTGTCAGACAAGTTTCGTTAACCCCCCCTCCCTCACATCCGAAAACTTCATGAACATTTTTCTTGCCAATATTTTGAGTTATGTTACGCAAAGTTACACCCTGTCGTTTAAGGCTGTAGAATACACCGATTGCACCTCTGTAGAGGGGTAGGACATCCCTCTATGGTCATCTTTTTGCAGCTAGCGACAACCTGTAATGCCTGAGGACGGAAACTTGGAGGCTGAGCAGTTCATGTCGTGTGTCTATAAGTGGTCATGTGATACTCAACACTCTGGTACTTACTTGGGCTAAAGGGACGGTCAGAGAAACTCGATCCGATCAAGCCCTAGCACCTATGCAATTAAGTACTACATTGTCTCACAAACTGATCACATAACGACCAAACATTCTGCCCTTTATTATTTTAAAAGTGCTACAAGGTGGTGACTGAGGGTCTATCGAGTCGAAGAGAAACAGACTTTGACCAATGTTTCAAATTAAGGCGTAATACTTTTGGGGTACTGAAGCTCAAAATTAACAGGATCTCAAAGTCCTCTCTAAATGAGATCATACTGGTAGATATATCCCTGTTTCAACCACGGTGAATACGTTTAAACCCAATAGTAACTGGACTTCATGGTGGGTGGTGAATAATAGGAGCAATGAAAGAAATCAAATGGCAAAAATCAATTAAAAAAAAATCGCTCTCCATCTGATTTTGAAACAAAAGATACAACATATTTCCTGAGATTCATAGTGATAGATTCTCTGGGGGAAACTCCTCTGGTTAACTTGTCAGCGAACAGATGGGCAATAACTAACAGTTTTAATTAATTTTAAATAAAATAAAATGCATGCATTTTTTATAAAAAATTTTAAAAAAATGTATAACGACCCAAGATTACAACTCGAAGAAATCTCAGTGGTAGACAAGTTCTTGGGAATAATTCTTGACAAGAAATTATCGTTCATGCCACACCTAAAATATCTGAACAATATGCAGTAAAACATTACAACTCTTGAGAGTGGTGGCCCACATAAATTGGGGAGCAAACCAACAAGTGCTGCCCAAATTATGCAAAATATTAACTCAATCCAAACTGGACTATGGAAATTTCATATACCAATCACCAAGGAAATCATATCTAAAAATCTTAACCCAATTTACCACGAAGGTTTGAGATTGGCGCTAGGAGCATTTAGAACATCTGTAGAAAGTTTGCATGTAGAACCAAACGAACCTCCACCAAAATTTAGATGGAACAAACTAGCCCTATAGTTTATACTGCTCAGTTTTGTTCGATGTTGTAAGCAACGGGCGATCCTTTTCATTATATTGTGTGGATGGTGGGAGTCGAAGTTAAGGTATTGTCCAGTGAATGATGGCTTTCGGTATATGAATGTCTTGAACCTATGCCCTGTTCGAGATATCAGTACATCCAGGAATACTAGTTTGTTGTCGTATTCTCTCTTCATTTGTTAACTGTATCGATGGTCTTATTGAGTCCATTGTCTAGTAGTAGCTGGACCTCTTCCTGGTGGGGCCAGGGTATTATGTTGACGGTTTCCCAATAGTATTTGTCTTCTAGTACATTCAGTTCGGCCTTCAGGTGATATATTATTTGGAATTTCGAGCCGAACCCTTTATATAGTCCACGGGGGTAGATTGTTCTTATTCCACGTGCCATGCCTTTGGATATCTCAGTTTCAGTTAAAACTAATTGAAAATAATGACCCCATCAAAATAATGTTCTCTCTTAAAGAATATACCAAAGGTATATACCAAAATATAAGACGTACAATAGATCATTTACAAACTATATAGGTTCGACGTACAAAACGTTAGAACTTGGAAATAAGAGTTAAATGACTCAGCAATCTAGTTGTGATGGTTGGTACTCTAATGTCCGATATCGACTGACTTGCTCAACACCACTGAGTATTCATCGATCCACCCACGAGGATTGAATGTGGCACAAGGCCGGGTTTAATGTGGATTTCTCCAAGCCTGTAGACTCGGCCAAAAATATAGCATTTGAACCCGCCTAGACGGGTTCATGCCCCGTCTACCTCCCCAGACGAAACCTTGCCCTTCGGCAAAGCCTCGTCCGAGTCCCTCTCTACAAACGCAAAGAGTTGGACAGAAGGCGTCCGCAGTCAAAGACCGCGGGACGGCACTTAGTATTTATTATTCCCCCCACAAGGATCAAATGTGGCCGGTTTAATGTGGGTAATTCCGAGCCCGTAGGCTCAGCCAAAAATATGGTCTTTGAACCCGCCTAGACGGGTTAAGGCTCTGTCTAGCTCCCCGGACGAAACCTTGCCCTTCGGCAAAGCCTCGTCTGCAAACGCAAAGAGTTGGACAGAAGGCTTCCGCAGTCAAAGACCGCGGGACGGCACTTAATATTTATTAATCCCCCCCACAAGGATCAAATGTGGCACAAGGCCGGTTTAATGTGGGTATCTCCGAGCCCGTAGGCTCAGCCAAAAATATGGCCTTTGAACCTGCCTTGACGGGTTCAGGCTCTGTCTACCTCCCCGGACGAAACCTTGCCCTTCGGCAAAGCCTCGTCCGAGTTCCTCTCTGCAAACGCAAAGAGTTGGACAGAAGGCGTCCGCAGTCAAAGACCGCGTGACGGCACTTAGTATTTATTAATCCCCCCACAAGGATCAAATGTGGCACAAGGCCGGTTTAATGTGGGTATCTCCGAGCCCGTAGGCTCAGCCAAAAATATGGCCTTTGAACCCGCCTTGACGGGTTCAGGCTCTGTCTACCTCCCCGGACGAAACCTTGCCCTTCGGCAAGGCCTTGTCCGAGTTCCTCTTTGCAAACGCAAAGAGTTGGACAGAAGGCGTCCGCAGTCAAAGACCGCGGGATGGCACTTAGTATTTATTAATCCCCCCACAAGGATCAAATGTGGCACAAGGCCGGTTTAATGTGGGTATCTCCGAGCCCGTAGGCTCAGCCAAAAATATGGCCTTTGAACCCGCCTTGACGGGTTCAGGCTCTGTCTACCTCCCCGGACGAAACCTTGCCCTTCGGCAAAGCCTCGTCCGAGTTCCTCTTTGCAAACGCAAAGAGTTGGACAGAAGGCGTCCGCAGTCAAAGACCGCGGGACGGCACTTAATATTTATTAATCCCCCCACAAGGATCAAATGTGGCACAAGGCCGGTTTAATGTGGGTAATTCCGAGCCCGTAGGCTCAGCCAAAAATATGGCCTTTGAACCCGCCTTGACGGGTTCAGGCTCTGTCTACCTCCCCGGACGAAACCTTGCCCTTCGGCAAGGCCTCGTCAAAGTTCCTCTTTGCAAACGCAAAGAGTTGGACAGAAGGCGTCCGCAGTCAAAGACCGCGGGACGGCACTTAATATTTATTAATCCCCCCACAAGGATCAAATGTGGCACAAGGCCGGTTTAATGTGGGTAATTCCGAGCCCGTAGGCTCAGCCAAAAATATGGCCTTTGAACCCGCCTTGACGGGTTCAGGCTCTGTCTACCTCCCCGGACGAAACCTTGCCCTTCGGCAAGGCCTCGTCAAAGTTCCTCTTTGCAAACGCAAAGAGTTGGACAGAAGGCGTCCGCAGTCAAAGACCGCGGGACGGCACTTAATATTTATTAATCCCCCCACAAGGATCAAATGTGGCACAAGGCCGGTTTAATGTGGGTATCTCCGAGCCCGTAGGCTCAGCCAAAAATATGGCCTTTGAACCCGCCTTGACGGGTTCAGGCCCTGTCTACCTCCCCGGACGAAACCTTGCCCTTCGGCAAAGCCTCGTCCGTGTTCCTCACTGCTAACGCAGAGAGTTGGACAGAAGGCGTCCGCAGTCAAAGACCGCGGGACGGCACTTAATATTTATTAATCCCCCCACAAGGATCAAATGTGGCACAAGGCCGGTTTAATGTGGGTAATTCCGAGCCCGTAGGCTCAGCCAAAAATATGACCTTTGAACCCGCCTTGACGGGTTCAGGCCCTGTCTACCTCCCCGGACGAAACCTTGCCCTTCGGCAAAGCCTCGTCCGGGTTCTTCTCTACCTTAGCAGAGAGTTGGACAAAAGGCATCCGCAGTCAAAGACCCCGGGACGGCACTTAGTATTTATTAATCCCCCCACAAGGATCAAATGTGGCACAAGGCCGGTTTAATGTGGGTATTTCCGAGCCCGTAGGCTCAGCCAAAAATATGGCCTTTGAACCCGCCTTGACGGTTTCAGGCCCTGTCTACCTCCCCGGACGAAACCTTGCCCTTCGGCAAAGCCTCGTCCGGGTTCCTCACTGCTAACGCAGAGAGTTGGACAGAAGGCGTCCGCAGTCAAAGACCCCGGGACGGCACTTAGTATTTATTAATCCCCCCACAAGGATCAAATGTGGCACAAGGCCGGTTTAATGTGGGTATCTCCGAGCCCGTAGGCTCAGCCAAAAATATGGCCTTTGAACCCGCCTTGACGGGTTCAGGCCCTGTCTACCTCCCCGGACGAAACCTTGCCCTTCGGCAAAGCGTCGTCCGGGTTCCTCTCTACCTTAGCAGAGAGTTGGACAAAAGGCGTCCACAGTTGAAGACCCCGGGACGGCACTTAGTATTTATTAATCCCCCCACAAGGATCAAATGTGGCACAAGGCCGGTTTAATGTGGGTATCTCCGAGCCCGTAGGCTCAGCCAAAAATATGGCCTTTGAACCCGCCTTGACGGGTTCAGGCCCTGTCTACCTCCCCGGACGAAACCTTGCCCTTCGGCAAAGCGTCGTCCGGGTTCCTCTCTACCTTAGCAGAGAGTTGGACAAAAGGCGTCCGCAGTTGAAGACCCCGGGACGGCACTTAGTATTTATTAATCCCCCCACAAGGATCAAATGTGGCACAAGGCCGGTTTAATGTGGGTATCTCCGAGCCCGTAGGCTCAGCCAAAAATATGGCCTTTGAACCCGCCTTGACGGGTTCAGGCCCTGTCTACCTCCCCGGACGAAACCTTGCCCTTCGGCAAAGCGTCGTCCGGGTTCCTCTCTACCTTAGCAGAGAGTTGGACAAAAGGCGTCCGCAGTTGAAGACCCCGGGACGGCACTTAGTATTTATTAATCCCCCCACAAGGATCAAATGTGGCACAAGGCCGGTTTAATGTGCGTATCTCCGAGCCCGTAGGCTCAGCCAAAAATATGGCCTTTGAACCCGCCTTGACGGGTTCAGGCCCTGTCTACCTCCCCGGACGAAACCTTGCCCTTCGGCAAAGCGTCGTCCGGGTTCCTCTCTACCTTAGCAGAGAGTTGGACAAAAGGCGTCCGCAGTCGAAGACCCCGGGACGGCACTTAGTATTTATTAATCCCCCCACAAGGATCAAATGTGGCACAAGGCCGGTTTAATGTGGGTATTTCCGAGACCGTAGGCTCAGCCAAAAATATGGCCTTTAAACCCGCCTTGACGGGTTCAGGCCCTGTCTACCTCCCCGGACGAAACCTTGCCCTTCGGCAAAGCGTCGTCCGGGTTCCTCTCTACCTTAGCAGAGAGTTGGACAAAAGGCGTCCGCAGTCGAAGACCCCGGGACGGCACTTAGTATTTATTAATCCCCCCACAAGGATCAAATGTGGCACAAGGCCGGTTTAATGTGGGTATCTCCGAGACCGTAGGCTCAGCCAAAAATATGGCCTTTGAACCCGCCTTGACGGGTTCAGGCCCTGTCTACCTCCCCGGACGAAACCTTGCCCTTCGGCAAAGCGTCGTCCGGGTTCCTCTCTACCTTAGCAGAGAGTTGGACAAAAGGCGTCCGCAGTCGAAGACCCCGGGACGGCACTTAGCCGAACTGACCATTGCTACTCCTACTTATTATCTGTGGGAGAGTCTACTACAATAGAATAGTTACTATGGCATAACAATCTGTAAGACAGAAATACTACAAGAAAAATAACATGAGAAAACTATTTGAAAATACTGACACAGTCCTACATTAAAGAATGAGGTTTTACCAAAACATATATATATATATATATATATATGTATATATATATATAATAAATAAATAAATAAAAATATTACCAGCAATACATTTTTAAAATATTACCAGCTATACATTTTTGATGAAAAAATATTACCAGAAATAGATTTTTGATAAAACAAAATATTACCAGAAAAAAGTTGTCGGCATTAAATAACCCATTGAGGTTGATATGCCGTAAAACAAACCAAACCAAACACACACGCACTTTGAAAGTATAAAATTATGTATGAAATATATATAGTTAAAATTATAATTTGCGTACAAAATATATAGATATCAGCATTAAATATCAAACCGATCCTAAGTGAATGGAAATAAATGTCTAGAAAAGTAAAACAAAAAAAAAAGACTAAATAATGCCAACTTGACCGCACATAGGCCACCCACAACTCACAGATTCATACTCGCTGAAGAAGGAAGATCAGCCAACATATACAACATGCCAAGTTGCACTCAAGGTGAAAGACATTTTAACTAAATAGACTCACTTATCCCCTTATAAGGCATAAATGCTACCAGGAAAACCGTCAATAATATTCTACCCTTAAGAAATAACTTAATACAAATAAATATAACACATACAGTCGATAATCTACACTATATATATATATATATATATATATATATATATCGATAACGCATATAACACTGAAACTATATCGCCCCGGGTAAGACGATAAACTACATCCAACAGCAAGGCCTTTGATCAGGAGGTTTTGAGGAGCGTCGAACCACCTCTTAATTGCTGGTGTTCCCAGGTCCAATTCTGACTTAAGGTGGTAGCACCTGTTAGGATACCAGCTATGGGCAAATAGTTAACCCACAAACTGGGGTCAAAATACTATGAAAGTGTAAAAATGGGTTTTAATACCTTTTAATACCAACAATATATTTTTGTAAAAAATTATTACCAGCAATGAATTTTTGAAGAAAAATATTACCAGCAATAAAAATCTTGTCGCTATTAAATAACTCATTGAGGTTTATATGCCGTAAAATCAAACTAAGGCTGAAAATATATAATTATGAAAAAATATCTGTAGTTGAAGACATACAATTGCGTTCGAAATATCTATTTTCAGCATTAAATAACCCATAGAGTTGTTGATATGCCGTTAAACAACCAACAAAATTACTTTTAACTCCTAACCAAGTAAAAAAAGAGGGATGTAAAGTACTATATCAGCAACAATTATATTTCATATAATAAAAATATGATAGGCTAAAACTTGAAGAAAAAAGTGATCATCTAGAG
>OZ010581.1:126881197-126978697 GCA_963932145.1 Acanthosepion lycidas
TACTTCTCACCTATTGGGGTGAAAAGAGCCTATACGTTTGATCTGCTAGGATTATTGGTTTTCCAGGTGGTATAACAATTAGCGGTTCGAATTTCAGTCAAGATAATTACATACAAATTTCATTAAAATAACCTCTGGGAGCGGTATTAATTCATAGATAAGGGTTAAATAGTACAGACTAGACTCTTCAGACATGTCGGCATTTATGTAAGAGTTTGTCAAACAGTTTAGAATAGGAACCATATTGAATTGCATCCTGGGTAGGACGATAAGCCAACAGCAAGGCCTCTGATCAGGAGGTTTTGAGAAGCGTGGAGCCACTTAATTGCTGGTGTTCCCAGGTCCACCCTGACTAGGGTGGGTAATACCTGTTACGATCCCAACTATGAGCAAATTGTTCACCACAGACTGGGGTCAAAATACTATGAAAGTGTAAAATAGGTTTTAATACCAGCAATATTTTTGGAAAAAAAAAGCAAAAACAAACAGTAATACTTTTTTGAAGAAAAAGTATTACCAGCAATAACAATTTTGTCGGCATTAAATAACCACTTGAGGTTGTTTTGCCGTAAACCGAACCAATAAAAACCGGTTGGGCATGAGCCTGGCAACGCCCTTCCATAAAATTACTCCTCACTAGACTGTGTGATTAGGATTATAATTATTAACTAAAAATTAATCGCCATAGTAAGAATTTTGTCAAGTGCACAAGGTTTGATCACCTGCTTTATTGGTTAATATAGCATAACTTTAAAAGTTTAAGGCATAATCTTGAAACAAACTTTCTCAAAGACCAATTCAGCACCCCCAACTGTCATTCATCGACACCCCTAATTGTTATTCATCAGTACCTGTCATCTTCTCTTTCTACTATTTATCATTTACCGAATAGTCTGTGGTATAGAATTATATTCTTCAACCAAGGTGAACAATCATATCTTGCGTCACGTTATGAATGATTAACATCACTAACAGTGTGTCCTAACAGTATTTTTTACATCAAGACGATTGATATGTTTGGAGCACCACCTTCTTGAAGATACTGTCAACCGTTTTATATCCATTACGGGCATCACACGAAATGGCGCCTAGTATGTAGTCCAGAATGGATGTGCATGATTTAAAGGAATGGTGTCATTTCTATCTGCTTTTTATTCTTCATTTACTGTCTAATACTGGCAGCAATCATTTTTATGGTACGTAACAAGCACACCTACACAACTTAAAGTGCTCAATACCTCTAGAAATTATAGAAGACAGAATAGTAATACTCACTAAACAATAAGCACCCACACTCAGCTGCAAATAGTAACCCGGAGTTTCACGTTAAGCTATTCTCAGGCGACAAAAAAACATGAAACTCAACCCGTCCTGGGTAAGAGGATAAACTACGTCCAACAGAAAGGCCTCTATTCAGGAGGTTTTGAGGAGCGTGGAACCACCTCTAAATTCCTGGTGTTCCCAGGTCCACTCAGACCTGGGGTGGTAGCACCTGTTAAGGTCCCAGCTATGGGCAAATAGTTAACCCAGAGTTAAAAGAAAAAAAAATCACTATAAAAGTTTAAAAATAAGTTTTAATATCACAAATACTTTGTAAATAATTATTACCACCTATACATTTTTTTATTACCAGAAATAGATTTTGACAAAAGAAAATATTAAGAAGTAAACAGTTGTCGCCATTAAATAACCCATTCAGGTTTATATGCCACAAAACAAAACAAACATGAAACTCAACGTGAGGTTTTGTTAGGAGTCTTCATTGGTTCGTTAGTATTACCGCCCCGTCACTAATTTCTCGAGACATTGCGCACTTTAGTTTTTTGCTTAGGTAGGTGTCTTCCCCCCACCTACTTTTTTGTATTTCTTTTTAGTTAGGTTGGTGCAAAAATAACGTAATAATGTCGTTTTTTTGACGTTAAAAAATACGTCAAAAAACGACATTATTACGTCATTATTTTTGCACCAACCTAATATTTAGTTTGTTTTGGTCATGCACACATAAAACGACGCGGGAGAGTTCTCAAGCAGACTCACTTCCCAAAATTTGAGTCTCGTTGATGTTATTTGGTTCGAAAACTCTACAGTACCTTTTTTTTATATTATACAAAATCTATAATACCTACATTATCCTCAAACTACCAATATATTTAAAGAAAAAAATTAGTAGAATTACGGTGTCATAAATAAATTACAAAACATTACACATTCTTAATAACGGAATAAAACGATAGACTAGAAAAGAAGTGAAAAATTATCAATTTCGAAACAAAAATGGATGCAAAAGGCGGTTTGTTCCGAACGCGAGAGAAAGTAATTTTTAGTCCTCAATTCAAACATTCATTCCTGGGTATGACGATAACCTACGTCCAATAGCAAGACCTCATTTCAGGAGGTTTTCAAGAGCATGGAACCACCTCTTAATTGCTGGTATTCCCAGGTTCACCCTGACCCGGGGTGGTAGCACCTGTTATGGTCCCAGCTATGGGCAAATAGTTAACACCCAAACTTCTGTAAAAATAGGTTTTAATACCAGAAATACTTTGTAATAAAAATAAATTATTACCAGCAATAATTTTTGAAGGAAAACTAATATCACCAATAAAAAAATCCCAGCAATACAGGCATACACATTCTTTGAGAAAAAAAAAAAAACAAAAAAAAAATGACCAGCTATAGATTTCTTCAAGGAAAACTATTCCCAGAAATAGGTTTTTGAAGAAATATGAAAATTGTCGGCATTAAATAACCCATTGAGGTTGATATGCCGTAAAACAAAAACCAAACCAAACCAAACCAATCAAATACAAAATATTTAAGACATTACCAACGGCCTTATTCGTGAAAGTCACGGAAACATAAGTATTTGGTTCTCTCCTTAGGTAATAACTTACAGTTCGTTCTTTTACTGTGACATGTGTCCTTGGCACAGTGGATAAAGACATTAGTTAGATCCAGTGACAGGACCCAAAGAGTGTGAGTTCAATACCCGGTTAAGGCAGTGGAGAACTTTCAGTGGGAAATTAAGAGATAACTGACATCCATCAAAACATGGCACGTGGAACTAGAACAGTCTACCCCAGTGAGCGAAATAAAGGGTTCTGTTCGACATTCCAACCACCTGAAGAAGGCCGGAGCGTACAACGGCCGAAACGTAATAAATATGGCGACAAAGATAAGGACAATAGTCCAAATAATGTAAATAATATATAAACAAAAAACCTAAACGTATCCAGTCTGTTTGTCATATCTTGAAGCGTTCGATATTGCGCAAGCAGAGCGAAACTGTCCGATAGTCATGTCAAATTTAGTGAAAGACTAACCACGTCGAAGTTCAAGCGACGGTGTATAAGTGTGGCCGACTTGTTAAATTAAATTTATATTAAGCTAACGCGTCCTGGCTCATACCCATCCATTCAAAACACAGAAAAGATACCAGCAGTTATTGAGATTCAGCGAAGTAGTGCATTTGACCACGAAAATCTATTTTGCATTATTTCATGGAAAGCGATCATTTAAGGAGATACACGAGTTTTTAAATATCTATAAGAATGTTATTTACAGACTGATCTCTTAAAGTCCATTTCTGATAAACTTTAAGATCATAACTGGCCGCCCTGTCGACTGGGGCTTGAATACACCGACTGCACCTCTGTAGAGGAGTAATATCCTCCACCAATGAAGCCACCGTTTTGCCGTGGGTGGTGATCCGTAATGTCTCGGGACTGGATCCTGGTGGGTTAATTCAGATTCCCAACACACCACTTTGGCCCAACGAATTGAATGGATCTTTCAAGAAAGCCCATGATACACCTGTGGGACCAGACGATATTCATTAACAACTCCTAAAGCAGCTGACAAACAAATAACAAACTTTTGCTAAAACTATTTAATAACATATGGACAAGTGGCTACTTCCAACATTTGTGGAGACAGTCTTTCATAATTCCTATACCGAAACCTGGAAAGGATGACAGACCCTGAAAATTACAGGGCGATAGCGTTAACCAGTGGTCAGTGTAAAAACCATGGAATAAATGGTCAACACATTGACTCTGGATTTAAAAAAGAACGGCCTAAGCAATGATTATCAATATACGTTCACGAAAAAAGTACCATTGATGGCATAGTGAGGCTGGAGACCTTTGTCAGGGAAGCATTTCTTCGGAAGGAACATCTCATGGCAGTCTTTAAAGATCTGCATGAACTTGGCCTAACAGGTAGTCTGACACAATTCATACGAAATTTTCTATATAACAAAGTTTCAAATCCCAGTAGCAAGTATACTACCGGAAGTACAAGAACAACAGGAAGGAATTCCACAGGAAAGCATTCTGTTAATGACGCTTTTTGCGTTAAAATGAACACCATAATAAAAATCCCTAAGCCCAGGAGTTAGATGCTCCTTTAATGTTGACGATTTCTTTATTGTGTACAAATCTCGACATATGAACACAATACAAAAAAAAAAAAAAAATACATCATTTAGCAATACTTAAATAAAATACAGAAGTGGGCCACGGAAAATGGGTTTACGTTTTCTAAGACAACAACTAAATGTATACATTTCTGTAAATTAATAAAAATTACATAATGACCCATCTTTGAAATTAGATGAAGCACAAGGTTCTAGCAGTAGTTTTTGACATGAAACTGAATTTCACCCTGAAGTATCTTGAAAAGCAAAGTCCTACAACTTCTGCGTATAGTGGCTCATACCAAAGTGGTGACAAAATAGGATGTGCAGCAGTAAGCCAGAAAATTACCAACAAGATACGCCTGCCAAGAGGAAGTTCAATTTTCACTGCACAGTTTTATGCAATTGAGTTAACTCTAGACATCATCACTGATAGCAAATAAAGCAACTTTCTAATTCTTTCACGCTCACCCTCGTCCTATCAGCTTTGGAGGGGGACAAATCCAATAATCCAAGGATTATTAAAATATTACAGAAAATCAACACAATGAACGAAATGAGAAATGTTATATCGGATCCTTAGCCACATTGAAAGAAAAGGTAACTGTAGAGGAGACCTGGCTGCCAAATCGGCTTTGGATATGAATATGGATACAGGGATCAAGGTCCCGTATACAGATTTTAAGGAAGAGAAAAGTATATTAAAAGAAAGGGCAAGAGTACTGGGACGATTATCCACATAATAAACTCTGTGCAATCCAGGCCAAGCTGGCAATAAGTAATTCATCTTTCAGGAAGTCTCGAAAAGAGGAGATCGTAATGGCCTGCTTGCAAATCGGTCTTATGAGAATGATACTTTTTCTTTTTGAAAGTTCAAACAGTATGCCAAACATTAAAGCATTGTCTATTAAACATATTTTGACAGTGTCCAGAACTTAGCTCTCTCAAGATGGCAATTTTACAATAATGATAACATGTTTGAGCTGTTGGAGAAGGTAAATGTGGATGATTTATTATCATTTCTAAAAGAAATTATAAAACAGGAGAGAATAATGATCTGAAAAAAAAAATCTACCAAACCAGATTCTCGATAAGAAACTCTTTGCAGAAATAACATTAAGAAACCGGATATGTCGAGAATAAATATTTTGCCCGCAATTCTTTATTGAAGGAAAGAATAATGCCAGTCCCTCTTTGCAAAAGTGTTAATGAAACTTGATTTACAAACGGATTTTCTTACAAACAAGACACATTTTATTCATACGTATTTATATATAAAAATTAGTGACATTAAATAACCCTTTGATGTGGATATGCCATAAAACAAACAAACTAGATTCTCGACAAAACCCTCTTTACAAAAGAGTATATCAATGAAACCAAATCTTCAATCTGTTTCCTTACCACGAATATATATTCTATTCACACGAATCTGTTGTAAATATCTTGTCGACATTAAATAACCCATTGAAGTGTTGATATGCCGTAAAAGAAAACGGCCCCAAACCTTTTTAGAAATGTAGCTAAAGATGTTGTTTCGGATAAGATAACATTACTCAGGTGTATAATATATTTATCGCCCATTCCCCTACCAAGGTTTACTATATCTGGCGCTCTGACCTCTTTGCTGCTTGGTTGCTTTTGTCTGAGCGAAGGCCAGCTCTGGTAGATTAGTCCAGTCTTTTATTATAAACCTCCTTTGATTATTCTGGCTTTTCTTTTTGATACTGATTTCAACTTTAAAAGAAAGCCTTCATAGTAAAGACATGTTTTTGATAACGGACAAAGAACGAATCACTCAGATGAAAGGATCGATATCGGATCGATCAGTTCGAGTAAATGTAGTCGATTTTCTTTATTAAGAGATGCTGCAATGCATGGTTCATTTGTAAAAGTTCTTTTGCATAAAGACAGGTCAAGATGTTTCTTCTTTTTTTTTTTTTTGCTTCGATATATTTGAAGAGTTTCAATTACAGACGTAGAAGCATATTTACTAAAAATATGAACTACACAACAACATATTGTTGGCCAATTTCTGCAAATTCTGCTTTTATCAAAAATCATTCCACTATCCTGGATAAGAAGATAAACTACATCCGACAGCAAGTCCCCTGATCAGGAGGATTTGAGGAGCGTGGAACCACCTCTTAATTGCTGGTGTTCCCAGGCCCAATCTGACCCGGGGTGGTAGCGCCTGTTAGGGACCAGCTATGGGTAAATAGTTAACCACAAAACTGGGATCAAAACACTATCAAAGTGTAAAAATAGGTTTTAATACCAGCAATAAATTTTGAGGATAAAAATATCAGCAATACATGTTCTCGGTATGGTAGCACCTGTTACGGTCTCAGCTATGGGCAAATAGTGAACCCCAAACTGGAGTCGAAACACACTGAAAGTGTAAAAATATGTTTACATTTTTGTAAAAAAATATAACTAGCAATGAATTTTTGAGGAAGAAATTTCTACCAGCAATAAAAATATTGTCGTCATTAATAGCCCATTGAGGTTGATATGCCGTAAAACAAAAGTCAATCCAGGAACGCACGGAAAGTTTAACCGCCATGGTTTCGTATTAAACTATGTGTTTTCATATGTCACACCTATCTGACACATTTATAATGTGGGGATTAGCTCTACCTAGTTCGCCAAGATGCCTTGTAGGTGGCGCTGTTTCAAGACTACAGAAGAACCGACATAACCCTTTGTCCTCTCTTTTGAAATGAAATCTGATCTTCTCATCACCGGGGAAAAGTTTTCCACTGGGGCATCCTCGGTTTGACGATAAACTACATCCAGCAGTAACACTACAAATCGGGAGATTGAGAGGTTCGGGGTTGTGTGCATGTAAATGCCTCTTAATTGGTTGTTCATAGGTTCACCCCTGTTAGAGTTCAAGTTATGAGCAAATAGTTAACCCCCAAACAAAAATAATAAAAAAAAATCACTAGGAGAGTATAAAAATACATTTTATAGTGGAGGCTCCATCAATACATTTCTTAGTCAAAATGGCCAACAATATAATTTTGTCGTGAAATTGCCAGCAAAATATTTTATCTACAAACTACATCTAAAAAACAAAAAAAACGTTTTACTCAGACAGTCTAAAATTATGTACAAAATATCTGTAGTTGAAGCCATCAAATTGCGTACAAAATAACACAGAAAAAAAAAAAAAAAAAAAAAAAAAAAGAAAATCAGCGAAAACCGTTTCCACCAGGGCAATTGGTTGCAAAACCGCAAATCCCGTCATCTGTAGTCTCGCATTCTTTTCTAACAACTTATATAGCTTAGGTATTCTTTACTTTCTTTCCGCTATCTATGTATAGACGAGTATATCTTCTCTTGTCATTCTTTATATATATATATATATATATATATATATATATAATGAAAAAAAAACTGTTACATTCCTGGAAGTGTTGAGATATATTCTTTCTGAAAATGTTCTTCGAGTATCGATTTCAAATTCAACATCGTTTAATACATTTTAGACACACAAACCTGAACAAAACAAAACAGAATACATTCACATTATGCACAATTTAACAGAATTCGACATTGAAGTATGTGGGAATGTTTCGTTCAAAAGCAATCTGGCACATAAGAAAATTATGCTAATCCAATTCGACTTTAAAACTGCAGCTGTTTGCCGATGGCACGACGAATGCAAAATACGACAAAGAAATTATCAGGATGTAAGGAAGAAAAAACAAAAATCAGTTAAATTTAAATATCTATTAGTAAATTTAAGACCATTTCACTTTTGAATTTACAAATATTAATTCTGCTGTCTTTATGTCAGTGAGAGAATTTTCAATAGACCATCTGCCAGAAAATATTAATTTTGAAACAGCATTTTAAATTATATCTCGTAAATTAATCGCTAAACCCCAACTCTAAGCTTATGAAATTTAATTTACATAAACCATGAAGATATTGATTGATTTTATAGAGACGTTATCAGTGCTGTTTTCAAAATAAAATGATATCAGAATGAAAACTTTCGGCGTTTTAGAATTGAAATTTTACCAACACAATGAAACTGGCGACTTTGATAATTTTTTTTCCTGTTACTCTTCATAACTAACATTGTTATACTAAATTTCAGTTTTAACCAAATTTTAAATACATTAAGAATTCCTCATATTTCATCCTAGTCAGAATCACTATATTTTAATGTAAAATGTTAAAATATAAATAAACCATTGCTTATCAGATTCTGAGTGAAAAGCCAAACTTACCAAATATTAGGTTGGTGCAAAAATAATGACGTAATGTCGTTTTTGACGTATTTTTTAACGTCAAAAAACGACATTATTACGTCATTATTTTTGCACCAACCTAATAACCATATGCAAGACAAAATTGCTGACAAGCTACCGCCGTGTGGAGGCTTAACCTTATCACATGACAGTTTTCAAGCTTATGTTTGGAAATCATGTGTAGATTTTTATAAAAATCATTTAAAAAAAAAAATCATTTCACCCAAATTAAGACAATGGAATCAATAAGACGCACGTGGATTACAGAATCTGGAAGAATATAAGAAAGAGAGACATTAATGGGCGAGAACAATAAATGAACAAGAATTAAAAAGACGGAAGATAGCGATCGATATTGCATTTAAAACGTTGAAGATAAAACTTAAGCGTCTTGGGTAAGAAGATAAAATACATCCGGCAGCAATGCCTCTGATCGGGAGGTTTTGAGGAGCGTGGAACCACCTCTTAATTGCTGGTGTTCACCCTGACCCGGGTGCTAGCACCTGTTAGATTTCCAGCTATGGGAAAACTTAACTCCCACAAACTGGGGTCAAAGCACTGTGAATGTGTAAAAATAAGTGTTATTACCAGCAATACATTTTTGTAAAAGCTTATTACCATCAATGAATTTTTGAAAAAAATTATTACCAGCAATACAAATATTGTCGGCATTAAAACCGTTATGGTTAATGTGCCGTAAAACAAAACAAACGAAACTTCCATTTGGAAAAGATGTGTACAATTTTAAAAAAATCATTTTACCGAAGTAAGGCAATAAAGCCACTAGGACGAAAGGGGTTACAGAATGTGCAAGAATTTCAGACAGAGAGAGAGACAGACAGACATTTTTAAGGAGCGAGAAGGACAAAAGAACAGGAATTAAGACATAATACAGCAATCGACATTGCATTTAAAATGTTGAAGATAAAACTTGACTGAAAAAACGAAAGAATTTTCACGAATGAGAAAGGCTGCTAGCATAGAACTTACCACAATGTCTTTTTTCAGGTCACTTCAAATAATTACAAGATCATTTCAAAAGAGCACGAAGAAGTATAAGATTTGTTTATGCAATTAAAATTTCTTTCTTCAGTAATTTGCTATAAAACAGTTTCTTCGCTGCTAGCGGCGTTTTCTTGCCAGCTTACAAAAGTGAATGAGTTGCTTTATCCTCATTTTGATCAATTCCAGAAGTAATTACGATCAAAATACGACAAGAAGGTAACCTCTTTGAGTGATACGAAGATGAGAAAGTTCTATTATAATTTTTCAGCTAAAGAAATAATCAAAATTAGAAAGAAATTAAATTTGAAATGTCTCGATTCCGTTTTATTGGTATTATCTATTGTTTTTAGTTTGAATTATAAAAAAATATATGGAAATATGTTATAGCAAAAATAATTTCGTCTATACATACGACAGCAAATTAAAAAAGTAATGCAATTTTGTTCCTTATAAAAGGAAAAAATCACACATATCGTACATCAAGATATAGTTATACATCACAAGTTCTGCTTCTCAACATGGACCATTGTCATTGAAAGAGATGGTGACTATCTACCAATGCGCTCCTGAGTAAGACGATAAACTACGTCTAACAAGCAAGGCCTCTGATCAGGAGGTTTTGAGTAGCGTGGGACCATCTCGTAATTGCTGGTGTTCTCAGGTCCATCCTGACCCGAGTGGTAACACCTGTCAGATTCCCAGGTTAAACCCCAAACTGGGATCAAAACATTATGAAAGTGTAAAAATAGGTTTTAACATCAGTAATAAGTTTTTTGATTATAAAAATATTAGCAACAATACATTTTTGAAGGAAAAAATATTATCAGCAATAAAAATCTTCATGGCATTAAATAACCCATTGAGTTTGATATACCGTAAAACAAACCAAACCAATTCCTTACGGTAGTTTTCACTTCATCACCATAACATTTGCACTTCAGTACCTCTTTCATTGGACCAAATAGATAGAAGTCTGATGGTCCTAAGTCAGGGTGCTTTAACCGTAAATGCGAATTCTCTTACGATATTAGACTGAATTATTTGTTAATTCCAAATCAATTTTTTCGACGCGATTATTATATAAACATTTGTCATTGGTACCATAATTATCGGCCCGAAATGATAAATCAACAAGAGAGTTGTTTGCATTCAATTATACACAGATATCCTTAGGAATGGTATCAATCCATTTCTTCTCTATCCAGTTATAGATTAAATAGGAGGACAAAGAGTATTCTGTGTTTTGCGGCTAGTTACGGAAAGGAAACATTGAATTAAAAACCGAATGTAACCTTGGTGAAGTACACGTACTTATGCAGCCAATGAGAGGATAGGGCCGTCCTGCGTATATGACAAACTACACCCAACTGCAAGATTTAATTGCTGGTGTTCCCAGGTCCACCCTAACCCGGAGTGATTGCACATTTTAGGGTCCCAGTTAACACGTAAACTGTAGTCAAAACTCTATGAAAGTATAAAAATAGGTTTTAATACCAGCAATACTTGTTTGGAAAATTTCTTTTACTAGCAATACAATTTTGGAAATATATTACCATCAATAAAAAATCTTGTCAGCATTAAATAACCCATTGAGGTTGATATACCGTAAAACAAACCAGACCAAACAGAGGAGGGGGGAGTTTTCAATGGTACCAGATGTGGTTAATTTGATGAATGGATAGAAAATACATTGTATTAATGGCTTTCTTAACATATTTACTGTGGAAATAAAATCTTTTTTGTAATTTCAATCAGATTTATTTCGTGTATTAATTAACTTTTAAATCTTACCTTATTGCTTTTTCGTCTTATGTAATTCGGGACTATCATTCGGGGTTGAGAATGAAGATTTTGTTTTGTTTGACTCATTCAGTTGGGTTTGTGAACCCTGAGATGGCTTTTTACTTGAAATCTCCTTCGACATTGAGGACAGGTTGTTCCAAATGGTGAATTAAGGCCTTGGTTGTTGTCTTTCTTTTCGACGTCTTTGTTCCTCTCGTTTGACTGATCGTTTGGATTCGAAGATTCTTGTTCCGTCTCTGACAGTATATCTCCAGAGATTCCTGTCCATTGCACTGGATTCCCAACTGTCGATGTTCCATTTTTTTATGTTTTGTTTTTAGAACATCCTTAAGTTTCTTCTTTTGTCCTCCTCTTTTCCGATTTCCTTCTTTGAGTTGGTAGTAAATGATTTGCTTTGGTAGTCAGTTGTCATCCAGTCACACCAGATATCAACTTCAATGAAGTTGACGTTTTTATGACAATGGCTTCAACGCTGTCCATTTTGGCTTCTCCCAGTCCGCTGACATTAGTTCTGTCTTAACTGATGTTCAAGATACTACTTCGAAGACAACGCCCATGAAGTTTGGCATCATCTGAAATTCCTTGACAATGTAATTCAAGTACCAATAAAATTATAACCCATAAGCATTTTTTTTTATCGGCGGGAGACAGTGATGATATTGTCAACATAAATGATACAATAAAACAGACGTTTCTAGTTCAAATGTAGATAAAACTATTTACATTGTTAATGTCCTCATCATTTTTCTGATAACAAAGACAACTGAGCGTAACTCATAATGTAACTCATCTCTGAAATTCAAACATAAATTATCTAAAAGCACTTCTTAAAAAAAAAAAAGCGGGGTGACATTGCTTTGCACAGGCAAGTGAAAGAGGAAAAATTGTAATCTTAAGTGGTTTTATTTTATGGACTGTGGACAGATTTTCTGAAGACATTTTAAGTATAGTCCTGGGTATAATGATAAACTACATCCGGAAGCAAGGCTTTTCATCAGGAGGATTTGAAGAGCGTGGAATCACTTCTCAATTTCTGGTGTTCCTAGGTTCATCCTGACCCGGAGTGGTAGCACCTGCTAGGGTTCCATCTATGGGAAAGCAGTTAACACCCAAAATGGAGTCAAAACGCCATGAAAAGTGTAAGAATAGGTTTTAATTCCAGTAATACCTTTTTGGAAAAAAGAAAATATTACCAGCAATATAACTCTTGTCAGAGTTAAATAACCCATTGAAGTTGATATGCCGTAAAACGAAAATAATCATTAAAAAAAAAAAAAAAAAAAAAAAAAAAAAAAAATCAATTCACCCCACGCAAGGTAATAACGCCACTAGGGCGCAAGATGCTACTGGACGTGAAAGGGAATGAAAAGTCTTCAGAAGGAAGTCGAAACCTAATCTTAAACAGGAAACAAGTGTTAAACTTCTACACCTGTTCAAAAGACTGGAAACAAGAGTGTATCACTAGATATTTGTTTTCGCTCTATTTAATAATACATACCTGAAGTATTGTTGCTCACTACAGTGAATATGATGAAGGTGGGTTGGGGATCATTATACCATCAATGCAACTAGCACAATAAACAAAAAACGATCCTAATATAACACTGGGCGCTACCTTATAATTTTTACATTGGACTAAAGGAAAAAGCACCCCCTCCCCCCAAAAAAACAACAGAAAAACAGACAGACAAAAACAACGCTTTTATATTTTCAAAACAATTTTCAGACAGTTTGGCTCTGTCAAGATCATGGATGTATCCTTTCAGAAACTCACTTTTACTCCTGTGACATTTAGAAGAATGTTTGGTTTGTTTTACGGCATATCAATCATTATTATTAAAACAAACCAAACATTCTTTTTATTGCTGTTAATGTTTTTTTCTTCAAAAAAATGTATTGCTGGTAACAATTTTTCTCTCGAAACATTCATATCTGGTATTAAAATCTTTTTTTTCACTTTCACAGTGTTTTCACCCCAGTTTAGGGGTTAACTATTTACCCATAGCTAGGAACTTGACAGGTGCTACCACTCCGGGTTACGGTGAACCTGGGAACACCACCAATTAGGGGTTGGTTTTATGCTCCTCAAAATTTAGAATAAAAAATCCATGGATATACAGGAATTCTTGCCAAAATCTAGTGTCAATCTACGAGCTAGCTATTAAATTTAGAAATTACACATATAAGCTCACAGTTGTAAAATTCTTCAGTAAGTTATGCATGCAACCATCTCTCATTATATATATATAAACTGTAATTATGCATATTTTTCATACAAGTTTTATTAAATAAAATCGACAAGGTCGGTCTCTTCGTTTTTTTTTTCTAACTTCCGACTAAGTTTTTTTTCTGTCAGAATTAAATTTCCAACCACCCAACCAACTTAATCAGAAGATAGAAAAACTAAATAAAATGTTACGGAAGGAAGAACTGACCGACACACACACACAAAGACATTGCCAGTATTGTTTAATAAAACTTTTTTGAAAGTATTCCTACTGCCTAAATAATTCTATTTCTGTACCAACAGACATATACAGGCACCAGGTTAGAATATTAGCGTTCCGACTATGAGAAAACGGATTCCAACCCAACTACGTTCGATTTCTCAAAGAGCGGGGAATTGACAATATCGACCCGAGGAGACTATTTCACCGTGTGACTAATCAAACCAGTCATGGGTGAATGCAGGCGAATATCTAGAAAGGGAAGAAAAGTTGAAGTAATGTCCCCACCTTAAAAAAAAAAAAAAAAAAAAAAAAAAAAAAAAAGACTGAGCTTGTGTCGCATCTCGTCTTAGTGAGACAGAGTAAATTGCTTTCGAGTAGTTTGTAACACGTTTATTATCTCTCAGGTGCGTCTCTGTCATTTGAGGGAAACTCCGCTGAGCGCACTCTGCCCAAAGAGAGTCGCAACTGAAGAAAATTATACTGAGAGGTGCTCAGCAATGGGGAACAGCTGCCCGAGGCCGGACCCTCTCAATGCACCAGAGAGAGGGATCGGTGCTTGCACCGAGTCCAGCGCAACCGTCGATTGCAGGGGCTCGGGGAATTTTTGTTTCTATCCCGGGTGTACGCGTTCGGTTCCCCCACATTAAAAACTGACCTTGTGTCGCATCCCGTCTTAGTGAGGAGACAATAAAAATACCGTGTGTACATTACTCTTGAGTAGTTTGTAACACCAATATAGATCATCTCTTAGCCAGGACGGAGTATGTGCAGAGACACAACTATGACGATAAACTACACCCGCATCCTGGGTAAGACGATAAACAGCAAGGTCTCTGATCAGGAGGTTTTGAGGAGCGTGGAACCACCTCTTAATTGCTGGTGTACCCATGTTCACCCTGACCAGGGGTGGTAGCACCTGTTAGGGTCCCAGGTATGGGCAAATAGTTAACTACCAATCTGGAGCCAAAATATTATGAAAGGGTAAAAATAGGTTTTAATACCAGAAATATATTTTTGGAAAAAAAAAAAAAAATAGTACCATCATAGGAAAATTCTTACTAGAACTAGATTTTTGAAGGACAAAAAATAGATTTTTGGGAAAAAATTATTACCAACAATGAACATTTTGTCGGCATTAAATAAACCATTGAAGTTGATATGCCGTAAAACAAATCCAACTGCACATACGTCGCTCACTCATACTTGCTGAAGAATGAAGATCAACCAACAAGTATAACATGAAAAATTGCACTTACTGTGAATTACATTTTTCTGCTACCTTATCAATTGTGCATCGATCTTTTGCTCCATCTGGTATCCTTTTCTTTTTGCTATGTCCCTCACATTTACGGTTTTCTTTACTTTTCTCTTAATAGCTTCTATATTACTTATCTTGATCTAGTCTCTAATACTTAAATTTAACAGAAACGGAAAAAGCACTGGACCAACAACACAGATAATAAACTTCTAACAATCAAAGCACAACTAGACGAATAGAAAGAAATATCTAGGAAAGGAAGAAAAAACGAAACAATACTAGGATGTCTTCATATAGATTGTACATACCTCGTTCATTCATACTTGCTGATGAATGAAGATCAACCAACATGTACAACATACCAAGCTGCATTTAAGGTGAAACTCATTTTAACTGAATGTGCTCACTTAGTACCTGTAAGACATAAATACGACAGAAAACGAAACGAGAAAACTATTTGAAAATACTGAAACCGTCAACATAAAAATAAAACAAAATTCACAATATGTCTATACAATTTAATACACTATTAAAAATAGATTTATACCAAAAGGTAACACCTACAGCAGACGATCTACGAACTTTATATCTATTAAACACACACTTACCTTGAAAATATAAAATTATGTATAAAATATATGTAGTTGAAGTTATAAAATTGCGTACAAAATAATATATATTTCAGAATTAAATAATAAGATTAGTACAATTAAACAGGTTCTTGGTGAATGGAGACATATGTCTAGAAAATGGAAGTAATGCTGGCTTAGCTGCACATAGGCCACGCATACCTCACCCATTCGTACTCGCTGAAGAATGAAGATCAACCTAACATGTACAACGTGCCAAGCTGCACTCAGTTTTAACTGAATGGACCCACTTTGCACCTGTAAGACAAAGATTCTAAAGGGAACCAATATGTGAAACCCCAACTACGGTCGATTTCACAAAGAGGGGAATTGACAATGTCGAACCGAGGAGACTATTTCACCGTGTGACTAATCAAACCAGTCATGGTTGAATAGAGGCGCGTGTCTAAAAAGGGAAGATAAGCTGAAGTAATGTTGATTGGGCTGCACATAGCTCGCCCATTTATATTTGCTGAGAAATTAAGTTCCGCCAATATATACAACATGCCAAGTTGCATACAAAGTGAAAGAAATTTTAACTAAAAGAAACTCATTTAGCCACTGGAAGAAACAAATACTACAAAGGAAACCAACATGAGAAAACTAATTGAAAATAATAACACCATCAAAATAATGTCCTACTTTAAAGAATGAGGTCTATACCAAAGACATAATGTACAAACTATAGTGATTTTCTAAACGCTGCTTAGATGTGGCATAAGGCCGAAAGTATGGAGCACCCAGTGATTATCGAAATCACTACTCAGTAGTAACATGTTCTAGCGAGACAAGCTTGCTAATCATTACACCACGCCGAGGTGCCCAAAAATGATTTTTGAAGCGTAGCTTAGATGTGGCTCAATGCCGAAATCATGGAGCACTCAGTGAGGATCGAACTCTCTACTCAGTCGTAATTGTTCTAGCGAGGCAAGCTTGCTAACCATTACACTACGTCGAGGTGCCCATAATCTACAAACTATATATCTATAAAAAAATATATACATTTACCCTCAAAGTATAAAATGAGGTACAAAATAATTTTAGTAAAATCCATAAAATATTTAGTTGGTTGGTTGATTTTGTTTAGCGGCTTATCAACACCTCTATGGGTTATTTAATGCCGAAATCTAAATATTTGTACATAATTTTATACTTTAGGGTAACGGTATGCAATTTAGGTATATGCTTTGTAGATCATAAAATATGTTGTTGGTAATTTTACTATAAAAATGTATTTTAATACTTTTTACTGTTGCATTTTTTGTCATTTTTCTATAAAAAAACTTATTGTTGGTCATTTTATTATAAAAATGTACTTTTGATTTTTGCTTGTGGTGATTCACAATTTGCCCATAGCTGGAACTCTATCCGGTGCTACCACCTGGGGTTAGTGGTAACCTCTGAACGACAATTAATAGGTTTCATGCTCCTCAAAACTTCTAATCTTCCGATCAGAGGCCTTGCTGCCGGATGTAGTTTAACGTTATACTCAGGACGAACAAAATATTTAGATTCCGGCATTAAATAACCGATAAGATTGAAATGCTGCTAAACAAAATCAACCAAACTCAGCGTGTGACGATTAAGATGGTCATGAGTCATAAATTTAGATTCACTAAACTGGACTGTACGGAACCCGCTGATAGTTTTTAGCACAAAGTTACAAGTCATCGTGACCGAGGGTTTGAGTGTACTGTAACTTTTTGTCAGACTAGATTATGTACTCTCTTCAAGAAACGCTCAGCATAGTTGGAGTATAAACCACTGTTTGGTTCTGTTGGTGTGAGATAAAACACAGATGTTCCTGAGTAATTTTCTGCAATAGGGATTAGCTAATTTCTTAAGCAAACGGCTACGGAAGCGAGCATTCAGGCATGATATATTTGTTTCTGTGAAGTCAATGGAGAATTCTAGATGACGGTTTATCACGTGTTCTTCTGTGTTGTTTTAACGTAATTAACTGTTTCTTCTTTGGCTATAAATTTATAATTAAATTATATTTTTGATATAGAATTGTCAAGATGTATGGTTATCGGCTCCCAAAGTTAAAATTCCAGCCGAGGTTATGTTGCTTATTGCATTAATTCCCCGGGAATGTATATGGATTATATACCAGAGTAGACGGGGGCTCTCTAAGCTTGTGTGGAAGTCAGTCTAGGAGAACAACTGAAATCCAAATCGCAGAAAATGCGGCTGCAAACCTCTCCATTATCCTCCCGGAGAAGTTATGGCAATTTACATAAAAATTGTGGAGGGCCATGGTCGCTATAAGAGACATGGAAAAATAAAACTAACGTATAGATTTTTTTAACGCTAAAAGTTTGGAAAACTGGGCAGCCAAAGAATTCCCCATTGACTGCTGATTTATCATAGACTTGTACTAGTAATTTCAATGTCCCTTCCCGTCCTGAGTATGACGATAAACTACGTCCAACAGCAAGGCCTCTGTTAGAGTTCCAGCTATGGGCAAATACTTAACACACAAACTGGGGTCAAAACACTATGAAATTGTAAAAATAGATTTTAATACCAGCAATACATTTTTGTAAAAAATTATTGCCAGCAGTGAGTTGTTGAAGGACATTTTTTTTACCAGCAGTACATTTTTGAAAAAAACAAAAATAAAAAAAAACAACTATACATTAAAAAAATATTACCAGCAATAAAAATGTCTGCATTTAATAACCATTGAGTTTGATATACCGTAAAGCAAAAGAAACCAAAATTAATGTCCCCTCAGAACACTAGATATCATGGCTCTGCACAACTTCAATTCACGTTAGGTAGTTGCTCTGCTGCCTCTAGTATTCGATATGTCTTGTGAGTGTCAAATTCTCCAAACCCTCTTTCACTTTTCCAAGAAATTCATGCAGTCTCTTTCTGATTCTGTTTCCATTAAGACGACTTCTTTGCTTATGCGCTCCGTCCATGGTATTCTCACTATCCTTCTGTAGAACCACATTTCAATTGCCTCCAGTTTTCTCTTCATCTGTGAGGAGATCGTCTGGTATTCCCTGCTATGTAGAAAGACATATATTACAGCAAAGTTGAGCAGTTGTGCGGAAAAGGGTTGAAAGTTTTGTGAGCCTCCAGGAACCTCTTCTCGCCAATGTCAAACGGAGAAAATGGCGTGGTTTCGACACATTACAAGGCACAACAGCCTGTGCAAGACCATCATGCAAGGCACCGTTGAAGGTGGGTATAGTCGAGGACGCTAATGCAAAAACTGTTTGCACAATGTCAAACAATAGACAGGTATGACTGTACCAGAATTGCTGATGCCTGCCATTGATAGACCATTGTGGGAAAGAGTTAGTGTTGCTTCTGCATTCGGATTCGCTCTACGATTACAAAAGTGGAAAGGGAATGATGATTATGAAAGTTAAGCCATCTTTTCTTGTGCCTTCGTACTTACGTTTTGGAGGGGGCATTGTTTTTCAAATTCAATGCACCTTCATATTTTAACGTCATATTTTTCCCATCCGCTTCCCAGATAATTTAAACTTCTCTATTTGTTGGATTTCCATATACCCAATTAATTGTTCACATATCGGATTTTTTTCTTTCTGTATTTAATTGATAGCCTTTTCTTCTTGTTTTCTTTTACTGCCTCCTTGTGTGGAAATCTTCTAGTTTTCGTTCTGTGCCTACCATAAACAGTGTCACCTGCGTATCTTGTTTAAATTGCACCAACAATAATAAATCCTGATAGAAACACCAGTTCCATTTGGATAGTCTCGCCGTAGAGTTTGAATTGTCGTATGTAAGCACTAGTTTAGGTAGACTTAAACACTCATTCTTTTGTCATTTCTCATACACCCACGCATATAAAAAGGTGGATAGTTATAAGTAAAAAAAAAAAAAAAAAAAAAAAAAAAAATTTAGTCTCTTGTACAAAGTTATGAACAATCTTCGCCCACGAACATGCGGATAAAATATGGAGGATTTTATTTTACTTAATACTTTAAAACTTTATGATCAGAAAAAATAAAAAATGAATACAGCATGTAGTTATGAATAAATGCGGATATGAATGAGGGGGGGGGGAAATGTTCGTTTTTTTTTTTTTTTTTTTTTTTTTTTTTCAAATGTACTGAGGAAGTTTGCAACAGTGAACTACATTCTTCCGCGATGGGGACGCTAATATCGCGTTTATGTATTTATTTTATTACTTAAAGTCAGAAACTTACGCTCGCATTTAGCTTCAGCTTTTTGTTGCTGGGAAAGTTATTTTTTTACTTTTTTTTTTTTTTAGCAATAACTAAAAGTTAACGTATTAGGTTGGTGCAAAAATAATAACGTAATAATGTCGTTTTTTGACGTATTTTTTAACGTCAAAAAACGACATTATTACGTCATTATTTTTGCACCAACCTAATAATTACTAGTTCAAATCTAACCATCATATTTTAAGATTCTATACTGACATCATCAGCAGAAAGTATTAATAAAAAAAAAATGTTGGATAGCAAATTCTTTATTGAGCCCCTGTTCAAAATATTTCTTTCGTGAATTTATTTTATGTTCCTGGTCTTTCCAGGAAGTAAAGAAAATTTACAGGGGATGGTGGTGGCTCTCCACAAATTCCTAAAAATTTAACTTCTTACCATTCCGTTGTGAATGAATGGAAGGCAATGATATGGAAAAACTCGAGTGGTTTACTCGCTGTTTTTTTTCTTACTTATCTTGTCTTCAATCTGTCGTGTAAATTAAAAAAAAAAAAAAAAAAAATCACTCCAAGCAACGTGTTACAGAGAGAACAATAAAGGTATGATATTCAAGGAGACACAAGATTAGATTCAAATCTTGAACCGTCCTGGGTATGACGATAAACTACGTCCAACAGCAAGGTCTCTGATCAAGTTTTGAGGAGCGTGGAACCACCTCTTAATTGCTGGTGTGCTCAGGTCCGGGGTGGTAGCACCTGTTAGGGTCCCAGCTATAGGCAAATAGGTAACCCTGAAACTGGGTTAAAGAACATTATGAAAGTGTAAAAATGGGTTTTAATACCAGAAATATTTTGTAAAAAATTATTTCAGTAATAATTTTTTGAAGAAAAAACTATTACCAGGAATATATTTTTGAAAAAAAAAAACCAAACAAACAAAAAAAAAAACCAAAAAAAAAAAAAAACCCAGCAATACATGTCTTAAAATAATATTACCAGCTATACATTTTCGAGGAAAAAAATATTACCAGTAATAGATTTTTGGCAAAACAAAATATTACCAAGAAAAAAAACCTATTGAGGTTGATATACCGTAAAACACAACAAACATAGTTGACAAGTGAGGCGTAAGAGAGTTCCACATGAGAGAAGAAAGTCTTAACATATAACTTACTTCTAACACTATTATATTGGTCAACTTTCTTCATAAAAACTAAACTTGAAATATGATAGCGAGATGCATAAACCTACTGGGTTGTAGAGATAGCCGCAGTAGCAATGGCTTTTCTTGGACAAGATATCCTGACGGAACCTCTAGGTTGGTTTTGAATTCAGAATTTTATTTTTTCTCCTAGACCGGTTGCCATCCATGGTTAAGGAACCTAGTATGTCCTGATAGTTACCCATAGCTGGGATGAGAAGATATATTCATCCCTTTCCCAAGAGTATTAGCACGTTCGGATAAATGATTCGGAGAGCCGAGTTCGAATTCCAATCGAATCCATTACATTCATTTATGTGCTAATATAAAAAAAATGTCGGCATTAAATAACCCATTGAGGTTGATATACCGTAAAACAAAACAAACAATACCAATCCATGGATATGAAGAAGTCTTTCAAAAGGTTTGCGCTACATGGTCGGACGAAAAGAAAACATGCGTCTGTTGCTGAGAAATTTTGGTTGAAGTGAACACGAAAAAGTATGTGAATTACATACTTCCGAGAAAGCCTGGGGAAATGTCTTTCGAGGAAACTGTCTTAATTCTCTGGGGGTGGTGGTGGTGGATGGGCGGTGAGAAATGTTCTCTTTTTAACACAACATGGCAATTGTGACACTATTTACGTCGCTAGAAAGAAAGAAGAAAAAAGAAAGGCGAGAATTAAATTTAGGTGATAAGAAGCCATCACGAAAAGGACACTAAGCGATGTTGTTCTTTTTGCCAAAGAAAAATGCTAAAAGTTTTATTCTCATTGGCGAGAAGAGTAGGGTCGCGGATGTTTTGGATTTAATCTGAATTATGTTACGGGCGGCGAATAAGATATATCCAATCTGCCATGGCAATGGTAAACATTTCAAGTTGGACAAGCGACCTCCCGCAGAATTCTAAAGAGATAAAAATTAAATAGGTCATCCACTGACCGAAAAACAAAAATGTCCGCTGACCACCATGAAGGAAAGATTAAGCCTTTGCAGAATATCATTGAGAGGAGCATCTGTTTATTGTCAGGGTTGGCTATGATAGCAAAACTATTTTATCGGAACAGTCAATTAGTGACAGAATGCAAATACGTCAAATTGACCACCCACTTGTTTGGCGAAGGCCCCGGGTGATAAAGTCCAAGTAACATCTGGCTAAGATAAGAGTTCAAGGGTTTGTTGTCGGGCAGAAGGAAAGAAAGAGAAAGAAAAGAAAAAAATAGAAAAAGGAAGATAATTTTTTTCTTTGAGCAAGATTTTTTTAACCGAGGCTAGTCTGGCCACACCCACGCCACTGGGCGCCCATTGGCTGAATGGTGGCATGAGCATTAGGCGGAGATAATCATGTGAAGGAGGAGGGGAGGCCTGTTGCGCACCCCTGAAGGGATAGGTGTGAGATGCCACTGTGAGAGAGAGAGGGGAAACCCGTTGACACCCTCTGAGGGTATGGTGAGATACCAATATAAGAACAGAAGAAGGTGGGAAGACGAAAGACTTCCAAAAATGGAAAATAATAAATTTTCCTGACCGAAAACAAAGAAGTGGATTGTGGATTTAGAATTATCAAGGAACCTCAAAACCCGACAAGCCCACCCCGGTTTTGGTCGGCGTTCATATAAGCAGAGTCGCAGCGAGTGAAAAGCAGTTCGAGTTCCAGTTGAGAGGCAGTTGAGTGAAGTTCGTAGTTGGAGTTGCATCCGCCTCGCAGAAACCTGACTGAAAGATTCCACGCAAATCACGACCTCAACTTCTAACCAAGAACAATTTATTTTTGAAGAACGACTCACACCACCAAAGCAAGTTTTACGAATATCGCCTGAAGATACACCAAGAACCAGTTTCTTAAAGAACAAACAACTTAAGATGTTAAGACTCCCCTAACAAACAAAGTGTCACGAATCCATTTTAGCGGGTTGGTAGAAAGACGCAGTCCTGTATCCAGTAACCAGATATAAAATATTGTTATCCTTTTTTAACACATTTGAATTTGGAGTTATTACTTTATTTTCTTTTACATATACTTGTGCGGTGTTGCCCTTGTCTGGACACAGCTTGCATTACGGCCCGGCGACTGATTGATTTCGTCTACCTAAGATCAAATCACAACGTGGGTAGGTTAGACTAGAAATCAAAACAGTTACTTCGGTAACCAGACGTTGGAGGCGAGCTGGGAACGACAAGGCTGATACCGAATCTAACCAGATTCCCATCCGAATCACCAAAAGGTTAGAACGTCACATTTGGTGCCGCGACCAATACCAAGCCAGTTGGTCGTCACAGGACAGGATAGCACGACGGACGCGGCCAGGCAGACGTCACATTTGGCGCAGCGACACCGGGGGACGTCACATAATGTTAAAACCTTAAAAAGAAAATTGGGGAAGATTACTCGACTTTTGCTGAGATTGTCAATAGAGAGTGTAAGAAGCTTAAGCTAGAAGAACTTATTCCTGATATGTTTAAGTGCTTGATTTATGTAAAAGAACTCTTGGTTCCAGATGATGGTGGAATCAGAAAGAGAATTTTATCTAAATTAGAACAAAATCCAAAAATCAGTCTCCAAATGGTCGCAGAAGAATGCAAACGAATAGAAAAAACTTCGACACGGACTAAAGTAGAAGAGCGTGGCGCGTCAAATATTCAAACAGTTGAGCAAATACAACACAAAGAAAATGTTTCCCGGAAAATAAATCTTTGTTATGGGTGTGGAAAGATTATTACAAGGAATGTCCATTTTTAAAAAAAAAAAAAAAAAAAAAAGAATGATTTAATTGTGTCAAAAAAAAGAAAGAAAAAAAAAAGACAAGTATACAAATTGCAGAAAACCAAAAAGTAAAAAGGGGTCAAAAATGGAAAGACAACTCAACTTCAATGGAAAACAAAGGAATAAAAATTTATGAATGTAGAGATGAACAAGAAAAATGTTAAATTCCAAATGGATGGTTCAGATCTTGACACTTGATAAGTAAACAAAATTGGGGAAAAATGACAGACCGATTTTATTGATTAAGAATTGCTAACAGAATTACATGGAATAAACTAAATTTTGAAAGAATTTTACACAAATGTGACATTTGTGAGCAAAATTATAAACTTAAAAGGATTGATTATGAACCGAACCTTCAAGGAACCTATTCAGTATGGATTGGATTTACTCATTCGACATTTTCAACCAATCAATTGATTAATTCGTTCTGATTTAGTGCCAGTGTTAATTCAGAGTGGAAAAAAATTTCGAATTTTTTTTTGAGGGTCCTGGCAGGTACATCAGAGCTAAAGCGACATTCAAACTGAAACATAACGTGACGCCTATATTTAGACCAAAAAGAAAAGTATCCTTTGCAGAGGAAGCTTATATTAATAAGGGGTTGGGACATTTAGAAAAAATTGTTGTTGTGTTAAGTAAGACTAACTACAGTGAGTAGGCAAAGCCTTCTATTTATGTGAAAAATAAAAATATATTTTATTATAATAAAAATAGGCTTATGATTACAATGGTCCATAATCGAATAAAAAAATAACGATTGTTTGGAAACGAGTCCAGAAGACATATTCGCAAAATTGAATTGTGGCAGGGTGTTTTCAAAACTGTATGCGGGGTCTATGGGGAATTTTTGCCCGAACGTACGCGCTCGGAATGCCCCACGTTAAAAACTGGCCTGTGGCACATCCCTCTCCACAAGGCAGGATGTGGTACAAGGCCTGGATCGGGTCTGTCTTGTCGAACTCTGCCTTTGGGTAGGGCGGAACTCAGATAAGTCTATGCCGATGGGTAGAGTCTCGTCTGGGCAAATACACAAACCTGACCCCGTGTCTACGGGATATTTTTGCCCGAGCTTACAGGCTCAGAACGCCCCACGTTAAATCGGCCTTTTGCCACATCGCACCTTGTGAGGAGGCTTCGGATAAATACCGAAATTGAACAGAACTGAGGTGAAGTTCACGATTATCTTTTATTACAGTAGACGGTGTTCTCGACTGTTACTATCGTATTATTCTTCGGAATAAATTACTACTACTTTTTTCAATGTATATCGACTTATCCATCTCACTATACTATAGAATTAATTTTATGTTGGCATAAAAATAGATACGTTTATTCTGATTAATTCATATTCTAGATTATATCTACCTTTCTTTCTTTTGTAATTTAATTTTGTTACTTTATTTTTCGTTGACTAAATATAAATTTATTTTTCTATGAATATTTAATCATTAGCTCTGATTAGTTAATTTATACCTACAGTGCAACCTCGGTTCTCACATGTCTAACAAATCAGTTTTCGAACAGAAAATTCGATATGAAAATACCTCGGTTATTGAACAAAATTTCGGTTCTCGAACATTGCCGAACCGAGTTAACCCGGACGGAATAATTTCTTAGTCATCCGCCATGTTGTATACAGTCTTGTGTTGCGGCGTGCTTTTCTTTTCCAATTTTATTGTATTATGACTTTTTTCTTCATTATTCTTCAGTCATGGCTGCAAAGAAAGCTAGCAGTGATACTGGTAAAGGAAAAAGAAAAGTTCAGAGAAAAACAATTATCTTTATGATGATATTATCTCTTCCTACTCAGTTTCATATGGCAAAAATCAACGATCTATACTATTCTTATAAATAAAGCGACGGACATGTTTTTCCTTCCATTTTCCAAACAATAACATCTTTCCTTTCTCTTACGCCATCAACTCTCCTACACACTGATACGGTAAAATTGGAGTGTTCGTCTATATTGTATCTGTTTAGTATTCGGTATTTTTTTTCTTAGATTTAATGATTTTCATTAGTTTTGTGTATAAACTTGTGCATAAATACTGTTGTTAAAATTTAAAAAGTAATCATCTTGGGACCAGGAACGGATAAATCCATTTTACATCGATTCCTATTGGAAAACTAGTTTCGGTTTACGAATATTTCGGGTTACGAACGGGTTTCAGGAACGAATCAAATTCGTGAACCGAGGTTCCACTGTACTTGGATGAAGGTCTTGATACCTCTTCATACATAATATTTATTTTATAATATAAACAGCAATAGAAAACAAGTGACTAATTTATATGTTTTTGTGGTGTATCTACAACTTTTATTTATTCCTTCGATTATGGACCATTGTAATCAGAAGCATATTTATATATTTTTGCGAATATTGTATCAAACATGGTGATATGTAAATCAATATTAACTTAACCTAGTATTATTTTTTTTTTTTTTTTGTTTTTAAATATTATTTGAACCTCCACGAATTTGGTATAGGTAAAGTTCAAAAGGAATTTAAAAAAAACGAAAAGCTTTCCTGGAGTTTTCAATTTAGCTTTAAATGAAAGCTAAAATATTAAATTTACTACACCCGGTAAGCAAAATACTTTGTATTTCAGACAGAAATTATATTGATTTGAATAGACATACTTTTCTTTTTTTTTTCAGTAAAATCGATAACATCAACCATTGTTTTTAGACATTCGTATGCAAAACTTCCGTTTCAAAATCTTGCAAAAATAAAATATAATATTTCTGAAACGTTGTTTAGGAAAATCGCAAATTTGAAGCTAAACTATTCTGATTTGAAACAAATATTATTTATAGTATAACATGTGTACAAACATTTCTTAATTAAGGGGACTTGTTTTTTGGGCGTGTTAATAGATTTATTGATGCCTGATTGACAGCCGAAAGTGTTCATAGTTGAGTATGGTGTAGCAGACGATAAATTGCATTAGAGTCGCACGAAAAGAATTTCTTTGCCCTAATAGAATGCCTTGAATCTAAAACTGAAACAGTTTGAAACTTTTTCACTTTAAGTACTTAAACTTCAAGAATTTAAACGTAACACTTGATTGGTAGTTCAAAGATTTCATAATTTCACTGTTGAAATTGTTAGTTGTAACTAAGTTCTATCTTAGTAATTTATTTTTTTGCACTTCTTGCATTTGAAAATCTCTGGGTATGACGATAAACTACATCCGTGTCCTGTGCAAGACGATAAAATATGCCCAACAGCAAGGCCTCTGATCAGGAGGTTTTGAGGAATGTGGAACCACCTCTTAATTGCTGGTGTTCCCAGGTCAACCCTGACCCAGAGTGGTAGCACCTGTTAGGGTCCTAGCTATGGGCAAGTAGTTAACACATAAACCCAGATCTCGTCCTGGGTAAGACGATAAACTACGTCCAATAGCAAGGCCTCTGATAATACGTTTTTGAAAAAATAATATTACCAGCTATACGTTTTTGAAAAAGTTTACCAGCTTTACGTTTTTGAGGAGAAAATATTAATGGAAATAGACTTTTGACAAAACAAAAATATTACCAGGAAAAAAAATTGTCGCAATTAAATGACCCATTGAATTTGATATGCCGTAAAACAAAACAACCCAAACCGTTACGTGGTTTTATCTCCCTGCTTTGGATGGGATGACAAAAATACTATAATTAGAAATGCATATGACCGAACTACAAAGTGTCCCCAAAATGTATTAGTTCTTTAGAAAATAAATGCAGCGTTTCAATTGCAAATGGTTAAAACCTTCCCTCATGCAAGCCTGAATACTTCTAAGGGGATCATTAGAAGTAAATAATTGTCTTTGGCCACATCCAAAGAAATTATATCTGCCTTAGGAAGCTAGGGGGTCAGCGATTAACATAGAATCTCAATTAAAAGAAAAGGGGGAAACAATTATAACTGACACATATCTTTACTTTAGGCACACCTGAAATCCCCACACCCACTAAATCATAGGGATAGCTGCAGGAGTTGCCCAAGAAGTGGAAAATGTGGCCAAAAGGATTCAGACTATTCTGAAGACGAATACCACAATGAAATAAGACGTGCTAACTACCAGGAAATCCATCCAGGATACTCATACGATTTCTGGAAAAAGGGAAATTGTCACGGTAAAATATAATAGAAACATTTCATTTTTAGAAGCAAGACAAGTGGTAGAAGGTTACATGAAGGACCCTTCCTACGCAAAAATAACGGACAATAATGTTGCTCAGCCTACCAAATACAGAGCCCTCATTGAGTGGCTTGTACGCTTGGGACCAAATGACTGGTCCAAATTTCAGAACTTACCTAAAAAATCTATATTCCGAGGAAATGGTGCAAGATGAAACGCAAAAAGACAATGAAAAAAACCGAAATAATAAATAAATAAATAAATAAAAAAACAAATAGCAAAATTACAGCTCAAAGATAAACCAATTCTAACAAAAATACCAAATCTCCTACTAAAAAAAAAGGTCACAGCGATCTCCTATCCGTCCACCAAAACGCGGGAAAGACAGAATGAAAAGCTTATCTCCCAAAAGAACAGAATCAACCAAACAAAGCCAGAAATCCACAACGACCAAATTATTAAGCAAAACTGATTTGACAAACTTTGATTTGATGCCGGTAGAAAGCCCGAATCCTCAAATGGTTAAAAACTCCAAAATTAAAACCGGGGAAAAAAATCAATCCCACATAAACTAAAGACAGAAAGCATTTAAACATCCATTCATAAGATAATTCAATGGAACTAGCGTGGAATAAATGCAAATATAAATGAACTGCTTCTGTTAATAACAGACATGTCACCGGTAGAGATTTGCCTTCAGGAAATATTCTTTAAGGAAGGTAACAAAGTGACTATCAAAGGATACAAGTAATGCAACCATGCACATGAAACTGGGCTTTGTGCATCTGGCAATACATCTATCCTAGTTAGGAATGATGTACCCCAAAGTAAAATAAATTTGACAACTACTTCACAGGCGACTGCTGTTAAAGTGACCCTACATATACCGAGAAAATGTTTATTGGCCTATGTCCCATCTAATGAATGTGTAAATGAAGCCAAAATTCATGAAATCCACAATAACCAAATTCCTAAGCAAAGCTGATTTAACGAACTAGAAAAGATGGAGGTGGAAATCCAGAACCCTCAAATGGCTAAAACCTCCAAAATGAAAAACTAGGAGAAAAAGAAGTCAAAACCACATAAGCTAAAATCCGAAAACATTTAGACAGCTATACATAAGATAATTCAATGGAACTGGCGTGGAAAAAAGACAAATATAAATGAACTTCTGTTAATAACAAACCTGCCATCATTAGTTGTTTGCTTTTAAGAAATATTCCTTAAGGAAGGTGACAAAGTGATTAAATAAAAGAATACAAGTAATAAAGACATAAACATGACAACTGCGCCTAGCGGTGCATCTATTCTTGTTATTTGACAACTATTCTACAGGTGACTTCTGTTAAAGTGACCCTACATAGGCCAATAAACATTTTCTCGGTATATATTCCTCATAAAAAAAACAAGAGAATGAAGCCAAAATTCATGAAATTATACAGCAAATCCCAGCAACTTTTATGATACTAGGAAGCTTTAACAGTCACAGCACCATATGAGGAAGATACAAACCAAAAAAAGGAGGACTTTAGAAACAATTATAAACAATAATGATTTATGTATTTATTACGTTAAAACTCCGACCTAGAGAAATTCAATTACTGGCAGCTTCTCTGCAATAGCATTTACCATACGTGATCCATCAATCGATATGGATTTCTCTTGGAAGATTTTGGCGGACATATGCGGTAGTGATCAATTGCCAATTGTTCTGTTAAATACAGAAGATAATGATAAAAATCCCCTCCGTTGGAAATGACTCAGAACGAACAAAAACGATTTTAGAAATCAATGTTCTTATAAACTAGCTGAAGGTAAATGCATCAGGGTCTTAGAATAGTTTACAGAAATCCTTATCTCCAAAGTAAACTAACGCATTCCAAAAAGTTCCAGAAAAACAAAACGTAAAAGACTTTAGATTCCCTACATTCACCATTGAATTATCAGTCTCAGAAGAGCTTAGAGAGATTTCAGCAAAACAGCCTTCAACCACTACTTTGCTTTTGCTCGAAATTATTTACACTTTAACAAAGAAAATAATTAAACAAAGCAAAAATATAAAACCGTCAGCACACTTAAACTGTAAAATAACCAGAAAAAATGATAACGCTGATCAATTAGTTAAAACCACCTCAAAAAACTCATCTGCTAAGAATGGTAGCCAACAATTTCAGAAGCTCAAATGAAAAGCGGAAAAACAAAAAATAAACTTTAAATCAAAAAACGCTAAGAGCAATAAACTACAATTCACTGTAGAGGAACTAAATGAATCTTTAATGAAAGCCCACAATACAGCTGTGTGAACAGATGATATCCACTATCAATTCATAAAACAGTTGCTCACCAAATCATAACAAATAATACTAAATTTGTATAACAATATATGGACAAGTGGCAACTTCCCCGATATATGGAAACATCATTCATCATCCGTATTGCAAAATGATGACACAGACCCTGAAAGCTACAGACCGATTGCACTAACATACCGCCTAAGTAAAAATATGGAGAGAATGGTCAACAGCAGGTTGACTTCGTATCTGGAAACTAATGGTCTAATTAGTTAGTACCAATGTGCTTTTAGGAAGAAAAGAAGTATCATGGATCATTTAGTATGTGTCGAAACTTTTGTAAAGGAAGCCTTCATTAAGAAAGAACATCTAACGGCAGTTTTTTTTTTTTTGTCTTTTTTGAGTTTTTTTGAAAATGTGTACGATACAGGGAAATTTGGTATTTTGAAAGATCTGCATGAATTGTGTCTAAAACGAACGCTGATTCAATTCATACGGAATTTCCTGAAAGACCGGGAGTTTCAATTCCGTGCAGAAAGCCGAAAAACAAACGCTAAGAGCAATCAACTACCTTTTACTGTAGAAGAACTAAATGAATCTTTAAAGAAAGCACGAAATAATGCTGTGAGACCAGATGATATCCTCTATAAATTCATAAAACAATTTCCCAACAAATCATAAATGATACTAAATCTGTATAGCAACATATGGACAAGTGGCAAGCGAATAGTTTTAAAAACAATGCTATAAACTATTCGTTTTCAGGTCATATATATATATATATATATATATATATATATATATGTGTGTGTGTGTGTATTTATTTATTTATTTATTTATTATAAACTGTTACATTGGTACATGCAAGTTAGCACGACAAAAATGTATATTTGTTTCGACGTCTCATCAGGTAGTTAACGATGGTGGTAATAAATGATTACATTTAAAAATACAATATATGAAACATCCCTTTTTATATTTTTGAAAATTTTCCATAGAAGGCAAAGAAACAAATATTTTTAAAATTATTCAATTCATAAAAGGAAAAGAAAGAAAAAAAGCAAATTAAAGTAAGAAAGGAAAAAGGAGGTGTGTAAATCGAAATTTTACAGATACAAAGGAAACAGAAGAAAATAAGATATGAGAAGTTATTGATACTAGTTTTAGGCAATAAAGGTACGTTAAGATGGAGAATTCAAAATTGAAAGGAAATATAGCGCGATAAGATAGGACCATATTACAGATACAATGTACCAACCTTACATTATAATTTAGTATACAAAATTATAATACATGAGGTTAGTACAGAGAAGTAGTTGTTTTGTTTGTATATATTTTCTCTTCTTAAAGTGGCTTTTATTTACGTACAATGTTTAATTTTGTTTGAATATGTGATTTCATTCAAAATGCCATAAAGTTTGAAATGTTACAGTGGGAGTGTTTGTGTGAACTATAATGCGTAAACATGTATGTATGTATGTATGTATTCGTGAAAGAGTCATTCCAAAACGGACACTGAGAGGATTTCCCCCTCCCACCTCTAAATATAATTAAACACTAACAAGCATAGATTCTTAAAAAAAAAATTATATATATATATATATATATACATATACATATATACACCAGTTTGTCTGATGATCGCAAAAGCGTGAAACCCAGGGTCACAAACTCATATCCATACAACTGAATATGTTAGCTCTATCACTGATATTAAGCACTTTCCAATAAATACCGGGCATTATATATATATATATATATATATATATATGGAAACTCGTATTCGAGGATATCCGTCTACTAGGGCAGTTAGCCAATCCCTACTGCAGACGCTTGCTTAGGCACTTTTGTGTTTATTCAAAACTTACAGAGCTCACCTGTGGTGTATACTACAACTATGCCGAGCAGACCTTAGTTAGAGTTTCTGGGAAAGAGCGTGTTATCTAGCGTGATCAACAGTTTGAACAAGTCCAGCACGCTCAATCTCTTGGCCGCAAGGACTTCTGACTTCGTGCTATATATATATACATGACAGTCATTTATCATCCACATTTCATCATCTCGAATTGATGCCACAAGCTCTGAATGCTACAGGTCGATTGCTCTATCGATCTGCCTATGTAAATACAATATAGACAGAATGTTCAACAGCCTTGACTTGAAACTAACGGCCTAATCAGTGAGTACCAATGTGTTTTAGGGTGAAAATACTTACTCGGTTTCATTTAGTACGCCTGGAAAACTTTGTAAAGGAAGATACAACTTCAAACAGGCGTATTTTTGACTTTTAAAAGGCGTACGATACAAGATCGATATTTACTATCTTGAAATATCTGCATGAACAGGGTCTAAAATGAAAGCAGATTCAATACACAGGAAATTCCATTAAAGACCGGAAGTGGCAAGTCCGTATAGGAAGTACTCCATCGGAACTGAAAAATGAAAATGAAGGTGACATTCTTTCGGTGACGCTATTTAGCGTCAAAATTATCTCCAGAGTTAAAATTGTAAGCCCAGGATTACGATGCTCTCTATATATCGATGAGTTTCTAATTATGTACAGATCTTGATATATGAATGCCATTGGAATACAACTGCAACAATGTCCGAATAAAATACACAAATGGGCCACTGAAAATGGGTTTACGTTTTCAAAAACGAAAACCAAATGCCTACAATTATACAAATTAAGAAAATTGTACAACAATCCATGATTAAAATTAGGCGGATCTGAAATTCCAGTAGCGAAACAATAAGTTTATAGGCATTATCTTTGATAAAAATTAACGTTCATTTCCCTTCTAATGTATATGAAAACAAAATGTAGTATAGCCCTACAACAATTGTCTCTAGTGTCCCATACTGTATGGGTAGCAGATCAACTAACATTGATCAAACATCCTGGGTATGACGATGAACTACATCCAACAGCAGGGACTCTGATCAGGAGGTTTTGAGGAGCGTGGAACGACCTCTTAATTGCTGGCGTTTTAATAACTTTTTAAATAAAAAAATATTACGAGCAATAATTTTTGAAGGAAAAATTATCAGCAATACTTAAAAAAAAAAATAATACCAGCAATACAAACAGCTATACATTCTTTGAAAAAAAAAAAAAAAAAAAAAAAAAAAAATGACCAGCTATGGGTTTCTTCAAGGAAAAATATTCCTAGAAATAGTTTTTTGAAGAAAATATTACCAGCAATGAAAATTGTTGGCATTAAATAACCCATTGAAGTTGATATGCCGTAAAACAAACCAAACCAAACTTCGCTCCAAACTGGATTACGCTAATTTCATATATGTGGCGGTCAGAAAGTTGTACTTAAAAATTCTCAATGTTAGCTATCATGAAGGCCTTAGACTAGTATTTGGGTCTTTTAGAACATCCCCAGTGAAGAGCTTATATAGAGAAACTAATGAAACACCTCCACATTTATGGCGTACTGATCTGGCACTAGGGTACTATGTCAAAATAAAATCATGCTCAACTAACCCAGCTTATAGCAGAGTACTTTTGAACTGGATTACTGCGACCTATTCTGACAAAAAGATAATTCTTTAAAACCCTATGGACTCAGGATGAAATCCATTGCTGAAGAATTAGGCACCACACTCTGAAATATACAAGAAACAACTGCAGCCAGTATTCCACCACAGACTATCAAATAATCCGAAGTTCTGCTAGAATTACATAATATCCCAAAACAAAAAAAACACCCACTAACATTTCTAAGATACATTTCAGGACATATTCGCAAATTTTTCTAACTATACATCCATCTATACAGACGGGTCAAAATGTGAGGACAAGATAGGATATGCAGTGAGCGAAAATATTACGTAAAAAAAGATGCGCCTCCCAAAGGGAATTTCTATTTTCACTGCAGAGTTTTATGCAATCGAGCTGACTCTTAATATTATCTTAGAGAGCAAACAAAAAATGATCTAATTTTTTCCGGACTCACTTATCCGTCCTATTGGCATTGAAAGAAAAAAACTCCAACCACCCTCTTATTATGAAAATATTATGCAAAATGAGCACTAGTAACAAGCATAAAGACATCAAACTATGCTGGATTCCTAGCCACATTGGAGTTGGAGGTAATAATGAAGCTGATCTAGTAGCCAAGTCGGCTTTAGATGTGAATGTAGATACAAGGACTGAAATCCCATACGCTGATTGTAAGGAGGTTATTAAGAAATACATTTAAAAAAAAAAACAATGAAAATGGTACTGGGACGATAACTCACACACACTTTTCGCAGTTGAGTCCCAAACTAGGAGAATAGAAGTCAGATGCCAGAAAATCTCGTAAGGAAGAAGTGGTACTGACCTGCATACGCACTGACCATACGAGAATACTCCTTCTCGTACTTACTAGATAAAGATGTGCCAAGCAAGTAAAATAGCATATACTAGTAAACATTAACCGAATGTCCAAACCTTGCTTTCTCAAGACAAAAAAATTATGATATAAACAATATGTATGAGCTTTTCGATAAAGTAAAAATGGATTATATAAAATCATTTCTTAAAACAGTCGGACTCTACATATATAAACCAAATGAGAATGTTAAAAGGAATTACTTTACAAACGTGTATCTGAAAATAATACATAAATGAAACCAGACTCTCGACAAGAAAAAGCAAAAAAAAAAAAAAACCCTCTTTACAAAAGTATATCAACGGAACCGGATCTACAAACTGCTTCCTTACAAAGGAGATATATTCTATTCATACAAATCTATTGTAAAAATCTTGTCTACTTTAAATAGTCCATTGAGGTGTTGATATGACGTAAAACAAACCAACTAGATTAATGGTTAAAATTAAGAAATATTAATGTGACTTATAACAAATATTAACGGTATAAATTAAATTAAAGTTTATATATATTCAAGCTAACGACGAAGTTAAAAATAAGTACATTTTTTTGGGACACCTTGTGTTATCGGTAATATAAATTTTAACTATATATGACTATTTATTCGTTAATGATTTTTACTAGAAAAAAAATCATGTAAAAGAAAATCTATTTGTCTATTTACGTCAGATTTTATGCCTACCATTATATACATAACCATAATTTTCATGGGCCGCTTTAACCGATACAATTTGTCTTGTAATATCTTATTCTGTGTTTACGGATTGATCTTGTGCAACCTCAATTAATCGAAGCAATCTTAGCAAGACCTCATTACGGGGGTCACTGCCTTCATGCATATCAATGCTCGTGTTCGGAGTGATACGCGCAGTTTTATGCAGATACATTCTATACAGTTTCTCTTTTAGACAAAATTGGAAACTTAAAATTAATCGGAAACATAATAACTAATAATAAAAGACATGCAACATCATATGGCCAACCAACAACCGTTTATGAAAGTTATTTACACCGATGAACTAAATTATTGTAACTTTTGTACTCGAAGATGTAAGACGGGTAGATTGTTAATGGTTACATTAAGGCAGGTTCGATAATTAAATACCCATATATCGACACTTGTTGAATTCTTATAAAACAAACATCGTTACACGAACCCAACATGGAGGTTGATATGTCGTAAACCAAACACCAACCCGAGGACCAGGATTATGGAAGACATCTCATAAAAATAATAGAGACAAAATAGTTGCAACGAATGAACAACTTGTGAATGGAATTCTTTAATGAGTATCATACTCTTTAATTAAATTTAGGAACATAACGTTTTTTTATTATTTTCTTTTATTTTTACAATAAAAATATAAAAGCAATATTTTTATATCTTAAAATTAAAATAAGCATAAAAATAAATTAATTTTTACAGGAGAAAAAAAGATCAAGAAATTAATTATGTTTTTTGCTAACATTTTTGTTTTTAAATCTAAAAGTTACAAATATAATTAATTTGTATAAAACTTCCAGACATTAGGTTTAGAGATATTTCAAGTGTAATCGATTTTTTTTATTGAAATAATGGACTGCCGCAGACACACACACACACAGAGTAGATGCTAACAATGATTCACAAAAGCCATTTACAACCAAATCATTGTTCCTTTTCGATGTTTTGTCATCGAATAATGATTTAGTAGTTCCTATAAGGCATATCGTTATTTAGATGTCATATATCAAATCTTGTACAGTTAAATACTAATTTTTTTTTTTTTTTTTTTTTTTTAGAGATATCGACTTGAGGACCAAAAATGATAAGATCTCTGGAGCAAATATATTTTAAAATCTTAAATATATTAAACAAACATCGTTACACCAACCCGACATTGAGGTTGATATGCCGTAAACCAAACACCAAGAAATCTCAGAAATATAGTGAAAAAATAGTTGCAACGAATGAACAACTTGTGAATGGAATTCTTCAATGAGTATCATACTCTCTAATTAAATTTAAGAACATAACGTGTTTTTTATTTTCGTTTTACCATAAAAACATAAAAGCAATATTTTTATATCATAAAATTAAAATAAGCATAAAATAATAATAAATATAATAAAATATAAATATAATAAAACATAATATATAAAAATATAAAAACAACATTTTTATATCTTAAAATTAAAATAAGCCTAAAATAAGTTAATTTTACAGGAGAAAAAAGATCAAGAAATTAATTATGTTTTTTTGCTAAAATTTTTGTTCTTAAATCTAAAAGTTACAAATATAATTAATTTGCATATAACTTCCAGACATTAGGTTTAGAAATATTTCAAGTGTAATCGATTTTTTTAATGAAATTATGGATTGCCATCAGAGACACACACACGCACCCACCCTATAGTAGATATTAACAATAGTTTACAAAAGCCATTTACACTAAACCAAATCATTGTGCCTTTTCAATGTTTTGTCATCTCATAACGATTTAGTAGTTCCTATAAGGCATATATCGTTATTTAGATGCCTAATATCTAATAATGACTTGAGGATAAAAAAAATAAGACTTTTGGTGCAAATATATTTTTAAATAATTTCACCACAAGCAAGGCAATAAAGTCACTAAGTCGCAATTGGGGGCACTCGGTGTTAGATAATATGGCAACAAGCAAAACTATTAAGAGAGAATAAAAAAAAACAACTAGAAATAAGACTGTAGATAACGATCGACATTGATCTTCAAAAATTTAAATGCAAAGTTAACGGGAAGCAAGAAACTGGAAGAGAGTTCCATGAGTGAGAAGTGCAAGAGAAGAAACTGTTAGCATAGAACTTACGGTTACATCTAGAAGCTATTTCAATTGTAAAATGAGATTTTGTCGCATATCTAGTGCTGTGCTTAAATTCATAAAATCGTACCTAGAGGAAAATTCATCAGAAGAATCCCCATGAAAATATTTATAGAAAAGACACAGGGAAGCTATGTTACAGTGGTAAGAAAGTGACTGAAGGCGAGAGTCAAAGTCAGGACCATTAACATTGCAGATTCTTTGGATTTTATCAAATATTTCTAAATCTTTCTTTGAGTGGGATTTACTTCGAATCGCATGCTGCATATCTGGAACTATATAGGGTGAGAGGCTTTGCTATCTAGCTAAAGTGTTAGGATGAGCAGAATGAGAGGCCTATTCAAAAATGATGTGGATGACCTCTCCTTCATAAATACAGACTATGAGGGCCAATTTACACATTTGTTTGAGAAGTGAAAGTACTTTGACAGACATATGGAAATGTTCTCTTTTAAAGCATAAGCTTCGATATTGAATGACCCAGTTTATATCTTAAAATTAAAATAAGCATGAAAATAAATTAATTTTACAGGAGAAAAAAACATTAAGAAATTAATTATGCTTTTTGCTAAAATTTTTGTTCTTGATTCTAAAATTTACAAATATAGTTGAAATAAACTAAACAGCCGAGAACTGAATTTATTCTGTGTATATTTAAAATATGTGAATTCATTTGCTTTTTTTTAGAAACTAAATCAATATTTTACCTAGAGAATGAATAAGACAAAAAAAATTTAAAGTCTATTTTTCGGCTTTTATACTATGTACGTATCTTGAAGCTTTTCTGAACACAACTCTAAAGTGTAATATGTAGGTGCTATCTGTGGTAGATACTCGGCAGTCATAGTTTATTAATGTCCAGTCTCGCCCTAAATCGATCGAGTCAAAATATTTTTATTGCTTAAGATCACAACATCAAACTGCTTCGTAATGATGATAGGATCTAATTTAAAACCATATAAAAACATAACCATAATAATCTACTACTATTAATATATTGTAAGCGTGTGTGTCGCCATTGTTTAATAGTAAGTTTTGTTTTTAATAAAGACTCCTCATCAAACTTTGGATAGATGAATGAAAATGTTAAAGATCACAAATCAAAACAATGCTAGCAAATATTGAATTATCAAATTATGTCTTTCCTCTGACTCACTACCATTCCTACATCTTCTTAATGTCAGTCTATGCACGTAGGCGAAATATATCTAAATGGAGGATCTTTTTCTTCGTAATTGTCACCGATTGTAGCTGAGAGGAATCTGCTGTCTATAAATCGATAGATTACTATGAGTGGGTCTAAAAAAAAAATAGATTTTAAATTAAATATTACACATGTACTAGTTTATCAAGTTCTAATAAGAGACAGAAACTTCAAAGATTGATTCAGACTGGATCGAGTGTTTCGTCCCAGGCAGATGCCGACGCGACAACACAGACCGAATCATCGACGGACAATGTTCTTTACACTCCCACTTGTCCTGGGTAAAACGATAAACTACATCTGCATCTGGGTAAGATGATAAGCTACGTTCAGCGGTAAGGCCTCTGATCAGGAGGATTTGTGGAGCATGGAACCAACTCTTAATTGCTGGTGTTCCCAGGTCCACTGACCCGGGTGGTAGCACCTGTTAGGGTACCAGCTACGAGCCAATAGTTAACTATTACCAGCAATACATTTTTTTTAAATTACCAGCAATACATTTTTGAAAAGAAATGTATTACAAGCAATACATTTTTTGAGAAAAAAAATATTACCAGCAATAAAAAATTTGTTGGCATTAAATAACCCAATGAGGTTGATATGTCACAAATCAAACCAAACCACCCACCCCATTATTCAGCGAAAGTAGTTGTAGCATCATTTCTAAAAGGAAGCGGGTAGGATGGCTATATAGATGAAAAATGTCAATCGACACACAGACTACTACGTGCTGGTTTGCCTCAAATAATCTGGATGCTATTCATGCAGACAGTTTTTTTTTTAATCGGCATCATCTCAAGCAAGACAGTAATGCCACAAAAACACAAGGCTTTATAGGGTATGGGAAAATTGGGAACACAAACATTAATGACGCGTAGAAAGTGAAAAAGGCAATCAGGTGGACAATAGATAGCAATTGACATTGCATTTAAATTTTGCAGATTAAAGTTGGACAGAATCCATGGGCCAGAAGGAGGTTCTACAAGCAAGATAAATGAAAGAGGAAACTGTTAGCATAGAATTTACGGCTACATCTAGCCAGCTCAACCGTAAATTGATGAGATCTCGACGCCAGTCTAGTACTGCGCTTAAACTTAAAAAATAAAAAAATAAACAAACCAGGTACTGAGCTTACTCGAATATTGTCTTAACGTTTGATATAATACCATAAACGCACGAAGACTATGTACTACTTTCAGAATTACAGGCCCACAGAGTTCAAACCATGATCACTCAGCCAGAACTGACGATTCGGACTAGAAGTTTACCATTTTTGTAACGGCAGCAAAAGATAGACCAGAATTTGATTAATAAAAGGATTGACTTGTTTCATGCCATTGTTATAAGTACGCGATCCACTTTCTTTCTAGGAAAAGATCTAAACTACTACTATTAGGTTGGTGCAAAAATAATGACGTAATAATGTCGTTTTTTGACGTTAAAAAATACGTCAAAAAACGACATTATTACGTCATTATTTTTGCACCAACCTAATACTTAAGCCGTTCCTCACTGTGTGCTCTATCAAGGAATCTGGACTTGTGGCAAACGTGACGTTTATCAACAAATAAATGCGGGTATATTATGAAAAGATGGTTAATAGAAAATATAAAGTAAGTTATTGTGGGAGTGTTCGTTCCTAGCTATTGTGACATTGTACATGGTATTCGCTTAAAACAGGTTTTTGGCCAATGGCCATTGTTCTATTGTTTGCCGTGTAGGCTACACCGCTGCGTTAGACCCAATAGCTGTTTTCGAGCTAACACTCCAAAATTTGCACGATCTTTTATTTTAAATTAAAATCAAACCAGCCGTCTTTTCACTATGAGAAATATTTTCTTGTAATAATATGCATATGGTCTGTATTGGATACTTTTATTATCATGAATTGGAAAATTTTACCGAGTTAATTTTCCAGTCGTATCCTTTTGCAGATTCTTTTTTTTCGCTACCAAGTTGAAGATTTTAAGTGAAGAATTTTGGGATAAGAAAGTCATTTTTAACCAGAAAATCTTGTCTTCTTGCTAGTATCCGAATCGTCAATTCATGGATCATTGACTATATTGATATAAATTTAAATGCGATATTCACTGAAAGAAAAGAATTATTCTCATATAATTAAAAAATGTGTCTGCTTTAAATAATCCATGAAAGCTTGATAGGCCGGAAAGAAAATCAATCAATATTGTTTTTTTTATTTATTGCGTTATTTCAAGCCTCAAGCGATACAATGAAATCACACACACACACACACATATATATATGGTTGGATTGATGTGAGTTTGTGACCCTGGGTTTCACGCTTTTGCGATCGTCAGACAAAGTTTGTTAGCCCTATCTGATATTGAGCGCTTTCTAATAAGTACCGCGCATAATATATATATATATATGCACGTGGTAAGAAAGTTTGCATTCTGACCATGAGAACCGGATTAACCCAGGTTCTGATAGACGGATATAGCACGAAGTCCTAAGTCATTGTGGTCGAGGGCCTGAGCGTTCAGATTGATGAAATAAGTTATTTGGCAGAAACTCTAAGGTCTGCTCAGCATGGTTGCAGTATAAACCACAGGTAGGCTCTGTGGGTGTTGAAGAAACAAATGCGTCTAGTAGACGGGTGTCCTCAAAAACGAGTAGCTATCTCTCTCATATATATATATATATATATATATATATATATATATATATATATATATATAATTGCCAAGTGATAGACTTTTTCAAATAAGTATTTTCCCTTAACTCTGGGGAGGCGTACAATTAAATAAAACCCGATGTATTAAAACAGGATCATATGTAAGCCCTTAATATAGTTATTTCTCAGTTATATTAAATTATATTCTAGTCCGTCTATTCATCATTGAATATTCTGTGCATCTGGTTTCGTTCAATTATCGACTATCAAGAAAAAGCAGAAAACGCAGGAATTTCCACGTACTCGACAGGAAGCCATCTTTGTCCCTAGAAATGTGAAACATTCCAAATAAACAAGACGAGAACGATAGTTTAAGTGGTGTAAATAAAGTTTTTACATTGCCAGCGTCTCAGACACGAGTAGGTTCAGGTGTGATTGCCAAGTGCGATTGCATATGAAAGCTGACACACGATGCAATTACATTTGAGCCATTGACAAAGTGATACTGAAAGAAAATGATTGCAGTGAAACGAAGGAATCCTGAAGAGTTATGTTTGTAATCAAGCATTTACGAGTGAATCAGGTTTTGTCACTTAATGATACATAACGGCTTGATATGATATCAAACACGCGAAATCATTTCAGATACATTATTATTTTAATTGACTGAAGAATTTCTCTTGAAGTTATGATGCAAGAGAAATTACTTCTTATATTATCAAGTTCAGAATAACTTATAGTGATGGAAAAGTTATTTTAAAATTTTTTTTGTTTTTTAACTATTACAGACTAACCCGTTTGTATAGAAAAGGGGTGTTGGAGTATTGGAAAGAGGTACTAAAGCTGCTTATACATGGCGGTTAGAGAGTATGTTGGTGCTGTTGGGGGTGAAGCCAACTCTCCGGCCGCCACGTCCGATAAGGATCGTTAATTCTCCATCATAAACCAACACCAAGACGCCCTAGGACTTCAGAATACGCCGACAGCCCATCTACAGAGGAGTAAGACCGCCTTCAATGAGGAGTCCTGGGTAAGACGATAAACTACATCCGGCAGCAAGTCCTTTGATCAGGAGGTTTGAGTGGCGTGAAACCACCTCTTAATTGCTGGTGTTTCCAGGCCCACCCTGACCTGGGCTGGTAGCACCTTTTAGGTCCGTAGCTATGGGCAAATCCTTATTCCCCCAAACTGAAGTCAAAACAATATGAAGGCGTGAAAATAGGTTTTAATACCAGCAATACATTTAAAAAAAAAAAAAAAAAAAAAAAAAAAAAAAAAAAATGTAATTATTACCAGCAATATATGTTTGGAAAAAATATTACCAACAATAAAAATTTTGTTGGCAATAATCCATTGAGGTTGATATGCCGTAAAACAAACCAAAATCAAGATGCCTCCTCTGAGAAACGTGTAGTTCATTAGCTTTTCCAATTTGTCGTATCTCAACTTTTGTTCAGATATTATTCCTCAACCGACCTTTCACCCCTTTCACGAACGCTATTAAATCTACAAAGAATCTTATTTCTTTTCTGAGTTTCTTTTAGCAAGTAGCATTGATGTTTGCTTCGGAAAAAATAGCGATATTTTTTACCTTCTAAAAGAGTCCCAACTGTATTGTATTCATTTTTTTCTCCACAGATACACACATATATTTCTGTCAGGTGATTGCCGTGTTCTTAACAACGGCCTGAAGGAGTAAGGACCTTTGGAATTGATCCCTAGACGGATACGTAAAAATATGAACGATAGATGTCACAGATCTATCATTCAGCGACTGTTAGTATCAGATAACAAATAGTTTTAGGAACATGTAATGTCAGAACACTAAATCAATGTGACCAGTTAGCGAATATAAAAAAAAATGGACAGGTTAAATGTTAATATTTTAGGCGTATGCGAAACTAGATGGGGGGGGGAATGAGTTTTCGTCAGTGACAAACATGGGGTCATATATGCAGCTGGAAAGAAAATGAGAGGAGATTAGGTGTGATGTTAGATCACGACATGAAGAAATGTGTTCTGAGATACTACCTGAAAGAATTCTTGTATTTAATCCAAAAAGAAAGCATTACCATTTCGACTTTAGTTGCATATGCATCGACAGCACAAAGTACATAAGAAATTGAAAAGTTTTATTGTACGCTAGATAATGCCATGGCCCAGTGCAAATCGCAAGAAATTACAAGCGTAATGAGAGACCTGAATGCAAATGTAGAGAAGAAAGATGGTGAAAGAGTTGGCAAATCTGAACGAAGAAATCGTAATGAACGCGGAGAAAATGTGTCCAGTCGTGCACGGCTGATAAGATATTAGCCAATTCTTGGTTACAAGAACACACAAGACTTATGTAGATATGAAGAAACCTCATTCCTGAATAAGAGATTCAGGAATGCAGTTTGACAGTGCAAAACATATCCCAATGCTGACTGCGAGAGTGATCCCCTTCTAGTGATATGTAAACTTAGAAGGAAACTGGAAAAATTGAAAAGGGCCAAGTCAGCACACAAATTGAAATACGACTAACTTCTGAATGATCTGAATTTGAAGGAGATTGTATACAGACCTATATGTCAGAGAATGCTGGAAAATCTCACAGGTAAAGATACTTGAGTTTATAAAATATGGTTCTACTGAAGGATACTGAGAATGACCACGGATTAAGCATGTTAGCAATGACGAGATTATAGAGAGAATGGAAACAAAAAGTAGACTTATAGTCAGCATAAAAAGAGAGAATTGAAATTTCTAGGATACATAATGAAGAAAGAAAGTTTGGAAAATTTGACACTCACAAGACCTACTGAAGGCAAGAGGAACTGGAGAAAGCAGCGGATAAGTTACCTAATAAACTTGTGTAAATGGTTAGCACAACAGAGATTACAGAAAGACAAACTTTACTAAGGACTACAAAGAACGGAGTTGTGGAGAGCCATGATTGTACACATCCTGAAAGGACACGGCAGAAGAAACAATGTTGGGTTAAGTGTTTAGCTAGCTTCAAGTTTAACTATTTTTATACTAACTTATTAAATAACCTATTTCTTTTTTATTTTTAAAATAGCAGCCGACAAATTCTGTTATGGATTCTATCGTGGACTTTTGATTTAATCAATGATTGAACCAAAGAAGAGGCACTAGATAAAAAAGATTTTTTTTTATTGATAGCCTCCATACAAACCGCCATATTTGATTCTCCCCGGCACTTATTGAATTAGACAGTAACGTGAAGTAGAAAAAAAATAAAGCACTGATCGAATTTAAATCTGATGACAACGCTCGATGAAATGTCTTTCAATTATTTTTTGTTTAATATATACTTTAAAAATTTCTTGTTCTTGAAACGCGTTTCTTAGTTTTATCTGAATTAGCATTTACTTACGTTTTTATATTTAACTTTATTTGAAAGCAAGTGAAATTAAAAAAAAAACAAAAAAAAAAAAAAAACAGAATGATTAATTTTAAAATGTCAGACACATTAACAAATATTTAAACCACTGAAAGTTATTTTTTTGTTTTCATCATTTCGCTTCAAGTAAGACAATAAAGCCACTAAGTCACAAGAGGTTATTGAGTGTTAGATAATATGAAAAAATAAAATAAAATGAAAATCAACGTTGACTGGAAAGTAAAAAAAAACAAAAAAAAAAAAACGGAAGAGCTTCCCCGCAAGCGAGAAGTGCGATAGAAGAAACTTATAATCTAGCCATTTCAATTGTAAAAAAGATTTTCTAACGATAAAATCTAGCTGCCATAGAGGAAAGCTGAAAAAGAACAATGGCCATGAAAATATTTATAAAGAAAAAAAAAAAAAGGAAAAAAGGCAGAGAGAAGCTACGTTATGCCGGTTAGAAAGTGGCTGAATAGGAGGTGCCAGATCTGCACCAATAATATTACATATTATTCTTTGGATTTGTATCAAGAATCTCTAAATATAGAGCAGGTGAACCAGACCAAATGAGGCAGTAATATTCAAAACAAAGACGAATAGCAAATTATAGCGGCTCGGATTGCAGAATCGGAGAGCCGAGTTCAAATTCTAGTCTAATCCATTTCATTCACTTACGTGCTAATACCCTTGGGAAAGGGTATGAATCCTCTTCTCCTCAGCCCCCGGCTATGGGTAAATAGCAGGGTAGAGCGAGTTCTATAGCCTTGGATGGCAACTTGTCTACCGCATAAAGAAATGGCAACCTTCTGCGGGAAAAATCTACCTCGTCAGTCATGTATCGAAAGATGGCTGATCGCCTAAGCGTGGCACATAAGTGACTAAGATTCTGGCGAGAAAATTGTCCAATACGACACAGTAAATCAACTTTTGATGTAGACCTAACAATTGATTCAATATAATCTTTCCACACAAAACTTTACAATAGACTTCTCAAAAGTGACAAATAAGATGGAGACTCAGTGATTTATAGATCGAAGAATCGATTCATTTTTTATGTTTTATCAAGTTATTATGGGTTATTTAAATCTGAAATGTATTTTAGACTGTAAGAAAATTTTTCGTGTGAATATTGCACTAACAATGTTTTTCGAGAATAACAATGTTTTTCAGGTACAAGTCCTATTTAACCCATAGCGTGGACAGAAAAAGAATTATACCTTTCCCAAAGTAAGTAAATATAACGAACCTGACTGGGATTCGAACTGCTTTTAGATTTCTCATTCCGAACTATCATTCACTACACCCCCCGCACATCCATTGAAGAAAAATAAACCATTCTGTAATGAGATATAAATCAATCATTAACATTAAATAAACGGCTTGCAAAGGGAAAGTGTATTAAAAGTAATGTATAATGACTTTAAAATAACCAGACATTAACGGATTCGTTTTTTTTTATGGCTTATTAACCATTTCTAGGTTAATTGAAGCCAGAAAATTATTTGTAGATTGTAAGAACTTTTTCTTATAAGATGATCACGGTTTATTGGTACAAATCTTACTAATTAGTCCATAGCTTCAGTGAGCCGTGAAAGATTCATACTCTTTCCCAAAGGTATTTGTGCGTAAGGGAATATAACTAACAGAGGGGGAATTTGAACTCGGCTCTCCGGTTAACAATTCGAAGCCATTGCTTATTACATCACCCGAGCTTACATCATCGAAAATTCCCAAGCGGTCACCCATCTAGATACTGACCATGGTTGACGTTGCTTAACTTCGATGATTGTACAGGACCAGTGTTTCAACGGGAGGTGGACGCAAGTCTATTAATAAGAGGAAACAGGTTATTGATAATAAAAAATAAATCAACACGCAATATATTCGCTCAATGGCGCCAAACAATGCTTTTTGATACTTTAATAATCTCATTAAGAACTGGTGATCAGACGACGTGACCGATGTATAAAATATAGCTGTGTTTTATACTATAGAATAGATATAACAAATACATTAAAATAAGAAACATGGCGTATTGACTAAATCTGAATCATCTATTGCCCCTGGCATTGCCAGTTCAAGGTTGACAAGGCAAACAATTCCACGATCTTCAAGATACCGGAAGGTAAAAAAAGACGCCATAAAAGCAAAACACAAAGTTGATAAAATTAATTCAGCAAACATGTCATCAATCTTCCGTATATATAAGCAAACTAGAATAATTTGTTTACGCAAATTCAGTGTTATAAACAAATGTAACTTTTGCTCTTAAAACTGGATATATATATATATATATATATATATATATGTGTTTTCACTATCATGGACAAGAAAAAATATCTGCTTTCAGGGGAATATAATAGAATTGCTGAAGGCAGGTTTTATCTTTATTCCTAGTTGTAGTCGTAGAAACTCATGCTCGAGTTTTGGGAAATTCAAAAGACCTTTCACCACCTCATCTGAATTTTTTTTAACCTTGTTCGTCTATCTTTTTAAGCCAAACTGGCAAATCTCGCCTCATGCATTCGCATAATTTAATGAGTTAGACATATTTTAAATAACAGTCTAAGTTTCATTTTGTTATTTTCTGTATTTAAAAGCAATGACGGACAGCAAATTTAAATGTGCCAATTATGATTTATACTTAGCTAATATATACGAAATAATTGATTGAGGAAGACCAGTATGATGCTGACTGTTATTCGTCAATGTTATCGGATATAATTGGATTAATTAATCTTTCCTTAGGAAAACAAACATTGTATTATCAGAGAGTATATGAGAGTATCGGAGAGTATATGAATCTTCAAGTTCTTTCACGGCAACTGTTTCGACGAGATACTTTCGTTAGTTCCGGGACTACATGAATTTAAACGTGCTACCAGGCTGGTATCTCGGTCGCACTCTTTCACAGTTAAAACGGTTAAATGTAACCGTCTCTACTCAAAACAGCTTCTTCTCTTGCACTTCCTGTCCGTGGAACTCCCTTCCCCTTACTTGCTTCCTCGATGACTATAATCTTCCAATATTAAAGTGTAATGTCAATCGACATCTGACACCCTGAGCTTGTTCCCCGTCCTTCTCTGTATCCTTTCCCCCAAAATTCCTCTTTACTCTTGTCTCAATCCTCTGTAACCTCTTGCACAGTGGCACTCCCACCTTGCTTGTGGTGAATTGCTTAAAAGTGGATGGTCAAATAGTGATCTGTAGTTCACAATGAGTGTAGGTATGTGTGTGTGAAAAATCTGGGTAACGAAATATTCACCAGTATATAGTCTGGGTATGTCGATAAACTACATCCAGTAGCAAGTTCACCGATCAGGAGACTGAAGGTTTTGAGGAGCATGGAAATACCTACTTGCTGTCGTTTCCAGGTTCACACTAATCCGAGGTGATAGCATTAGGGGTAAATGGTCGACACCCAAACAAAAACAAGACTATGAAAGTATAAAAATTCATTTTTCCAGCAATATATTTTATATAAAAAATAAAATAAATTTTTATTTTAAAAATTACCAACAACACCAGTATATAGTAAAATTATCAAGAATATCTATTTATAGTAAAATTAATAATACATTTTAGAGCAAAATGGTCAAAAATATTTTATAGTAGAATTAGCATCAATACATTTTATGTGTAGTTGAAAGCATGCAATTGCGCACAAATATATATATATATATATATAATTGAAGTCATAAAACTGTTCAAAGTTTTAAATTTTGGCATTAAATAACCCATAGAGATTTATATGCTGCTAAACAAAACCAACCAAGCCAAATACCCATTGTACACGCCCATGCGACACACCTGAAATCCAACGTCATGAGGGCAGCTGTCCGGTTTAAGTTACAATTATATTCTTGATCCTTGAGGAGAGAACATTGAACAGTAATGATAATCTGCAAGATATTCGACAATTTATTTGACCAGCATGATCGTCAAGCCTTTCACTCATTAAACATGTCGGACTTTTCCACCCGCATCCCAATGTAACTGTTCCTGAAAGACAGAACACAAGAAATCTCATTAATTGGTAAATTCCTGGACAGACTGAACTACAATTGTAAATCAATAAAGTGTATGCTATGTTGGATTCCATATTAGAGGGCAATTAAGGGGAACTTTAATCGGCTCTTGATATGGTCCTCAGTGTCGCTGTAAACTCTCCATATTTCAAATAATCGCACGCAAAGATAACCGCTTTCAATATTTTAAATCAGCTTACGTTTGTCTAACTCAGTGATTCGTAATATATTGACTGCCAATAGCGAGATAACTCGTGGTTGACAGTTTTTATGATGACGTCCATTACGAGTTATTTCGTGCCAACAACGAGTTTATTCACTGCGATGCTTTTAGTGTGAGAACAATGTTAAAATCTCAGTTGAAGCTATAAATCAACTCATAACAAATTTTATTGTCTAAGCTGGCTTTTATAAAGTTCGTAGTTAAAGTCAGATTTCGTAATTGACCTCTGGCTGTGGACATGTTAAATAGAAGATTCCCACGTAGCAATTTCAATTTTAAAATGAGGAATTGGTCATTAAATAAAATGGAAGCTTCATAGTTCATTAAAGTAAGGATTCCACTTTTCTTTGATTGCAATTTATTCATTATTTCACTACTTTTTAGTGATAAATGACAATTCGTAATGGAAGCTGAACTGAGAATAAATCGGTTGGTTTGGTTGCTTTGACAACATGACAATTCCTCTTGGGTTATTTAATAAAGAAATAAGTCTTATTGTTTTACAATTTAAGCCAATGTGCATTTACTTTGTAATTGACACCTTCTGCGTTTTTTTAAATTTTTTTTAAATTTATTTATTTATTGCACCAATATGCAAGAGATTCGGCTACAATTCTAAGCCCAGTCAATAAGGGGGGGGAATAAGACTTTGGATCGCATCACTGGATAGGGAATAGACTTGAGAATGATAATCCCTGATTGAACAAGAGAATGCATGTGAATTTTTTTTTGTTAAGAAAGAGAAAGAGAAACAGAAAGAGAAAAAATGAAAAAGAGAAACAGAAAAAGAGAAAAAATGAAAAAGAGAAACAGAAAAAAAAGAAAGAGAAAAAGAGAAAAAATGAAAAAGAGAGAAAGAAAGAGAAAAAGAAAGAGAAAAAGAGAAAAAAATGAAAAAGAGAGAGAGAGAGAGAGAGAGAATGCCGGCATTTTTTTCCTGGTAATAGTTTTTTTTACCTCAAAAACGTATAGCTGGTAATAGTTTTTTTTACCTCAAAAACGTATAGCTGGTAATAGTTTTTTTTTTACCTCAAAAACGTATAGCTGGTAATAGTTTTTTTTTTACCTCAAAAACGTATAGCTGGTAATAGTTTTTTTTTACCTCAAAAACGTATAGCTGGTAATAGTTTTTTTTTACCTCAAAAACGTATAGCTGGTAATAGTTTACAGTAGATAACAACCACTTTGCTTCTTCGACAAGTATATCCCTTTCCGGGACATATCAAGGGGTTACATTTTCTCTCAACATGTCTTAAAACACTTCCCATTCTCTAATTCTAGCTATCTCTTGTTCAGAACCACATCTTCGAGATTTTAGATTCTGAATGACAAAATATATTAATGTTATTTTTCTTTACTTGAAATATTTTGTTTCTAATTCCGAGAGTGGTGGGTACATTCGTAAGCTTGTAAGATCTACATCATATAGAAATCGAGAATAGAGAAATGTTTTTTGTAAGTGATTTACTAAGCGTAGATGTGTTACGAAGCCGAAAGTATGGGGCGCCCAATGAGGATCGAGCCCACTATTCAGTCGTAATCGATCAAGATTGTTAACCATTACACCACGTCGAAGTGCCCAACTTGATTTTTTTTTTCTAATTTCGCTCCCCCACGATATGATTAAACTACATCCGACAGTAAGATCTCTGATCAGGAGGTTTTAAGGAGCGTGAACCCCCGCCTGTCAATTGCTGTTGTTCCCAGTTTCACCCTCACCCGTAGGTTGTAGCACCTATTAGGGTCCCAGTTATAGGCTAATAGCTAACCCTCAAACTTTAGTTAAAACACGATGACGGTATAAAATATTTTATAGTAAAAATACGAGCAATACTAATAACCCCAAGAAAATTAAATTTCGGTATTAAATAACCCATATAACAAACAAACATATCTAATTCCGAAAGTGGTGGCTATATTCGTAAGCTTGTAAAATCTGCATAAAGAATAGAAAAATGTACCTTATTATACTTATTACTTAAACTTTATTTCCCCTTCAATAAGACAGTGTCTCATTACACGCCGAGTGCTTTCAGATATTTATTCTGTATACACAACGATTACCACGACGAGAGCGATTAACGTAAACGTCTTTCCATTTTACCTTCTTGGGATTGAAAGAGTTATTCTGATAAATCGAATTTAGTATTAAATCTCTTGACTGTATGATATTTTCACAGGTTTAAGTTTTTCTTCTTTGAAGATTTATTCGAGATGTCACACCGTGACAGACAGCGAGGAAGTGTCGGCCACTTAGGGCTATACTCAATCATTTCATTCTACGCAATCAATATTTACTTTGCTCTGTTTTGACAGAATGTATTGATACATTTTTATTTCTTTACAGTCTTTTTCTCTCTTCTTGACATTTCTTTTTCTCGTTCTTATTCGGGTTTGTCTACTCTGGAATTACAAGGTGTTTAGATCAGGTAATATACATTTATATCCACAGTGTACATATGTAGGTACAGTGACATGTTTTTAACCTAATGAGAAAACATTTTAAGCAGCGGATATCTTTCAATGTAGAGTGGTATCCGCTTTCAGGTGCAAAAATAATAAAAAGGATTTTAATTATTAATGGCCCGAAAGTGCAAATAGTAACAGTGCTGGCATTTTTCATATAAGAAAATAGGTCATTAAAGGCTTCATTTAAGTCGGTGGTTCTCGAACGGTAAGGCGTGACTTACAGGTGCGGCGGAAGAGGATAGCAGGTGAGCCAGAATGAAAGACAAAGTTTTTAAAAAAATCGTATGCCAAAAATAAATAGGATTTAATATTTAAAATATTATTATGGATTACTTGTAATTGCATGCACGAGTCCCAGTATAAATAATTGACAGATTTTATCATTGATATTTTTGAATTATGTCAAGTATTAAGAATATAACAACTAGGCTCCGTTAATTGGAGGAGGGAGTTATCAATGATAATGTTCTGACTTCTAATTCGCTGTTATCTCTCTTTAACCCTCACTCTGTTTTTATTTGTAAATTTATATTTGGCGAGGTGCGAGCAAATTTTGATTACAAAAAATGCAGCCCAGAGGGAAAAAAAAGTTTTGGAAAAACTGCTTTAAGTGACAAGGTGAAAGTTGCGAACTAAGGAAAAGAAAAAATTGCTGACGTTGCCTATATCTGTAATAAACATCCCGATAATAACGCAAGGATGTTAAAGAAAATAAAAAAGACTTTAGCGAGGAAGGAACAATAAAGGAACAAGGTTCAGGAGGACGGAAGAGGGAAATTGACGTTGGATTTATATTTTTGAAGATTGTATGGAGAAGGAAGCAAGAAATCGAACGCTAGTTTCACAGGTGAGAAAATAAACTATTAGAATATAACTGGTGGTTGCCTCTTGCTAGTTCAACTGTAAACCAATGAGACCTAATTGCCAATCTAGTAGGAAGTTCAAATTCATGCAGTCGAGGCACCAAGGCGGAATGCTCATTAGAATAATTGCAATGAAATTATTTATAGAAAAATCAAAAGGAAGACATTTCATATTGGCAAGAACGTGACTGAAGTCGTGTTGATAGGTCAGGGTAGGTTACATTAAAGACCCTTCATTGAAAGTTTTTAAGAATCTTGTGATATATAGCAGGAGTACCAAATCAAATATGGTAACAGTATTCAATGCACGAAGAATGGTAAATTTACAAATGTGCAAAATGGATTCTGATAAGAAACATTTTCTGGCAAGACACTGTCCACCACATAACATTTTCTAGTTGTTATAATTGTACTATTAATTAATTATTGTTAGCCTTCATGATCATAATTTTCCAAAATTAAATGTTGTATTCTTCCTATACGTGCATAACCTCTTGGCGGGGTTGAGAATACATCAGCTGCATCTGCTGCAGAGAGGCAAGAACCTCTAGAAGAAAGAAGCTACCACTTGCCACTGAGTGGCGACTCGTTGTCGTTGAGTAGCCTATCATTCTGGAGATTAAGTAGACATATGTTATGCAACACTCCACTTTTGCTCTGACTTAGGCTATATGAACGTTCGAAGATCCAATAACCGATTTACAGGCTGGTACTTTTGTGCGTACAGTGTCCATCAAAAGAAATAATTATCTTACGAAAAAAAGTCAATTTGATTAAATTTTACTAAGACGCTGTATTAGACAATGTACTTTTAGTAGTATTTGTGATCATTCGTAACTGTAATACAAGTTGTGTCCCTCTTGTCGCAGTACGAACAGAGATACAGACCTGACACTGAAAATTAAGCATGGATATTTTGGAACCCACTGGAAGTTCCACAAAATTACTATCTTCCAAGATAAAGATACGCATACAAATTACTCCTGTTACATGTTCAAACAGATTGCATAAAGTCTGAAGCTCCTAAAGTTGTTTTTAGTGTCAGTAAATTAAGTTTCAAAATGGAAAGAATGATTTTGAAGAATTATCGAAATGTTACAAAGAATGAGTCAACAGGAAATCATTATGAATCTTGAGAATATCAAGGCAGAAGTGACATGATGTTGAGAGCGTTTTGAATAAGAAGACTTGTCGATCTTAGGAATTATATACAGTATTAACTCCTCCCCCCCACTTGGACGAGATGTGACAAGGTCTTTTTTAAGTGAGGACCCAGATCTTAGGAATTATACAAAGAAAAATCAATATAATCTACTGACATCATAAGTATTTAATCAAATATCAACAAAGTAATCAATGAAAGCAGTATCAATGCATGAATCGATACGTCAGTATTAAGGGATACTACGTAAAATAAATTCAATGACTTGAATTTATGTAAAAAAAAAACAAACCATAAACCATAAGCGTTGAATGAGGCATAAACATTGGACAGAAAATAATTTTCAGTTATCAAAATGGACAAATGTCGTCTATTTGTGTAGAGGAATTAGCGTAAAAAGCAAAGAAATAAGCGATCTTGAAAAAACTTCGCAAATTTAAATAAAATTTATTATTGAGCATTTGTTTTCTTTCAAAGTGACAGAAACGAAATACAAAGATCCTTGGCGAGAGGGAAATATTTTGTTTTTCTATATATTTTGTGATGTCAATGAATACTCGTTGTGACTTTCGTAATGCTCGTTGTAGTAGAGACTTTGTAATCGCAGATACAACTATAGTAACGCCGTTGAACAATACTGGTGTCAGACGCCTTCGAATAGCACTCGCACTAATAATACTTGCTCGATTATACTCGCTCGAAAAGTAAGCACCGTAAAGTGATCCGTATATAGAAATAGTATAGAGAATAGCACTCCGTATAGTAATAGAGGATAGAGTAGAAATAGCGATCCATATAGTATAGATGATAGACTAGAAATAGTAATCCACTGATACACGCTACTTCCCATATATGCATTTCCTCTATGGTCATGTGGTCTACTTATTTCAATAATGGAATCGCCTGTGTTTGCTCACTGGGGATCCATGTTGAAACTCAAGTGTTGGCAGCGACACTTTATTCCTATATAACACTTTACAATTGAATCAATTGCGATATTATGATAGAAGAAAAAGAACATGTCTACATAAGTAGAGTGTCACGTATTTACGTTGTTTTATGACAATGTGTAACATTGTAGTAGTCAGCATGTCATCAAACGTATAGCTGTATTATAGCTTCTAACCTTTCTTTATAAACTCCGTTCGTATGTTTCAAATATGCGTACCTAAATAGGTAGGCCTTGTAAGAAGATACTCAAATAGAATCTGTAAAATGTTGACTAACATATACGAAATGTTTGGAAATTCAGTTTGTCACCAAAAACGAACAACCGATCCTGGTCAAAGGTTTACTGTAAAACTTTATACTAGCTTAACATTAACATTATTTATAAAAAATACATAATTTCGAAGAAGCTAAAAATTACCTTAATAAACTCAGAAGTTTATTGGTTAATAAATAGTTTCCAATTTTTAAATATCTATTTTTAGGAGGGAAATATTTTTGATCATTCTCTTGAGTACTACTTCAAATTTCATAGCAAACGACAAACATTGTTAGTTTTTTTTTTTTTTTTCAAAAATGGTTCTGTTTCACAAAAATGAATTAATTTTGTGATGATGTGATATTACTTAAATCTATTAAATTTTTCTACAATTTTTAATAGGGTTCATGCACACACACACATGTATATATATATGATGAAATATAATTGTAAGGTATGCTATATTTATGGGTTAATGCGCTCAATATCAGAGAGAGAGAGAGAGAGAGAGAGAGAGAGAGAGAGAGAGAGAGAGAGAGAGAGAGAGAGAGAGAGAGAGAGAGAGAGAGAGAGAGAGAGAGAGAGCGTATGTAAATATAAAAGTGCACATTGAAGTCAATATCCAGACATGTACAGTGTGCGATGGGTAAATTATCGCCATCTTATATTTTTTTTAATTTCGCGCATGCTCGTTGTCCGTTTTTGGTTTTGTCGACTGCCCAATATATTAGTTGGGCACTGTCTGTGAGAAAAATAGCACCATGACGCAATTCACTCCGCTAGGAATTTGGAAACGGCTTACTGTACCGCTTTGCATTCGCGCCAGAAGCTCCAATAGGGAACATTTCATAGTGTTTGGGTCTCAATGCAGGGACAGGGCAAAGGATTCTGAAAGAGTTGGATGTATCTAATGGTGATTACGAAGGTACGGCAGCTCGGAAAAATCACTGATCGTTCTGATAAGAATAATGACTCCCGAATGTTTTGATGAGGGCCTCAGACTCAACACATCAAGTGCCTTGAGGAAGTTGGCCTGCCCTGGATCAAAAGGATGACTGCTGGAAGACCCTATCTCTGGCAACAAGACTGAACCATGCCAGACAAGCAGGAGAATCCAGTCATGGCTGTTGGACAATTTCTGCGACCACATCACGCTTTACATCTGGCCAACTAACTCCCCAGACTGCAACCTTCTTTATTATGTGTGGGGCGCAAATGAGCGAAAGACCAACAAAAATTCTTGTAACACCAAAGATGAACTGAAGGCAAGGATTATGACAGAATTTACCAACTTAAACAAGGAGACCGTCCAGAAGAGATGCAGGAGATTCAGAAGTCGTCTAGAGGCCGTGGTTAAAGCCAATGGTGATTTATTGAATAAATTTACTTTTTCGTATTTAAAGATATTTTTATGCAATTTTGGTAAATATATGTAAAATGAGATGTCAATTTTATTTTCATAAGTTGTGTTTCACCAACGTCGAGTTAAAGCTGTAATCCGTACTAATTGGAGTCATACTAAATCCTGATTAACTCTTTTAATTTACCTACATATTTTTTTTAATTAATTTTATCTCTTGCAAAGAAGTAAAGCCAGAGAAACGCAAGACAATTTTTAGGAATGCGTTTTTCATTAAGCCGACATTTTTATTTTATTACTTAAAATCTCTTTGAACATGCGTATTCAATAAAAAGAAAAAAAGTTAACGCATACATAGTGAATAGATCAGAACTGAATTAATATTTTGTTAGAAACTTTAAATATTTATGGAATCGATGAAGAAAAGACCAACAAAAAGCTGTCCTTAAATTTGCCAGAAAGTCTGTACTGTATAACAGAATCTTCTAATGTCTTTTCATTTCTTTAATTGCGACGAAAGCCTCAATTCAGAAATTTAATCCTAATTTTGCTCTTCTGAAATGTTTTATACACCCTCTTAAAAAAGAGTTCATTATTGCGTCTCAGCCATTTAACATATTCTGTCAAGGCTGGCATTCGAAAGAAACTTTTATTTCCACTTTAATCGTTATTTTGGGCATTTAAAATAAATAAATGTGGGTTTTAAATATGACGACTAACCTAATGTGATGGTGAACGAGCACCTCTAGGTGACAAAGTCGGTAGTTTAGTGGAACCACCAATGGCAATATCGCTAGTGTGTTCACGTTTCTAAAGTAACTAACGTCTTTAGACATTTCTTATTTACAAACATTCGTCTTAGCTACCATCTTGCAAAGGTGGCAATACATGAACTAGATCTATTATCAGTGACTGACTAAATATTAGATTCAAATAATATGATTGTCTCTACCGAGAAGACCCGAAACAAGTGATAAAAGTGCTTGTTACTGGAGGATAGACACCAGAAGCATTTATCTTCACGCAAAAGCTATAAAAACAGTCATTACGAATCATTGTTCTGCTTTCATCGGATGGAATTGAAGTGATTCTAATTAAACTTATCTCGCAAGCTATTGTTAGAGAATTTCATTGAAATGTAATCACAAGCTTGAGTATCCGGAGTAAATGTGAACGTTTTTTTGATCACTTGACAGTAGATGTGAAAATCTATCATCATATGATAGAATGTTCTTTTTTTTTTTTTTGTCGTTTGTCTTTCATAGCAGGGGAAGAGACTCAGAATTGTTTCTTGGAAAAAAACAAACAAACAAAAAAACTACGAAGCAACAGTATTAGAATTCGTGTGGTTATTCAATGACTTCAGTTTTAGTCCTTCCAGCCACGTATGTCACGAGAGTACAATTAAATTTAACAAAGCTTCCAAAACTATTAGGAAAACGATGCTGAATGCAATTTGTTGACAAAGATATGAAATTAAAAATATCTATAGAAAGTCTATATTCATATTGGAACAAACAACTGATTGTCGGTGAAATATTGTCAAAGGGTGAGACTTAACTATCTTCGAAATGGTTTGACTTTAAATAATCCAATACGCTAGATATCTCGTATACATACATGTATATTAACGTCTAGAATTAGAAAACGAAAATTTAATTAAAAAAAAAAAAAAAATTAAGTTCTACCTTTTTCTACAGATGTAATCGTGATAAAAATATTTACTACAGTGTAACCCGGATATAAGAGAGTTGTCGGGACCGGAGAAGAAGTCTCTTATATCCGGGTTTGGTCTAATTTATATATTAACACAGGCTCTAATTTGGGGCCAGAGAAAATGTCTCTTATATCCGGGTTACACTGTATAATTAAAACTATTTTTTTTTTAACATTAGAACTATATTTTCTTGTCTTTACTATTAACACAAGGTTTTCAGGTGTGTTGAACTAATAACCTTCAGGAAATTTCCAAATGAATCCGTTATTTAATCTACCGACTTAGATTTTGCAAACGAACATGTTACCAGAACCGTTGAAAGTGACTTTATTTTGATTGGCACTAATATGTCATATAGTGTAAAAAGGTGAGCGATTAAAAAGGTGAGTGATTACAAATTAGTTAAATTTGAAAATGGAAAACATTAACGTTAGCAGAGCATTCTCCAACACAGCAATACGTTAGCATATAACAAAAAGAATAGGTCAAGTAAAGGCTGCTGTGTATAATCTTATATTCAGGGATAAATGCTTTCAGAGTGAGTTTATGTGAAATATTTCTGCTTGCCACATTTAAAAAATGGCAAAACAATTCTTCAAAAAGGTGAAAATGCCAAAGTTAACAGCGTATTTCAGTTCTTGATCTAATCCCGAAAGTTCGGAAGATCTTTGATGACAATATTAGAGGCGGAAAACCGATAACAGTAACTGATTCAGGGAAGAAGTCGCTGGATGAGTATGACAAATGTTATATGTGAACAATGTAACAAAATGGTACCGTCCTGTCATTGGTATGCAGATATAATTAAATAAAAATCATGATTTGTACACGTGATATTTTGTAGCAATAATTAGGGCATAATGTTAGTAAGTACGTAGTTATAATTTTAAACTTTATTTGTTTTTATTATAACAAAAGAACTAAAAATTCGCAGCTATTGTTATACAGTGAGACGCGGATATAAGAGATTTTCTCTGGTCCCAAATTAGAGCCTGTGTTAATGTAAACAAAATAGACCAAACCCGTATATAAGAGAAACCCGGATATAAGAGATTTCTTATCCGGTCCCGACAACTCTCTTATATACGGGTTACACTGTATAACAAACTGAATAGTACAGGGCAAGTTTTTCATATTTATTGCAATTTTTATTATGAGGTTATTTTTTTTTAAAACTTATTGGACGCTACAGAAAACTGAATGCAGTGCTGACAAATAAGATTTTATATTATAATTCCTTTGTTCTCAATCTGTGTCTTCTCATTTTCATCCTTATCCTTTGTTTTGTTGGTCGTGCAAGTTTCATTTAAATGAAAAAAAAAAAAAAAAAAAAATGGAAAAGGCACGGATTAGTTTCATTGTCTTACAAATTGTTTTGTCTTTTCATATTCCAGCTTATGACGGGAGATTGAAGCAAATACACGAATCATATTGTCCATTTGATATGATTCATAAATTATATGAATACCAACATGACCAACAATCAACTCTCATAGTCTTTAGCATCATACAAGACGTACAATTAATGAAATCGAGACGGTTTTATAGGCTATTTTACACTTATTTTTGATGACGAGAATCTCCTGAGTATTTTTTTTTTAAAAAAGTAAACTTCCTCTAATCATTGTATTCGCTTCCGTGTGCAAAAACGAGTCGGACATACAGTCCGTATTTCTGATTCCGGCTTTTCATTTACTGGCCTTCTGTGCAATACTCTATCCAAAGATCTTCTATTTGGATTGCTACAGGCAGCGTCAGCTTTTTGTTAATTTTTCTTGTTTTGATTTCGAGCCACTCACCGGAGAAAAGCATATCAAATTGGAGAAATGCTTTTTACATTATTAATAAGAGCACATTTACTACGAAAGTTATGAAGATATAAAAGAGGCAAATAAAAGAATATTACTAAACAAAGTGGAAGGCAATAAATTACGAAAGAAATGTTTACCAAAAGTGAAAGGGCAAGAATTTTCAGACCGACCAACGATAATATTTAAAGTAAAAAAAGGGTTGGAACATAGTTGTATTCTGGATGTGACTAGCGGATAAACGATAGGCTGTTCTATTGTTTACACCATTGTTAGGACGGTTGTCGTCTTTGTCATATTCACGACGTTTCGGCCTTCTTCAGGTGATTGGAATTTCGAATTGAACCCATTATATCGTCCAACAGGGCAGATTGTTCTTGTTCCACGTACCATGCCTCTTCCGGATGTCTCAGTTATCAACACTTTATATCAACTGGGCAATGTGTTCTTGAGGCCGTCAGGGTACAGATTTTTGAGAATTATAAACTTAATGTCTCAGTATTTTTTTTTTTTTTTAACCAGAGCTCATATTGCAATTTTTGTTATTATTGCTTTTCTCAAGCACTTCTTATTACTGGTTCCTATTCTGTATTAATTTCTATGCCGGCTTAAGAGATTTTTGTGGCCTAGCATATGTGACGATACGTTAAGTTTACGTATTAGGTTGGTGCAAAAATATTGACATAATAATGTCGTTTTTTGACCTATTTTTTAACGTCAAAAACGACATTATTACGTCATTATTTTTGCACCAACATAATATTTTCCATTGATTTTCTATGTCTTATTTCGGTGATTTCCTTTTTCCCTCCATATATGGTCAAAGATGCCCGATTTTTCTATTTTTTCTCTTGTTACGGTTTTACGATGTTCTTGCAGTTTACTTTAAGGTGGCAGTCTGCTGCTCCTCCATATTTCTTACAAAAGCTACATTGAATGGCGTACAGACAGTCTTTAGTCTTGTTCTCCTCTATGAGGATCTTACTCGGAAGAGGTGTCTGCGAAGTGTTGAACCACTTTTGAATGTCGTCCTAATCCCTTCACATAGAAAACAGCTTCTGTCTGCCTACCCGAAATGATGTTATCCTCTTCTACCCTTCTATCTCAGTTTGTCGGAGCTGCTGTCATGTACCCAGGGTATTTTTTACGTTGTAGGGTATTACTGAAACTGGCCATTTCTTGTTCATGTGTGTCTGGGTCGCTATTTATGACTTTTGCTCGATGTTGTAAGCAGCAGAAGTTCACTTTCTTTAAACCGTGAAGGCGGTGGGAGTTGAAGTAAAGGTATTACCCGGTGAATGTTGACATGCGGTATACGGATGTCTTGAACCCATGCCCTGTTCGGGATATTAGTACATCCAGTAAGGCGAGTCATCATTAGGAGAATGGATTAGTATACCAATAGATAACCTGAATAAGCTAATAAGAAAGTTTGTGCAAATGGTTGACAGAATATAGATTAAGTGAAAATGCAAAAAGACGGGCTTTAGAGATACAAAGCAGAGGAAGCTGTGCAGAGCCATGATACATCACACCCCGAAAGGAACGCGGCATATAGACGCAGGTGACAAGAAGGAAAGAGAGATTTGATGTCCATTGCAAAAATAGTTTTAATGTTGGTTGACAAGGAAATCTGAAAGATTTCAACATATGAAATGATTCTGGTAAATAAACTCAGAATTTGTAAGAAATGAGGAAAATTTATTGTGAGAGAAATAAAAAGAAATGATCACAAGAATTTAAAAAAAAAAAAAAAAAAAAAAAAAAATCGGGAGAACGGAAGAAAAAAAAATGTCCCAAAGTAGAAATATGCGGGCAAAAGAGTTATTTGCAAAACTACCCAATGATAATTTCATATTAAAAATACTTGTATAAAAGGAGGTTATGACATAATTCATCATTTTTGTCTTTTTTTTTGTAATTTTTTAGTTCAAAGATCAATAAGCGTTACGAAAAGAGGGAGAAACAATCAGAGAGAAAGAGGGAAAAAAGAAAGGGAAAGAGGGAAAAAAAGAGAGAGAGAAAAAAAGAGGACGAGAAAAAAAGAGAGAGAGAAAAAAAAAGAGAACGAGAAAAAAAAAGAGAACGAGAAAAAAAAAGAGAGAAAAAAAGAGAACGAGAAAAAAGAGAACGAGAAAGAGAGAACGAGAAAGAGAGAACGAGAAAAAAAGACAACGAGAAAGAGAGAACGAGAAAAAAGACAACGAGAAAGAAAGAGAACGAGAGAGAAAGAGAACGAGAGAGAAAGAGAGAACGAGAGAGAAAGAGAGAACGAGAAAGAAAGAGAGAACGAGAAAGAAAGAGAGAACGAGAAAGAAAGAGAGAACGAGAAAGAAAGAGAGAACGAGAAAGAAAGAGAGAGAAAGAGAGAACGAGAAAGAAAGAGAGAGAAAGAGAGAACGAGAAAGAAAGAGAGAGAAAGAGAGAACGAGAAAGAAAGAGAGAGAAAGAGAGAACGAGAAAGAAAGAGAGAGAAAGAGAGAACGAGAAAGAAAGAGAGAGAAAGAGAGAACGAGAAAGAAAGAGAGAACGAGAGAGAGAACGAGAGAGAAAGAGAGAACGAGAGAGAGAACGAGAGAGAAAGAGAGAACGAGAGAGAAAGAGAGAACGAGAGAGAAAGAGAGAACGAGAGAGAAAGAGAGAACGAGAAAGAAAGAGAGAACGAGAGAGAGAACGAGAGAGAAAGAGAGAACGAGAGAGAAAGAGAGAACGAGAGAGAAAGAGAGAACGAGAAAGAAAGAGAGAGAAAGAGAGAACGAGAAAGAAAGAGAGAGAAAGAGAGAACGAGAAAGAAAGAGAGAGAAAGAGAGAGAAAGAGAGAACGAGAAAGAAAGAGAGAGAAAGAGAGAACGAGAAAGAAAGAGAGAGAAAGAGAGAACGAGAAAGAAAGAGAGAACGAGAGAGAAAGAGAGAACGAGAGAGAAAGAGAGAACGAGAGAGAAAGAGAGAACGAGAGAGAAAGAGAGAGAGAAAGAGGGCGAGAGAAAGAGAGAGAGAAAGAGGGCGAGAGAAAGAGAGAGAGAAAGAGGGCGAGAGAAAGAGAGAGAGAAAGAGGGCGAGAGAAAGAGAGAGAGAAAGAGGGCGAGAGAAAGAGAGAGAGCAGTTGTTGAACGTTCATACCAATATCGTTTGAGTGAATATATTTATCCATTACCACACTTGTTTGCCAAACTATCTTTGCTAACGATAAATGGCGTGATCGTTTCTTCTACAGGATGACTTATCAATAAGACGTGTCTCGTTCATAATTGCCTTCTCATGTGGCATTGAATACACCAGGATAACTCACAATGTCTTTTGCTTACACACAACCCTACCTATTTGTTCGGTAGAGCTCTTCAAATGTCGGTCTGACAGGAAATTTACATACGCACGCATACAGACATCACTATACACACACCTTCATTCAAAATCTCCTTTTAGGCCTTCTATTTAGATTTGCTGAGACAATAAAGTATGTTCGATTAATTGTTCGTATATTAATTGTTCTTGTAATTGTTGAAGGAAACTGCAATGCACCCACTATCCTATCATGCCGAGGAGCAGACGGTCTACCAGAGAGGAACGAAATACGTCTTGTCTTCAAAGACATCCTGTACAAAAAGAAGACATGATGCCTTTTTAAAATACTGCTGTCAGATCTGCACACTTCTCGAGCTGACTCTTTTCGCCTTTCATTCGGTTGGTAAATTCTATCTATTCGCATTTGTAAATTATATACGGAGCTTAACGACATTCACATTTGATTACTCTTAGTTAATGATCAATAGGCTAAACCTTGTTTAATAATTAACCTACGTAATTAGAATTAATACTACAAAGTGGACATACAAGTTATTTTGAAACAGACAGGTCAAAGAGTACGCATTCCGTGTTTTGAAGTTTTTGCACGCTTTATTACAGTGCAACGGAAGAGACCCATTCGTGCAGCTGAAGAATAATTATCTGAAAGTAGGTACACGTCGTGCAAGCGAGACATGCTGAAGAAATGGCGGAGAAAGGAAAGAAAACCTTTTCTTTCAACTCAAATTTATATGCGATTCAAACAGCGTCTAATTTAATCGAAAACTGGTTCTGCACTTAAAGACTTCATTATTTGCATAATCTTATATTTCTCATTTTTTCTCTGAACTTAAGATTGATGAATGATGGAACTCGGAAACTAACGTTTTTTTAAAAATAGAAATCAAATACAAAACATCAAAAGAAACTCTAGAAAATAAACAAAGAAAAAGAACAACAAACAAAAAACAAAGCCCCATTCCAATATTTCTTTCTTTAAATTGTCGGGACGAAATCACAAACCATATGGAAAGAAACTGATATCAGCATTATATATATATATATATATATATATATATATATATATATATATGTTCTATACATATATCACTACTCAATCCAGATATGACCCCGTCCTGGGTACGACGATAAACTACGTCCAACAGAAAGGCCTCTGATCAGGAGGTTTTGAGGAGCGTGGAACCACCTCTTTATTTCTGGTGTTCCCAGATCCACCCTGACTCGGAGTGGTAGCACCTGTTAGGGGTCTCAGCTATGGGCATAGAATTGAGCCCTAAACTGGGACTCAAAACCCTATGAAAGTGTAAAAATAGGTTTTAATACCAGCAATACATTTTTGGAAAAAAAAATTACCAGAAATAAAAAAACTTGTCGGCATTAAATAACCCATTGAGGTTGATATGCCATAAACCAAACCAAATCAGATTCGATAATGCTTCAAAACAGATATCACTGTAGCGCAGTGGTTAGCAAACTTGTCTCGCCAACAATTACGATCAAGGTATTGCCCTAAACTAAACTTTCTTAACCCTGATTTATTAGGTTGGCGCAAAAATAATGTCGGTTTCTGACGTTAAAAAATACGTCAAAAACCGACATTATTTTTGCACCAACCTAATAGTCACATGAAGTGTTTTGTTAACCCCACAATTTTAAAGTACTCCTAATTTCTAGTTCACACTTGTTTCCTTTTGTCCCTCTCACTATTCTCCTGACTCAGGATGTGTAACACGGGGGGGGGGGCGATGTTGCGGCTTAGTTGTGAGAGCCAGACGTCGCTTTGTCGTAGGTAGGGTGAAAGTATACCCCTCCCCGAAAAAAAATTTAACGGAAAGTAAGTTTTCATTATATATCTCGGAGGCTGAGCACTTTGGAAGAAAGGGAATTTGTCGGCTGCAGCTAATTAACGTTAAAAGCACTTCGCTATGAATTGAGCACTCTGGTAGCTTGTAATGCTTATATCTCGTTTATGCGTTAAAATTTTTTTTCTCCGTGTGCGCTGATGGCCTAAAAGTGAGAGTCCAACACATGTCAAATCGGTCGGATTTCGAACCAGGCTTGAAGCAATCACATGTCTAGTCACTGATGAGCAGTTGTTTGAATGACTATATATATATATATATATATATATATATATATATATATATATGTCATTCACAGACTTGGCCGTTCCCTTGTATCACAGCTCATCAGTGTGACTAGAAATAGAAAGATATTACATTAGCTAAACTCATAATTCCAGGACTGAAAGTATGATAATACGCACGCACGCACACACACACATATATATATATATATAAAAACAAGAACAAAATCTACTTCCATACCTGATGTCTGTAGGAACAGACGAAAGCTTGTAAAAAATTAAAAAGACCTTATGCAACTCGAATTTATAAACAGGGATCATATCATTCATATACAGGTTCGGGGTTGGTGTATCTTATTTATGTGTTTGCGACGATGTATTCTCGCCATTTAAATCATTAACCCCTATATTTGTTTTTTGTATGAATGATCCATGAATTTATATATATATATATATATATATATATATATATATATATACGTGTGTGTGTGTTATTCTTTCCATTTCTGGAAATATATTGTGGTTATTTTTTACTGAATAAAACATTTCTGTATTATTGCATTGGTGTGTATCACTTACAATTTACAACATACGTTTATGCAACAAATTTATTGTCATTTATGGAAATATATTGTGTCTATTTTTGACGAATAAAACTTTTCTCCGGCATTGTATTAGCGTGTATCACCTACAATTTACAACATATGTGTATGCAACAAATTTATTATAATTTTCATTTCAATGAATAATTACATCTTCAGTTCAAGTTTTGATTTAATGCACATTCTAACGGAGATTCTCTGTTATGTTTTTTTTTTTTTTTTATCAGTACGACAATATTTCACATAAATTCTAACACTATAATTGGTATTTGTAAATTTTTGGAAATCTGAGGTGATTAACTCAGGAATAATACAAGTAGTAGAAAATTCACAGGGTAAAAGCTGTTACCTCTTGCAGCTATCATCAACCTTGACAACGTTGAATCTTCATTCGGAAGACGAACAAATAACTCGATTGCGGAAAAAAATATCTACCATAACTTCAATTAAGATAATTCACACGTTCCGCGAATGCAACATCGACTCGCGTCAATAATTTGTGTCGAAAAAAGATGGAAAAATACAACAAAATTCTTAATTCCAATCACTTACAAATTGTCTTCACTCAGCTTCTGTCGATAGAGTTCAATAATTACAGGTGTTGGGACCATTAGAAAAAAATAGAACAAACTCAAAACAATGCAATAAATTAACGAACTGGGGACGTAAAAATGTAACATGTACAGAAATTGTTACTACATTATCAAGATGGTTAAGACAACGGAAGTTACCGATGAATTTCATACCCTCGACAAAATATCTGAGTAATAAATATTTATTTACGTTCAGATTATTGTTCTCTTCTCTTTTTATCACAAAGTTTCGGTCGTTGTGTTCTACTTCCTTCTATTGTTTTTATGTAACCTTCAGAAAATGTCTAACTGAACTCTTAAAGCTTAAATTTAATCTACATCACCTCTATAGATTTAATAAAGTGTGCAATTTGAATTTGACTGTAGGTTGCCTGCATCGACAAGTATGTTAAGAAGAATTTCGCGGTGTAAAAAAAATATTCTATTAATTTGTTATTTATCTTCTGTAGATATACTGACTAAATATTTGTATAATATATGGAAGATTTATTTTTTTAAATATATTTATGCTGCTTGAAATATAGTCTAATATAACATAACCAGCAAGGAATTTTCATAAAAAAATTGAGGTTTGGTCAGCGTTTGGGATGTGGGTTGGTTTAGGCAGAGATGCTTTAATCTTCAAGTACATGCAGAATAGAAAAAAAAAAAAAGGGGGGGGGAGATTGAATAGAAAAAAAAGGGGGGGAGATTGAATAAAAAAGGGGGGAGAGAGATTGAATAGAAAAAGGGGGGGGGGGGGAGATTGCATAGAAAAAAAGGGGGGGGATTGAATAGAAAAAAAAAAGGGGGAGATAAAATAGAAAAAAAAGGGGGGGGAGAGATAAAATAGAAAAAAAAGTGGGGAGAGATAAAAAAGAAAAAAAAGTGGGGAGAGATAAAAAAGAAAAAGAAGGGGGGAGAGATAAAATAGAAAAAAAAAGGGGGAGAGATTGAATATAAAAAAAGGGGGAGAGATTGAATATAAAAAAAGGGGGAGAGATAGAATATAAAAAAAGGGGGAGAGATAGAATAGAGATACCATACAAAAGGAAAACAGATACAAAAAACAAACTAAAATGAAACAAAAAAAAAATAAACAGTCTGTATTTTATATCTTTTAGCGGTTCAAAATCTTAACAGGATTAAACATTTCAGAAAGAATCTCAAAAGAGAAGTGGACTATTTAAAAACAGTGTCGCCAAACCTCTATTCCTACTGCCAGGTCTGTGTTTATCTTAGGAATTTACCAATGTGAAAGTCATTTTAAATCATTTATGTAAAATCCGTAATAGCTTTAAAAAAAGAAAAAAAAATTAACTAAACGCATCTTTTTATGCAGAATGGCAACAATCGTAAAATCATTTTTCATATCTTAAGGGTGTAATTTCATTGCAGTTATTTTATTGGAAAGAGAATTTCCATTTTTCTTCGGCAAAAGATCAGCAAAAATATTTTCGAATGAATTGATGTAGAAAGATATTTGTTGCCATTTATTGCAAAGAACACTGGAAGCACGAGATTCCGGAAATTTCCTCTCAGAAATATGCAAGGAAATAAAATTCAACTTTAGTGACACTATTTGAAACATCCACACGGTCATCAAATACGACTCGCCCAAATCGTTTTATGGCATCAACAAAACCGAATTATCGAACAGTCAGTGTATAATGTGTGACCGTTTGACTTCAATCAATTGCTTCGTTATTCATAGAAATGCAAATATATGCATATATTAGCAATAAATATTTTCCACTCTTTTGCAGCCAGTCTGGTTTCACACTATTCTCACAAATTACTGAATAATTTATCATGAAATGCTTGTTAGTATCCAGTGTCCAGCCCAACCATCTCTTTACAGACTTGACTACGACAGCCAACACTTGGGAAATTAACAAATAGACCTGCATTACAAAATAGGAGACGATAAAATGAAGAGAGCGAGTATTGAGAATGACAACTCGATAGAGATTCTTTTGTTCGTTTCTAGTGTCAAGAAATAATTCTTACGAATCATGTTCAAAGGAAGATAATGCACTATAAGATCTATTGGCCTATAAATGTGCAATGAATACACTGGGGGTAATATCAGTGTACTTATACAGTGCTGCCGTTTTCGATTGATTCGAAACAGGGGGGGGGGGCGATACATACCAACGGATGGTAAGTATGGATGTGGTAACATGTGTAGAGTTCTTACGGATAGTGGTCCGAAACCGATTGGCATCTACACCCATCCTGACAGAATGTAGCAATATGAAGATAATGTGATGAGAATGTTGACGTTCTGTGTACAGATATTCTTCCAACTAGTCTAAGAATTACCAACAGGGTCACTATTAATGCCGAACATATACATGGAAATGACTTTTGCAATGGCAGCACTAAAAGCCAACAATATGGCCGAGATACGTGGATGAAACCTTCATATTCTGGCCGGACTAGGAAGCTATACAAATACCGCTGGACAATATGATGTTAAATCCAGTTGACAAGCAGAGAAGAAAATAATAATAATCAGCTGGTCTTCCTGGACGTATTAATAACTCACACAGAGAATGTGTTCAATATATATATATATATATATATAAGGCAACTTTCACGTCTCATAGATTGTGAAGAAAGGGATTCACCATTCATAGATTGTGAAGAAAGGGATCTTCCGATGTCTACGACACCGAACATGAATCCTAGGTGGTTACCCAGACACACATATCAACAAGGAATTATCAGCATCAAGCGTGCCCTTCAGAATAACAACTACCCTGTAAACATAACATCAGGGTCTGCAGGTGGAAATAGGAAGACCAGAATATTGCCACAGTCTGTCTTACGTCAAGGGCTTATCAGAAAATATTCAGAAGATCTGATGTATATAAAGCATTAGGACAATATTCAGAAGTAGTTCTACTCTATGGAGAAATCACTGCCGAGTAAAGACTATCACTAGGGAGAATATGACCAAGAATTGTCTGAACTCTATTCCGTGCAGTTTTGACAAAGGATACAAAGCTGAAACAAGCCAATTGCTAAAAGAAAGGCTGGAGGAACCTTGAAAAGCCGTAGTGAGACAATGAATCGGTCATGAATGATTGCGTTCAAATCCTGGAAACGGGCAAACAGTCAAAATAAGAACTAGACGATGTACTTAAACATGGACATTTGAACAGTCTACCTTCGTAGATTACATAAAGGGTTTGAGTTCAGAATTTCATTTAAGTTACCCAGATCAATATACACCTAAGGTAGGTCGGATGTCACAACGACAGAAACATTGTGATAAAAAAAAATATGTGGACAATAGACCGAATATAATCAGTGTAAATGATGACTCCTCATCCAAGAAATTCAGACAAATATGTTCCTTGTTCTCTAAAAGAACAAGGAAAATATATTAAGTTACTCTTTTAAAAGAAAAAAGCTGGAGGAGGAAGACCAGAAAAATTGCTATGGGCCTTGAGCCTTACGTCAAGTGATTATCGGAAAAGTTTCATGTGGTCCATACAACATCAGGACAATATTCAGAAGAGTTCCATAAACCTCTGGCGTGTTATGCATCAGACAGCGGCAAACAAAGAACTGTGTGTTCCCCACTCCTTACAGTTGTGGCAAAGAATATAACAGTGAAATAAACTGGAGTAAGTAAGACCACCAAAGTGAGGGAAGAGACAATGAAACCGGGCATGGCTGACCATATATGGAGGGAAAAGGGGAGTCAACAGTCCCTGTAGAATGAAGGGAAAATACTGGACAAGAATGAACATTGGAGTGTTAAAAGTCTGAAAGCACAATCGCCTTTTTTAGGTTACGAAGATCTACTCAGTAGGCTTTGTATAGAGACAAATACGATATGAGAGCTATTAATAAAGAAAAACGAATGGCAGCAAGGCTTCAATAGCAGCCTTAACAAAAAGAAAAAAAAGTTTCAGTGAGTGCAGTCAAGCATGAAAAGCTGCAACAGCACTTAGCAGCAGGCAGGTTAGGTTTAAGTCTACGGTACGATAGCCTAGTGCGAGTTCGTTAATTTAGTAGGACAATAATTCTGAGTCCATTATGGACTGTGGAGTGTGTACTCGGACTCAGTGGAAATAGAGGCAAAAAATAACCGAGCAGTACTAAGATGTTGGTCGTTTCTCACATGTTCGGTCCATGGTATCCTCAACAATCTTCTGTAGAACCATATTTTTGTCGCTTCAAGTCTCCTCTTTGAGGAGATTGTCCAGCATTCACTGTCATATAGGAGGCTAGTTATCACAGAAATGTTCATTACTCTTTTCTTTGTTTCGAACGAAATTTTCCTGTCTCTTAATACACTGCCTAGCTTTTGGAATGCATCTTTGTTCCTCCCAATACACCTGATCTCAGTGTTGCACTCTCCGTCCTCCGATCTATGTCCTGCCACGTCAATCTTTCTCCATTTTTTTTTTTAAATATTTTTAAAAATATATTTTCTCATTCTTTCTCTCTTCCATCTATCTAGTTCTTTATATCTTTCTGACTTCTTCAATGTAACGTGTTCCTTCAGGATGTGGGCGATCATGACTCTCCATAATTGCCTTTCTTCTGTAGCTTTTAGCAATGTGTGTCTTTTTGCTATCTTTTCTAATCTCTGTTCTGCCAAACATTTACACAAGGTTGGTTATTTTCCCCTTTCCTCTGTGCCTTTTGTCTTTAGCATATCCTGTGAGTGTCACCGTATCTAAGCCTTCTTTTCTCATTACGTGCTCTAAAATTTTCAGATGTATCGTTCTAATAATACATATAAATGTCCTTTTTTGTTTCCTTTTTCTCTAAATTTTGATTAATATAAGAACTAAGCGAAATCTTCCCGGATATGGGCAGTGGAATGAAAACAGTCTAGCCCCTTAAATTCTTGATCGATCGAGTGATTCGTTTTCTTGTCAACCCTTTGCAGGTTATTTAAATATTTTTAGATTGTGAAATGTTTTGGAGATAATGATAATTTAGTGATACAAGTCGATATAAACGACCCCAAATGGAATTGGAATTCGGCTCTCCGATTAATAATTCCGAGCCATTATCCATTACATGACCCGCAAATTCATTTTACATCATCAGGTATTCCCACCAGGTCACCAATATAGGTATTGACCAAGCTGGACGTTTCTTAACTTCGGTGATCTCACAGGAACTATTGTTTCAACGTGATATGGCCGCAATCTCCCGTAAAATAAAGGGTTCAACTCAGAATTCTCTGTAGGTTAGCCGGATCGATATACACATGATGAAGCCGGAGAGTATAGCGGCCGCAACGTTGTGATTAAGATAGACTAATTCATTGATGGAGCTGTTCTTTTACGGCTTATCATCCGTTTGCAAGTTGTTTAAAGCCCTAATATATTTTTTAATTTGAAGAATTTTTGGGTGATAATGATTTACTGATAAAGGTCTTATTAGTGAACCGATAGCCGAGGAGAAGACATATACATTTCACGGGGGTGGGTATTTTTAATAACTGAATAACTGCTCTCCAATCTTCAATTCAGAGTCGTTATTGATTACATCACCCGCACATCCCAGCATATAACAAAGATGTAAATAGAGTAAATCATGGCTTCGCTTCGCAAAATTGAAGATCAAGAGGGACTTTGTACACGCCGCTTGCAGGTATGTTTGTGACTGATAAGTCCAATGTGGGACAGGCATACACGGTCGCAGTATTTGCAGCTAAAATTCCGGCCTGGACACAATAGCATAGCATTGCAGTATTTCCTCTTCTGCCTCTTGTTCCCGAGAGCGGCCCTGCAGGTATTTTCAAAGAAGGTGGTGGCATCACGATTCTCAGCTAGTGTTGACCATTGGCAATGGTTAATGTGACTAGCAACAAAGGATTTTTGAGGCAATCATTGAATGGCCTCTTTGGTGCCTCTCTTCCGCAATATCCAGTGAAGAGCTGGCCGTAAAATAAAATTTTAGGCAGAGGATGAATCTCCATCCTGGAAACATGTCAAGCCAAGCGTAGCTGTGATTTCAGCAGCGTGGCCCCAATGCTGGCAACCTTTGCCTTCAGCAGCGTGGCCCCAATGCTGGCAACCTTTGCCTTCAGCAGCGTGGCCCCAATGCTGGCAACCTTTGCCTTCAGCAGCGTGGCCCCAATGCTGGCAACCTTTGCCTTTTCAAGGACTTCAGTATTGGAGACTGTTTCAGTGTATGTTAAGGATCGTGCGGAGGTAGCGCTGGTGGAACCGTTGTAGGAGTTGCCGATATCGTTGGTAAGTCACCCATGACTGAGCCGTATAGGAGAGTGGCAAGGACGATAGCACAATACACTGATCTTAGTACTCTTCGTCAGGTGTCTTTTGTGCCACACACGCTTGTACAGTCTGCCAAATCCAATTTTCACCCTTGCCAGTCTGTTGTCGACCTCCTTGTCGATCCCAGCATCTGATATGATGGTACATCCAAAGTAGATAAATAGTGTAAACATACCAAATTAAAATAGTCAAACAACTTCGCCACTGCTCAAAAGTGATGTCCAGCACCAGCCAAATAATAGACATACAATGATCAAATTGAAAATATCAGTCTATACTTCTGAGATGAGGCATTGCAATTATTTACACTATTTACATTCTTCTGACTGCTGTCCTCATCTTTGTTATCATATTCATGACGTTTCGGACGATGTACGGTCCGGCCCTCTCCAGATGATTGGAATTTCGAACTGAACCCTTTACCTGGTCCACCGGGGTAGATTGTTTTAGTCCCACGTGTCATCCTCTTCCGGCTGTCTTTAACACTTCAAGTTTTTGTTCACCTCATCTGTTTACCAGCTTTTGAAATCAAAACTCTTTGGGTTGAGTCACTGGCTTTAACTAACGCTTTTATCCACAGTGTATGAATTTTTTGAAGTTATAAACCTAATACCTCAGTAACCGCTTTTTACCAGAACTCTTATTTCGATTTTTTTAGTGTTTTTCTCTAGCATTCTGTATTACTGGTTCCCTTATTGTATTCATTTTTATGCTTGGTCGGCTTAGATTTTTGTGGCCCAGCATATGCGCTGATTCGTTAAAGCCAAAGCGTACAACGGCCGAAGCCTCGTGCATATTGCACAAAAAATGAGGACAATAGTTCGAACAATGTAAATAGTGTAGATAAAACTAGAATAGTTCGAATAAATTAAAAAATCTGCTCGAAAATTATCAATGAAACTCAAACTTCCGTGTAGAATGTCTTGAAAGAATGGGCAAAAGATATTAAATCCCACTAAATTATTCAAAGGAATCTTAGGAAGGTTCTGGAAATGCCGCTTTATTTTATTTTATCCAATTGAAATCCAATGGAGAGACTTCCGAATCATCTTTGCGTTGTTTCTAAAACAATTCTCCAGATGCAATAGGCTTCCAAGTTGGAACTTACTTCCATCGAGCCATTTCAATTTTTGTTTGGAAGGGAACGCGATTTTCCATTATATGCAAACAAACTAATGAATATGTTTAGTCCCAGTTGAGAAACTCAACAATCAAAATCTAATTTTAGCGATTCTATGGAATTTCTTGGAACAGTGGTACAATTATCTGATTCTGCTCACATCATAAGCTCGTGATGACAGATTTTGGTTTCACATTATCAAAGCACATACATATACACTCCTGGTCAAAATTTTTTTTTAGAAGCATACGCATCCGGATATTTAATGAAGTTAGCAATGACGGTTCTGCTACGACTGATCTCATTTGCAATGTCTCGTTGCGAATGACCCCGTCTTTGAAGTTCAACAATTCTGCCCTGTTCGAACATTAACATTTTACCCTTAGCCATTTTAAAATCTGAAATTTAATGCTGGAAGTAGATGTCTACATGCTCGAAGCTATGAACACACTGGATAGTTCTAAAATTTTTGTCCAGTAATTTTTTTTCCACACAAGGTCTTATCTTTATGGCAAACCAAAAAAACAAAAAAGAACAACACTTTTTCAATATTTGTTTAAATTAATCAATTAAAAGTTTAAAATTTTTAATTGTTGATAAACTACATTTTCTAATTAAATGTAAATGATTCGCAAATATATTTCGATTAAATTAACAGTATTTTATTTATTTAATCCTTTTTTATCTAATCTTAAGATTTTGACCAGGAGTGTATTAGCGTGTGTCTGTGATATTATATATATATATATATATATTCGTTTGTACCTCCAACACTAGAAGTTACCATAAAAGGTTAGATATTTCGACTAAATTTTTTCCAGTGCTATCAGGACTAAACCATTCTTAAGAACAGTTATGGTAATTTTCAAAGCAGAGCTTAGATGTGGCACAAGGCCGAAAGTATGGAGTATCAAATGAAGATTGAACTTAGCAAGTTGTCACGCTAGAACAATTAGGACTAAGTTTTACACCACATCGAGGCGCTCCTTAAGACCGGTCATCCAGATAATTATGGTTTATACATTGAAAAGTATTGGTTCTAAAATGCTATTATATTCGCCACAGAATGCTAAGCTTGGTTATAGGTAGTTTGAAACCATTGTACTCTACAGCATTGCAGATATATATCATCAGACTAACCTTTGGGGTTTTAGACCGATCTTTTTATTCACTTCACGTGTAGGGATTTTCTCAGTGCTTTCTACGCTTTGAGGAGACTTCATATCAGTTAATATTTAGCAGACTTATCCACATTTTTGTGAGTTTTCTTCCATTGAAAAAAGAGCACAATTGTCAACACTACTAATATTGCTCTCCTTTGGTGAAATTTGGAAATGCCATACAAGTGTGAACGCAGACAGTTGACCTAACGTTAGTTATCTAGCGTTCCCAGTGAACCAAACTTTCTGTGATTGTTGGCTTTTTTTATTACTACAATGCTATGTGAATTTTTTGGAGTATTTAAACTAGGTCATTCAAATTTTCCCACCTGAGAACATATACGGGGTTTAAGGATCCATCGTAACACAGATTGTCCAAGAGACTAGTATTTTAAACAATATTTTAATGCACTAGTTCAGGGGTCGTTAACATTTTCCTATAAGCCGATTTTCATACGCCAAGGTCAATATATCTGTTCTACAATATATTTTACATAGTAATATATAGTATATATACTTTAGTATATATACTTTAGTATATATTAGAATTGAAACAGCTAAATATCTTCTTTCTGTTGTTGTAGATATTGCTTCGGACTTTGTGATGTCATTTGCGGCTGTGTGTTATTGGAAATTGCTTGGCGTGCCACGTGCGGCACGCGTGCAGTAGATTGCTGCCCGTTGCACTATGTCCTATATAGTTTCCTGTCAGAACCGTCAGATGTTTGGTAGTGCTGAAACAACACATGTAACCACAAAAAGGGAATATTAACTGATGTGTGAGACTCCTTAACCATAGATAGGGGAATGAGAAAAATCTATGCCCCCTTTTTAATTGTTCCCAGTCCGTATAGTGGTGATTGTTCCCTTTCAATCTATTCAATCTACTCCCATAGATTGAATAAAGAGTTCTGTACAAATAATGGGAGAGGTTACCGAGTACAACAGGCCTTCGAAGAAGACCGGAGATTGCAACCACCGAATCTTAAAGTATAGCATCGGATACGTGTATGGTAGTCCGAATTCCTCATCTCCAAAACATTGAACAAAGTGTTAATTCTTTTAGAGTAGGATTGTTGTGTTGGAATCAAGAATATATTTCGTTCTTTCAGATATTTATGTACCATACGCCTTAAGGAAACGGATCTTTTAGTTTTGAAATATTTCCGCTATTCCTGTACAAATAGACATTTATCACCAATAGTTTTCGTAACATTCCAGGATCTATCTTACATGTCTGCCATTTGTCCATGCTTACAATATTGGTGCCACATATGGTCTGGTGCTCCTGCTATATATCTAAAGATCCTTGAGAAAATCCAAAGAAGAATCAGCAATATTATTAACCCTGATCTAGCGTCTCGGCTTCAGTCTCATTTCCATCGATGTAAGGTTGTCTTTGCTATGTCTTTTCCATAAATACTTTCATGGTAATTTTTCAAATGTACTCTTTGCAATAGTACCTAGCCTTTTTGAAACTGTCGACAAAGTTTCATCAATTTACAGTTGAGCTGGCCGGATGAAGCCGTAAGTTGTTCTATGCTAACAGGTTTATTTTCTCATATTTCTCGCTTGTGGAACTCACTTCCGTTTCCATGCTTTCCAGACAACTTTAATCTTCAAAACTTTAAATGTGGCTTTCGCTTTCTACTGTCCTTCCGATTACACTTTCGTTCTCGCTCCTTAGTAAGGTTTTACATTTTAATTCTTCTACATCCAGTAGCTCCCGTCTTAGTAGCTTTATTATCTTGATTGGAAAAAACAAAACAAAAACAACAAAAAAACACAACTGATATTCCTTGGAAAAGAGAATGTGAGTGACGTCATTAATAGCAACTCAGAATGAGAAATCTGTGAATAAAGTTCGAATCCCAGTCGGGGTCGTTAAATTCACTTTTTTTTTATTATGATGTCCATGTACAAGACCCAAGATCCACTCGAAGTAGATGGTTACAGAGGCAAATATTTCTCGGGGTATTTGGGGAAGATAAAATGTTCAAGTCTAGGGTCAACAGTTAACATTGTAGTGATCGCGGAAGCATCCTTTTTAGGAGCCAGTTTTACAAAGCAGTGGTTTGTCGGAAAAAAGCTGCTCGAATGGAACTGACATCTCACCAATGAAGTACGAAGGAAATGAGGGTGATTTGCTACAAAGTGCGTGGCGTACCGGGTCTTAGAGCATAAATAGCGTTGAGAAAGTTATCTATGGATAATAAGACTAGAAAAATCATTGCTCTCCTTAAAAATAGTTAATATTTACTTGAAAAGAAATCTTACAATCAAGATAAGATTAAGTTTTAACTAAACAATAAACGGTTGATAAGTTAAAAAAAAAAAAGCAAAAAAAAAGCAAACAAAACAAAACGAAGCATTTTAAAACGTAATACTTTGAGTATTACCGAGATGGATTTTGAGATTATATATATATATGTGAACATAGAAGTCAACACTTACAGGCGACAGTGTTTCATGCTAGACGTATCTAGACTGTCGCCTCTAAGTGTTCACTTTTATATTTACACACTATCTCTGATATTGAGCACTTTATCCCATAAATATAGCACATCTTAAGACTAATATATATATATATATATATATATATATATATATTCCGAGAAAAACGTTAAGTGGGCCTAGAGGTAAGATATCTGACTGATGTCACAGTTTCGATTCCGGCTTTGAGTAATCGGGCGTCTAACCACACTGTGGAGCTGTGGATGACAGACTGTTTCGCTCCTCAATGTGGCTAGACGCCCGATTGCTTCAAGACGAAGAGGTAACGAATTAGACTAGACATAAAGCCGCTCGCTCACATATTCGGTTGTGGAACGCATCCGAGTTTCCCTTACCCATAAGACAGTGCCACCCAGGAGCCACGACTACTATCCCCAAGCCGCTCCACCACCCACGTTGATACGATATCAGGCAAACGCCATACCAATTGTAACTGTCCGGGTTTCAATTCTCTGTAGTGGATGCGCACTGCTGAGGAGTCCCAAATATAGGACCAAACGGCCGTCCAGTGCTTTCTGCATTCTGTTGAGGTTTCTTCTAGACTCAATGAATTACTTAATTATGATTATCTCAAATCCTCCTTAATTTCTATAACTTACACACACACACACACACACACACACACACATATATATAAGGCTATCTCTCTAAAAGGTGTATTTTATATGCGAATTACACTCAACGTTAATAGGTATGGAAAAATAATGTCTCAATGATATACATTGAATATTGAAAGCGAAATGCTAGTTTTGTGTGTGTGTAAAACAAAAGAGGAAGATGTAACGTTAACTTTGGCAGATAGCAGACAGCCACAACTTTATTACGCGCATACAAATTGGACGAAGAAACCAGATTTCGATTTTACTTGTCCAGCTAATGATGTCCAAACAAAAGTGAATAAACAAGTTATTATCTGTGACGCTTCGTTTCGTGAGATGTGATCGATCGATCGATCGATCGACATGACCTCAGACGGAGAAAACTATTAGGAAAGGAACTAAGATACAAGCGTGAAAATGGTTGTGATTGAACAATCTTGCATTATCTAAACTTAGTGTTCAACTTCTCATTCTCTTGGTCTAAAGATGAGTTCCTTACAGACAGCTATCAACTGTCCGTTTTTAGCAATGAAACCGTTTCAAGAAATTGCCACCTTTTTTAATGGCTTCTGTGTTTGTATATGCAAAGAAAAAACGGTGTAAAACCAGCAGTTTTGTATAAGTACAATCAAATCTAACATCCTTATGTCGGCTGTCCGGCCTGGTTGCTCTCCGATTGTTATTAAGCGCGGGCATCCAAGGATATTTACCCATATCCACTTGGCTTCTGTTTAAACAACATACTTGGCCGCATACACAATTCCGGAAAATCCTTGTTGAAAACAACTATAAATATGAAAACAAACATAAACTAAAAATTCTTGAAACTATAAACGTAAAACAGTTGAAACCTAACCTGAACAAAATAAACTATGAAATCTCCATAAATATTCTTAAATGCCTATAATTGGTAACAGAAGCCATTGGTTTATACCAACGGCTTCCCATACTTAATACTTCTCGTTTTCACTCTCATGTGGTCATGTGTGACGTCATGAGCTTGCGGTGCGATTATCGCTTCTAGCGTCTTGTATGCACGAGTTTGTCGTTGCTTGGAAATCATCCATGTAAACAGAAAGACTATCATCACTTTCTTGTCCGTGTATTGCTTAATATACTGTAATGTAATTGTCATCTTTGATAATGGCTTATGTAAGCCGAAAGCTTAGATTGGATTAAAAAATATGTATCAATATTGTGATTTTCTTTCTTCGTTTAATGATAGTGTTATTAAGCTTATCAGACAATATGAAAAGAATTTACATAAAATAAATAGACAACGCTTGTCTATATTATTCAATGAAACATGCATATATATATATATATATTATTATTTTAGAAAAAATTGTCACTGAAGATTAATGTTTTTTTTTGATTTGATGTCAGATTTGAATTTGGAAAGTTTCAAACATTAAATAAAATGATCAAAATCTATGGAAAAGAAAGGCTTTCGTTTAAACTGAAGATATGGGTAAAAAAAAAAGATCCCTTTCTATCTTTCAGATAATCTTATTCTTATCTCTTCTGTGGGACAAAGAAAAATAAGGATCATACAAAAAAAAAAAAAGAAAAAAAAAAGCTTTCAAATCTCTAACAAGAACGTTGACAAGTTTAAAGAGGTGCGAACACATACACAAATATTTTGTGTCTTAGTTGGCCATTGAGTTTTTTTTATATGAATATATATAACAACTATTTTATTAGTTCTCCGAAAAGATGCATTCAGAGAGTGTTTTTCAGGGCGTCCACCCCCGCTACTGAATGTGACAAGGTCGATGTTTAATGTAGGTTTACCGGCAATACCATGGGAAAACTGCTCAAGCTTCCTTGACACTTAAGCCTCAGTCGCTGGGTAATGACCCCAGCATATCCTGGCGGTGCCTGGAGAATGGCCACTGAGGACTTGAGCTAATATTTGCCCGGAATAAATGGCCGAAAGGATGATATGTAGCAAAAGATCCTTTCAATATTGTTAAAAAGTATTTTATTAAATTTTTTCCATATTTATATACGAAAACAAATCAGCACGCGGAAAAAAAACGACTACTTTCACTTTTGGATAATCAAATCCAAATTAGCAAGCAAATAGTAAAAATCTATTTTCTGTTAGAGGAAGAAACTGATTAGTCTTTCTGAAACTTTAGTGCGACTACAATAAAAGCTATTAAGACTAATGGACTTAGAGAGCGTGGAAGAAACTGAGACGAGAAAGAAACATTAAAAGATCAAAATACAGGTAGCAGTGGAAAGCCATTGACATTGCATTTATATTTTTGAAGATCGTAGTAAAGGAAAGCAAGGAACCTGAAGAATGTTCCCCAAGCGATAAGTACGAGAAAAGAAACCATTTCCACAGAAATAGCGTTTACGAGGTAGGGTTGAAAAGTTCATTGACTGACTCTGGAGTGGTGCTAGAGCCGTGAAATTTTGCATGCATTCATTTCAACTCTTAATAACAGCATCGTTTATTTGCAGGTAAACTGACATCTAACTGTTCAAAGAATACTGGTCATCTTGTTGGTCAAAAAAAAGTCAACAGCAGAAATGACATCATCACTGCGATACCAGTTCCCAGACAATTCTTTTTCATTTTTCATGTGGCGGAAGAGATGATAGTCAAATCAGGAAAATAGGGAGGGTGATCAACCAGTTTAAAGCCACAGTCACGCACATCAGGCATTGAAACCAGTGACTTGTGTGCTGGAGCATTGCCTTCATGAAATAAGACATTTCGTCAGTTTTTCTGCGAGTTTGGTTTTGATAGCCTTTCGTAACTGACTTAGTACATTGGCATAGTACTCTCTATTGATGGTGTGGACCTTTTGAAGAGAGTCAACAAACACTGCTTTTGCATTCTCTAAAACCGAGGCCACCACCTTCACTGCAGATGAAATAACCTTGGCCTTCTTTGGAGCAAGAGAGGAGGGGTGTTTACACTGCGTGGATTGCCTCATTGGCTCAAAGTGATGAACCTAACACTCATCCTGGGTTAGGAAAAGTTAAGAAACCAGCTGGATCTGCCTCGAATAAGATCAGATTTTAGCACGTAAATGGATCCGACTGGAATTCGAAATCAGCTCTCCGATTTCTCAATCGGACCCACTCTTTCCTATTTATACAATCCCAGGGCACATGTGTAACGTCTGGGGCGAGAAAGCAGACCGCAGGGGATGCCAGATAATACCAGATAGTACTGGATTATTAACTGCCTTCGGGTTCATCCATCCAGAATTTCCAGTCTGGTTTGAATTCATAGTTTTCTTTCTCCTAGACCGGTTGCCACCCAATGCTATAGAACTTAGTCAGTGCTGCTATTTAACCATGGCTTGGAGGGGGGAAAGAAGAGGATTCACACCTTTCTCAAGGTTATTAGCACGTAAGTGAATGCAATAGATTCGACTGGAATTCGAATTTGATAGCGGCTCAGATTGAGAAATTAGATTTATTAATTAAATGAAATTAACGCCATATTAATATGAAACTTATCCGTTCTCGGTTTACATTCTTACATTAGCAATTTCCTGTTTTATCTAAACAAATATTTACTAGAATCTAAAAAGGTATTTGATTGAATGATGGCAAAATATGCGCAGTTAAGAAAGTCAACTTCTTCTGTACAGATGTAAACAAACGGCATCCATTTGCATGAAATGTCTAATTTGAAAGTTTCTTTTATAACTACAGTCATACGGCCCCTGGTAAGCATTTCTAGCTATGTCAAAGATATTACAAAATGGTAAAAAAGTAGTAATTATAGAAGTGATCGATAAAGACAGAGCAAAGAGTAAATGGCTTCAATAAGGCAGAGATGGCGAGATGTTGAATAGAATCGAAGTCATGGCGAGTTTCAGATGAGGATGATAACGCATTCATTGATTTAGGGTGATAAATCAAACATCAATAATACATTTTCATAGTAAAAATACCTACAATACATTATCATAGTATTAGGTTGGTGCAAAAATAATGACGTAATAATGTCGTTTTTTGACGTTAAAAATACGTCAAAAAACGACATTATTACGTCATTATTTTTGCACCAACCTCATAAAAATACCTACAATACATTTTCATAGTAAAAATACCTACATTACATACAAATACAGGCTGCGATTGGTAAATTGTCGCCATTACATATTTTAATTTTGCGCATGTGCGTGCGTGGTTTGTTTTGACTGCACAGTATAGTAGGGTCAGTTGTCTGTGAGAAAAGGAGCACCATGACGCAATTCACTGTGCCAGATATTTGGAAACAGTATACTGTATTGCTTGGCATTGGAAGCTCTAATACGAACTGTTCAAAGTGTTTGGGTGTCAATCTAAGAACAGTGCAGAGGATTTGGAAAGAGTTGGATGAGTCTAATGGTGATTATGACAGTAAAACAGACCGGAAAACTCAGGCTGGACTTGCGAATTTGTTGGTGAGTGCCTCAGACTCAACACGGAGTCCTATATCAAGTGCCTTGAGGAGGTAGTGTTGCCCTGGGTCAAAAGATTGGCTGCTGGAAGATCCTATTTCTGGCAGAACTCTGCACAATTCCACACAAGTAGGAGAACCCAGTCATAGCTGACAAACAATTTCTGCGACCACATCACCTTCCACGTCTGGCCTCCTGACTCCCCAGACTGCATCTGATTATTATTTGTGGGACACACTTGAGTGAGAGACCAACAAAACTCTTTGTAACACCAAAAAAACTGAAGGCAATGATTATGGCAGCCTTCACTAACTTAAACAAGGAGAACTGTCAAGAAGAGTTGCAGGTGATTCTGAAGTCTTATAAAAATAAGAATTTCGATTTACTTTATTAAAATATAAATTACATTGCTATTTACTTTATTAAAAATAATTTTAAAAAAATGCTTCATTCCGTTTTGAATTTTTACGTTATTAAATAATTGCAAACGTGCAATTTATTTAATTAATTTTTTTTATGTAAGTTTACTTTATTAAAACAAATCTCTTTACGATTTACTTTATTAAAAACAAATCTCTTTACGATTTACTTTATTAAAAACAAATCTCTTTACGATTTACTTTATTAAAAACAAATCTCTTTACGATTTACTTTATTAAAAACAAATCTCTTTACGATTTACTTTATTAAAAACAAATCTCTTTACGATTTACTTTATTAAAAACAAATCTCTTTACGATTTACTTTATTAAAAACAAATCTCTTTACGATTTACTTTATTAAAAACAAATCTCTTTACGATTTACTTTATTAAAAACAAATCTCTTTACGATTTACTTTATTAAAAACAAATCTCTTTACGATTTACTTTATTAAAAACAAATCTCTTTACGATTTACTTTATTAAAAACAAATCTCTTTACGATTTACTTTATTAAAAACAAATCTCTTTACGATTTACTTTATTAAAAACAAATCTCTTTACGATTTACTTTATTAAAAACAAAAAAAAAGTTCATATTTTACACAATGCTATTTGAAGAAAAATATTCACTAATTAAGATTTTAGTGCTTAATAAATTATTTTTATTCGGTTATAAAAATGCCATGTTTTTCTGCTGCCGAATCGTCCCGGTGCTCAGTTGTCCTGCATCCATGATATAATCACGTAACAGTTATGAAACATTTCTCAATGATTTTCATTCACTAGAGCAACTAAAGTGTCACGTAGCAAATAAAGGAAGAGAAATGAAACAATAATCTGGGATATGTTACCATTAACAACATTAAGAATTGTACAATTAGGAATTGTAACCCACCGATTTCTCAGTTACACCTCAATGCTCGAATGATTATTTTCCTGCATTAAATAAAATATTCGTAGTGGGAGAAAACCTATTGTGCCGATTCGATTTACGGCATATCAACCACAACGGGTTATTTAATATAGACAAGAGTCTTTTTTATTGCTGGTAATATTTTTCAGTTTCAAAAATGTACTGCTGGTAATATTAAAACCTATTTTTATACTTTCATAGTGTTTTGAACCCTTTTGTGGGTTAACTATTTACCCATAGCTGGGCCGTCCAGGGTATTGCGATAAATTACACCCGCGTCCTTGGTAACATGATAAACTACGTCCAACAGCAAGGCTTCTGATCAGGAGTTTTTGAGGATCGTGGAACCACCTCTTAATTGCTGGTGTTCCTAGGTTCACTCTGGGACCTGTTACGATCCCAGCTATGGGCAAATAGTTAACCCCCAAACTGGGGAAAAAGCACTATGAAAGTGTAAAAATAGGGTTTAATACCACAAATACTTTGTAAAAATATTAGTAGCAATATTTTCTTTAAAAAAAAAAAAAAAAAAAAAAAAAAAAAAAAGATATTAGCAGCAATAGATTTTTTGAAAAAAATATTACCAGAAATATATTTTTGAAACAAAAAAATATTTTTGAAACAAAATATATATATTACTGGCAATAAAAATGTCGGCTTATGCCGTAAAACAAGAAGAAAAACAAAACAAACAAACCCGACAGGCTACCACCTCAAATCACGGTGGACCTGGGAATACCATCAATTAAGAGGTGGTTCTATGTTCCCCAAAATCTGATCAAAGGCCTCGTTATAGTATGCAGTTTATTGTCATTCCCAGAACGAGGAAACATTGTGCTGATTAAGAACCAAATTATGAAATTTTCTTCCACATTTATTTTTGGCACTCAGGCCGTGTTATATATTAAACAGAATGAAAGGGATTTTCAGTATTCAGGAATACAAAGTTACTGACTAAATAGAATCATAAGGAGTGCGGGTGGGACAGAATAAAAAGAGCATCTGGCTAAACAAAGACAGCCTTCAGTCAGATAAAATTTAGTTGAGTAGCAAAAGAAATGTTCTACAGAAAGATGCTCAGGATAAATTATACAAGCCATTTCCTATTCCAGTTAATTGATAGGAAATAATTTTTTGTTGGTCAGTAGTAAATAGTTGTCATGTGAATAAATGTCTATTTGGGTTGGTTGGTTGGGTTTTATAGCATATAAACCACTGTGGGTTATTTAATGCCAAATCCAGTTTATATATATATATATATGCCAAATATATCAATTTTAAATGCCTATTTTGTATGGAACATTTTTAGCAAGCTAGAGCTTATTTGCTTGCACACTGCTAAATAATCCTAGGTATTTTTGTTTAAGTCAAGAATTTCCATTTGATAAGGACAATTTATTTGCAAAATGGTAAAAGGTAGGATATGATCTTTATACATCAGTCTACATCTTTGATAAGAGACCAATTCTTTTTAAAAAATCCAATATATTTTTTGGTTCAGTTTTTGCAAATAATTTCATGTTCTTCGTGTTATAGAATTTTCTACGGATATGTACGAGATTTGTACATTCTATTAGTATATGTTTTACAGTGTATTGTTTTCCACAGGAACATTTAGGAGTAGGTTCTTGTATTAGTATGAAAGAGTGAGTCAGTCTTGTGTGTCCAATGCGTAGTCGGGCAATGGTGGTTTATTCTTTTGTTGTTTTAAGATTCAGTTGCCTTTCCTTTAGAATTGGTGCTATTTGGTAGAGTTTATTATTGGTATTTCTGTCCCATAGTTTTTGCCATTTTAGTGTTATTGTTGTCTTGATTTTATGTTTTAGGTCAGTGTATGGGATTTTGATGTTTTGGTCGGGTGTCATGTTAAGAGCAGCTTTGGCTAAGGAATCAGCTTTCTCATTTCCCTGGATTCCAGTATGGCTTGGGATCCAGAAAAATATCACCTTTTTGCTATGTGTCAAGGTGTTCAGTTTGTTCAACAGTTTAACAATAAGAGGGTTATTCTGTTGTGTATTTTTTATGGATTGTAGGACAGAGATTGAGTCGGAATGAATAATGAATTTTTTTATGTTGCTGGCATCAACAATCTGAAGGGCCAAATTTATTGCACAGATTTCGGCGGTAAATATGGAAGCTTCATTTGGGAGACATTTTTCCACTGTTTTCTTACCAAGAACTACTCCACATCCAGTTCTATTGCTGTTTTTGGAACCATCAGTGTAAATGTGCGAGTAATTTGGGTACTTTTCATGAATATTATAGAGTTTTTCTTGATAGGTTAATGGGTGTGTTTTATTTTTAGGGAGTTTGTTGAGATCAAGGTTGACCACAGGTTCTTTCAGTTGCCAGGGAGGTGAGCTTAGTTTAACGGTTTCGTGGATGTTTGTAATCGAGATGTTGTCTTCCACTGTATGTTTCATTCGGAGACTAAAAGGCTTTATGGCTTTTTCTTTTTGATCAAATATGTCTTGGTATTTGGAATTAAAAATGCAATTATAGGCTGGATTGGTGGGTTGAGATTTGATGTTAGTGTAGTATTGCAGACCTAATTTTGTGAATCTAAGTTTTAGTGGTGGTTCGTACGCTTCAAAATAAAGGCTCTCTACAGGGGATGTTCTAAATGCCCCCAAGTGAGTCTCAATCCTTCATGATGGATTGTATTGAGAGTTTTTAGATAAGATTTTCTGCCTGCTCCATATATGTAGCAGCTATAATCCAGTTTTGATCGGATTAATGTTCGATACAATTTCATGAGCGTTTGTTGATCTGCACCCCAGTCTTTGTGGGCTACAACTCGAAGTAGTTTCAGGGCTTTACTACATTTTTCTTTTAGATATTGTATGTGTGGGATGAAGTTCAGTTTTTTGTCGAATACAACTCCCAGAAATTTATATTGTTCGACTACTGGAATTTCTGTTTTGTCTAATTTTAGTGTTGGGTTATTATGCATTTTCCTTAGTTGACAAAAATGCATGCATTGGGTTTTTGATTTTGAAATCTTGAAGCTGTTTGTGATAGCCCATCTATTTATTTTGTTGATGCCTTGTTGCAGCTGACGTTCTGCAGTACGTATGTATTTGGATGTGGAGGTTATACAGAAGTCATCGACATAGTTGGTAATGCTATTAATTTTGATGTTGAAGAGGGTTACTGACAGTATACTCCCCTGAGGAACACCCTCTTCTTGGTTTTGAATGTCCGACAGGGTTGAACCAATTCGGACTCGGAACTTCCTCTCTGAAAGAAAAGATTTGATGAAGTTTGGTAGTCTGCCCTTCAATCCCATGTCACGCAGGTCTTTCATAATGCCATACCTCCAAGTGGTCTCATAAGCCTTTTCAAAGTCGAAAAAAATGTCTACAAAGTGTTGCTTTTGGATGTATGCCTCCCTTATAGAGGTCTCCAACCTGACCACATGATCCATCGTAGATCTTTGATTTCTGAAGCCAGTTGGTAAATAGCTTGTTGGATTCTACATACCAAATTAGCCTTCTATTAATCATACGTTCCATAGTTTTGCACAGACATCTGGTTAGTGCTATTGGACGATAATTTGTAGGATAGAGATTGTTTTTCCCTGGTTTAGGAATGGGTATGATGGTAGCTAGTTTCCATGATTCTGGGATAGTGCTATTTTTCCAAATTAAGTTGAATATATATAGTAGGTATTCTAATAATTTTGGTGGTAGTTGCTTGAGAAATTCATAATGAATTTCGTCTAGTCCGACTGCAGTGTTGTGAGAAGCTTGTATGGCTTCTTTCAATTCTTTTAATGTGAAGAATCCATTGTAATTTTTTGTATTGTCTGAATTAAAATTGAGCTTCTGTTTTTCAATTTTATTTTTATAGTTTACAAATTCTGTATTAGTATTGTCGGAGGAGGAATTTAGTGAGAAAGTCTCAGCCAGTGTATTTGCGATGTCTTTAATGTTTGTTACCTCATCATTATTTTTAATGAGGTGTTTAATGGTGGTAGAATTGTTTTTGCCCGCAATTTTGCGGATCATTTTCCAAACTGTAGCGGTTTTAGTGGAGGAGTTTATTTTTCTTACGTAATTTTGCCAACTATTCTTTTTGGCCAACTTAATTGTTTGCCGGGCCTTTGCTCGGAGCAATTTAAAGGAGTTGAGGTTAATGGTGGAAGGTTCTTTGTTGAATTTACGAAGAGCAGCATTACGCAGTCCGATTGCTATTTTACATTCGTCATTATACCAAGGAGTGTTGCGCCTGTTTGATGGAGAAGTTTTTGGAATGGTTTCCTTTGCTATTGTGATTAATGTTTCTGAAAAGTGTTGAATTGGGTCTGAATAGCTTGAATCTTGAACCAGTCTTGTATTGCACAAAGTATTGAATTGTTGCCAGTCAGCTTTATTTATTTTCCAACTGGTAGGCCTGTTATTATCAGTGGAAAGTTTTGTAATATTTATTATGATTGGGAAATGGTCACTGCCACAAGAATCATCATGAACCTTCCACGTATAATCCATGTAGTTGGAAGGATCAGATAGAGTGATGTCAATAGCTGAATAGGAGCCGGTAAATGGATTGAGATAGGTTGGAGATTTGTCGTTTAAGATGCAGAGATTGTTGTTATTGATTATATTCTCCAGGTTTTTACCCTTTTGATTAGTTTTAAGACACCCCCATATGGTATTATGACTGTTAAGGTCACCTAATAATAAGTGGGGTTTAGGGATTTGGTCAATTAGCTTATTGAGTTTTATTTCATTAATTGGATCATGAGGTGGAATGTAGATGGAGCAGATACTGACTGTTTTGTGCAATGTTGTTTTGACAGCAGTGACTTGAAGATCACTGTCAATGGTTATTTGATGTTGGGGTATGTCTTTCCTAACTAGGATCGACACACCTCCAGAAGCTCTGTGTCCGTCTTTGTGTAAATGATTATATGAATTGTAATTTTTTATTTTTAAATAGTTATTGTCCTTGAGGAATGTTTCTTGAAGGCATACTACTTTGGGATTATATTTCTTGGGGAGTATGAGAAGTTCTTCATGATTAGCTCTAATTGCTCTGCAATTCCACTGTAATATTGAATTATTTTGCAGGTCCCTCATGTCAAGTTGGAATTATTGCTTTTTTTTTTCGACTTGTTTTTAATGTTTGGCTCTTCTTTTCTATCATGCTAAACATATTTTTGGTCTCAATCTTCGATGTTGATGGGTCTGAAGATTGGCTTAGTGGATTCAATAACTTTAAACGTTCCCGTGAAGATGAAGTCGGGGTATGATCTCTTTGATTGTGGGGAACGTTCTACTTTATCATTGTTAGGTTCAGGGTTTGATATGTTATTTTTCCCCAAGTTATCAGTTTTTAAAGTTGGAGGACGGATTGGTGATCGTTGCAGGTTTTGTTTTTTCGGAGGAGTGGTTTGTGTCTGGGATGTCTTTTTCGTTATTTTTTTATCATCTCTAATTTTATCATCAGATGTGTTAATCTTAGCTGGAACTTCCAATCGAGATGTTTGAATACTATTGGTGTGTTCCTTTTTAAGATCTTCCTGGAATTTTGTCCACTCACTTGGATCCAAATTTATAAGTTTATTTATCAGGGTTCTATATTTACTATCGTCATTATTAGTATCAGCCCTCCGTGTAACAGAGGCATAGCTGGTCTCACCCATATAGGACCCTACAATTTTCCTGGCCTCCAGGAAGGACACATTTTCTTATGTTTAACCTCCAGGATTTCTCTTTCTTTTCTGTAAATGCCGCAAGATCTTGCGTATGCCGGATGGTCTTGTTGGCAATTTGGACATCTAAGAGGTTTAAAACATTCATCTTCTTTATGGTTTGGCTCTTTTTCCCCGCATCTGGCACATGTCTGTCGTCCTCTACAAGCGTCCCTGTGGTGTCCAAATTTCTGACATTTGAAACACCTCAAGGGAGCTGGGACGTACTGCTCAACTCTCTCCAGACAATAGCCTATTTTGACCACTTTAGGTATTTGTGGTTGATTAAATGTCAAGATGTATGTGTTTGTCTCGATTTTTTCACCATTCTTTCTTATACTAACCCTTCTTATATTAGTTACTCCCTGTTTTCCCAGGGCAGCTGTCATTTCATCTTCTGTGGCTAAAGCCATCTCTCGACTTCTAATGACGCCTTTGGAAACATTGAGACTTTCATGTGGGTAGCTTTTGCACTTAGTATTATAAAAGTTTTTCATTTTTAAGATGTTTTCAGCTTGTCTTTGGCTATCCACCTCCACAAGCAAGTTCCCATTTCTTAATTGTTTGACATTTTTCGAGGTCGCCCGTGCCGAAATAATTTTCTCGATCAAAAATGGGGAGAATTTAGCAAGACAGACCTCCTCCAGGGATTCAATAACAATAAATCTGGGGAAGTCTGCTGCTTCACACTCAGAGTCTGATTCGGATAGGTTCCGTTTTGTTTTTTTAAAAGATGCCATGTCTGGGTTTTTATATTCATTGGCCCTGTGTTCCACCACCCACCACGGAGTCCAACTTGAGAAGGGAATGAACCAAGGGGGGTAACCCATTCGCCTTGGCTGAGACGGGGATACACGACCAGTATACTCATATTGGGAGAGAAGTTCTGAGCCTCTGCCAAACTCTGGTTTAGTGCTGAAAAATTCAACAGTGGTCAAAAAGTCTTTTGCTCTCAACACAATTGACCCTCAGCCCCCGCCTTCTAGCACAGATATGATAAAGGGTTGGGAAATGTTCCACTAAAGCAGATTCAATAGTTCAGTCAGGAGAAAAATAAATATATATGTGCTAGGGCATGACGGGACCAGCCGATTGATCGGATCGGGCCCAATCCGACCGCCCGTCAGACCAAGTAAGGGCCAAAGTGGTGTGTTGCAAGCCATTGACCACTCTGTTGCCGGATCAATGGCTGCTCAACTACCAGGATTCCGTCCTAGCGCCTTACGGATCGCCACCTATGGCCAACAGGTGGCCTCATTGGGGGGGGGGGTCTTACCCCTCTACAGAGGTGCAGTCGGCGTATTCTACAGCCCCGTCCGACAGGGCGTATGTGTATTTGGGAAGTGATGACATCATGAACATCATTGATAAAGAATAGAAACAACGTAGGTCAAAGGGTAGAAGCCGAGGTGACCTCTGCATTAAGGTGACATGATCTAGAAGCGTGGGGGGTGTTCAACACTACATTCATCACACTATTTGTTAAAAATAATTGGATCGAGTCAAATATTCGACTAAAGACGACATAGCTCTTGTACTTGTGAAGAAGTCCAACATGCCAAACCTCGTCGAGGTATCGAAAGTCACATCCCAAGCCTCACCATTCGCATCTAAAGCTTGATTGACAAATGAAGCTGTAACCGTTAAATCAGAGGTGGTTGACCTAGAAAAACGACAGCCATATTGTTTTATCCGAAAGAAAGCCGATTGAAATGAAATGTTTAAACAATTCGGCGTTGGTTAGAACATCTAAAACGTTGCCAAAAATAGTTAAAAGACTTATAGAAAACGTTGGTAAAATGTTTAAGTATATTTAATAAATTAAATGGATGATGTCATGAAAATATTTATATTAAAGACAGCGAGAAACGACATCGCAAAAGTAGAAAAGTGGATGAAGTAGAGATACAAGGTCAAGATCAGCGGCAAGCTAATCCGAATTGCAGACACCTGCTCAAGCACATTTTGTGTTTGTTCAACATCAAAATCCTGTGGTTTATACTGCAACTATTTTGCGATACATACAGAGAGATAGTTATAGAGATACAGAGATAGCCATAGAGATAGCTATAGAGATACAGAGATAGCTACAGAGATAGCTAGAGAGATACAGAGATAGCTACAGAGATAGCTAGAGAGATACAGAGATAGCTACAGAGATAGCTAGAGAGATACAGAGATAGCTATAGAGATAGCTAGAGAGATACAGAGATAGCTATAGAGATAGCTAGAGAGATACAGCTAGAGAGAGAGATAAAGCTAGAGAGATACAGCTAGAGAGAGAGATAAAGCTAGAGAGATACAGCTAGAGAGAGAGAGATAGCTAGAGAGAGAGATAGATAGAGATAGATAGATAGAGAGAGAGATAGAGAGAGAGATAGATAGAGAGATAGATAGAGAGAGAGAGAGATAGAGAGAGATAGCTAGAGAGAGAGAGATATCTTGCGTGATCAACAGTCTGAACAAAGCTAGCACGCTCAAACCGTCAGTCACGATTACTTGTGCCTTCATGCTAGCACAACCACCGACACCTCCCAAGGATTCAGTCTACCAAATTTCACTCACAAGGCTTGAATCAATCCGTGGTATAGTTTTTCAGACTCTTTACAAAGTAGCCGCACGCTGGGATTGCCTCCCCCAGTGATATTGACGTATTTTTTAACGTCAAAAAACGACATTATTACGTCATTATTTTTGCACTAACCTCACATCAAGAAGTCAACTTCCCTGACAAATCGACCATGGTGAGAATAAAAACCCGGGTCTCCTTGTCATAAAGAAAAGGTTCGAACCACACTATATTTAGGAACTAAAAGAACATTATTTCAGAAAAATAATGTGAAAACGAAGATGACAACAAAAAGCTCAATTCCCGAGATAAACATTATAGTCAAATACCACTTGTGAGATAGTGTCGATTACACATTAATGCATACAATACATGTCATCAAATAAACAATTTTTAATAAGCAATTGGGATCAAATTTATATAAATATCAAACGTTATTATTGACGTCAGTGCCGTGTGACTTAAACAACAAAAAATATGTAAAACAAGAAATTAAATAACTTCAAGAATTTAATTGAAATGTCATTATTTGCTTAAATTTTATGCTTGTGTCAAAGAAATAGAAGACAAACAACTTTAGTAGTAATTCTTGTGTATCCGATTACTTGACAAAATTCATTTCCTTATAAAAAAAAATCATACCAGTTATTTTAATTTGCTCTTTATATGAAGCCCTTCAAAAGCAAGCCAGTTGCCAATAGAAGCTCAGAAAATGAGTGAATGAAACTGCTGAAATTAACTTTTCATATTCAAGCATCTGAAATGTTATCTCTATAGATACTAGGCCTAAGATATTGACAAAAATATGATACTGACTACGTTTAGGCTTTTTAATAGATATTCTACAAATGTGATGGAAATAAAAGCTTCTGAGTCCCGTATAATTCAAAAGAATCCAGACTCGATAACAGCTATCCCAGAAAATTAAATTTCCAGCCAACGAATCGCAAATAAATGATCTATGTGCCGTGTCCTTTCAGATCCTGAGCGATCATGGCTTTGCATAAACCATCTCTTGCCGTTATAGGTGTCTCACTATTTTTTGTTGTCCCTTTGCCTTTAATATCTCCTGTGAGTATCACATTCTCTAAGCCTTCCTTCCTCATTATGTGTTCAAGAAACAGGAAAAGACTTTCCAATTCTAAGTATACTTTTGTGTTTCCATTTGTCTTTCTTACTCGTTACATTCATGGAATTCTCAGGATCATTCGGTAAAAATCATATTTCTGTTGCCTTCTGTTTCTGTTATCACAAAGAATTAATAAAATCTATAATATCCATAAAGTAGCTGGCCATTTTGAAATATATCGAAGACTGGTCATGCAGCTTTGGTGTAACGTGGAAAGTAGTCATATATATATATATATATATATATATATATATAAAAAATGGAAAATAAGCATAATATTTAAAAAAAATCCAATACAACCAAAAATATTTTTTTTAAAATCCACATTACAACCAAAAACGTTTGGGGTTTCTCTTTAATATGCACACTTTTCTCTCGTTGGAACTACTATAACCTCTTCATATATATATATATATATATATATATATATATATATATATATATGCACACACGTTTTCAAAGCTATTAACTTGTGCTGCCAATGAAATTATTACTAAGTCCATCTTTGATTTTGGTTTCTTGGAGGCAACATTAATTCTATAACTCAACGACCCGAGTCAATTTCTGATTTTCCTTTTTCAATAGTCTTCTAGCATTATATGCCAACGCTTGTAAAACCTTTATGCTTGATAACCAGAGAAGTAAATACCTTCTCTCTACTTACCAATATTCCCACAAGGCAAGATGTAGAACAAGGGTAGTTTTAATGTAGGTCGTTCCGAGCCCGTAGGCTCGGGCAGAAATTGCTCGTAGAACCCCCTATACGCGGGGTCTGTTTTGTCTACGTCCCCAAACGAGACTGCCCTTCGGCATAGCCTCGTCTAGGTTCCTCTAGAAGCAGAGAGGAGGAGGAGAAAGTGAAAGCATTTTAAATCAAGTCCAGTATATATATAGATATATATATATGACTATCGCAGCGATACTATCTGCCTCTTACGTCACACACACACACACACACACGTTTTCCGATTGAGCCCATTTCCAAAAATATAGGAAGGTACAAACACTTTATATATATATATATATATATATATATATATATATATATGGAGAGAGAGAGAGATATCACGCTTTTGGACACACACTATTACGTTTACGGTTTTAGAATTTTCCATTTTATTAAATGTTGCCTGTTATTATTTTTTCGTCGAGTTTGGGAAGATTAACATTACGAAGAGTTCTCGATAGTTCTCTGATTGATCCTAAAATCTTAAATCTAGGTTTAATCTTTATTATTTGGTCGCCTTTTGGCAAGTAAGTGCAGACCGAGAACGCAGTCGTAGATACAGTTCTTGAGACACCAAAAGCTGCAAGAAATGTTTGCTTATTTGCCTCATAATAATAATAATAATAATAACCAGCAGAGCGCAGGTCAAATCCCTTTACTTTGCTCAGTTGAGAGATGTGCTGGTCATTAAATTGTACTGACGAAATTGTGATAGATTTTCAGATTGTGTAATTAAAATGCAAACATTAGTTATTCCCTTGACGTCTAAGTTGCAGCTGAAATGTTAAAGCCGTTCAAAGTGACTCTCTTAGCAGTTTAATCTTCTATCTGTAATTCTCAAAGTGTGTGTGAGTGCGTGATCGGATGTTGATTATGCGTTTCCACAGTTTTCATCCGATTTTAATTATTTTTTTTATTAATAATTCTTCAATGTCGGTTTTGTGTCCAAAATTGGCTAAAAATAATTACAAACTTGAAGATGAAAAAATTGAAAAGAAGTGATTTTTTACACTTTGCACAAAAATCAAAAGGCACAATTTTGTGTCTGTAAAAAATAGCGTACAATCAATTTAGTGAGTTGAAATCTAACGCAAAAAATACTCAATGAAGAGACGGTCATGTAGCATTTGCAGGGGTGGTCAATACCCGGCTCTACGAGGCAACAGACATGCAAAATAACATTTTTTTTAGAGTGGGCTTGATGATTTCTCACGCAAGATAAATTTTTATTTTCGTCTTTTTTCCTGTGAATCAACCACTCAGTTGTAGCAAACCTAAAATAAGTTTTACAGTTGCAAGGCATCAGTGATGTGCCTCGTTACCTCAACGTTTAGGCACCATTCTGCCTGCATACGAGTAAACTCATTCATTCTGTAACTATGTGTCTATTTACAAAGTTTTGTTTCTTCATGTTCTCAGCTTCATTCACTAATACATTTCCCAATATTACTTTTTCACACATAACCTTCCAATCCTAGCTCATGCTGTGTGGTCGTGATTCACACCTCTACACGTTTCCCCATCGGTTTCTGCTGACCTTGATAATTAACGCGTGCAGCAACGCATGTACGTGTATCACTGCAAAACGGAATGTGTCATGCGCTGATACACACGCATACGCATGACCAACATTATGGCAACATTATTGTTTCAAAAACTTATAGCTGGCAACATTATTTTTCCGAAAACATTATCTGAGGCCTTGGTGTTGGATGTAGTTTATCGCCATACCCAGGACATTCAGACAAACTGACACACACACATATATATATATATATATATATAATGACGTTTTTGTGTTTATACATTTTTTTATAGATACAAATATTTAAGTAAATGCTCTGTTTATAATAAACATTATTACAAACATAAAAATATCTTAAAATAATTGTTGGACTTTCTCCATTTCATTATATATATATATATATATATATATATATATATATACACATACATACATACATACATACACCTCGTTTTCCAACAAGTAAATCATTAAAATTAAAAACTGAATATAAAATTCTGCTCTTTTTAATTAAAGTACCACTGAGTTGGGTAAGTTATAAAGATAGAACTCAGTAGATGCAACAATTTTTTTTTTCATAATTATGTATATTATGTATGAGGCCACACTTTCCGACAATTCGTTACCTAAGGGAAAGCCTTGATTTAACCCCTAGTGGCTGAATCGTTAAGGAAATGCTATAAACGCGTTGAGCTCCCCATTGTTTCTCGGTCTTGTCCTATATTATGCAAAAAAAAAAAAAAAAAAAAAATTATCAGTGTTGTTCAGCAGCGACAAAAATCTGAAGGATGCGGAAAATCAAAAGGGAATAGAAAAATTTTAAAAAATTACTTCGGATATGGAACAAATATATTTGAGAATTCTAACGACGGAGGAAGGAAAACAGACAATTAACTTAATAGCTAAGCATATCCGGGTGTTAATGAATAGACCGGAAATAGGGTAGAAAAGTTATTTCGTTGAGAACCGTGGAATAAAGAAATGCAACATTTAAGATCATAACGGAGTGATATAACGTGAACGAGAGATGGGTCTTATCAGCAGATTCATGTAACCCTATACGGCTAAGGGAACTAGAAGCCCTGTCAGTGTTTATTGGCGGTCAGATATGTTAATGGCAAACACAGAACAAAACAAAACAAAAAAAACAAAAACAAAAAACTTCAGACTCTCTGAAAGTAAAAGCAATCGGAATGAATCTCTCTCTCTCTCTCTCTCTATATATATATATATATTACTTTAAATGTTATCTTTAATGGATATCCGTATTTGAGTAGACGTTCAGTTTTGTTTTTAAGTGTTTATTTTTCTACCGGCTTCACACTCACGCGGTATATCAAATAATACTTTTACAAACTTTGGGACGGGTTTCTCACACCAAAAAAAGGACAAAATCCATATAAACAAATGTCCGAAAAAGCTTCGTTTTTTGAGTTAAGTTTAAAGTTTGATAGATAGCGCTGTGCTGTTGTGTAGACTAGGTTACATTTGTCATTCGTGTACATTTGTGGTTAGTCTGTCTTCAACTTTTAACGTGTGCAGTAGAGACTTAATTGACAAGTCTTCTGTTTAACAATGGCAGGATATTTTTACATACAACCACGAGAATGGCAATGGACGCGAAGCTACACTGCTATATAATTCTGTTTCCAGAAAGTCATCTAAGCTTTGCTGCTGTTAATCGCCGCGTTGCTGAGACAGGATCCATGGCCCCACAAACTATGCTCGTACGCCTGACCACGAAGAACATATTCTCCAGGCTGTGAGAGACGATCCAGGTATCGGCACACGTCAAGTAGCCCTAGCATGTCATACATCTCATAGTAGCGCATAGAGAGTACTTCAAGAGCAGCTCCTTTATTTACATCATTTGCGACGTGTGCAGAGCCTTTTGCTCTCTGATCACTCACCACGAGAGAACTTATGCCGCTGGTTAATTGCAAAAACAGCCGATCTGTTTGTCTCTTCTGTCTTGTTTACGGATGAAGCAACATTTGGAAGCGATTGAATAAATTTATTCAACCAACATTTGTGAGAAGATCACAATCGCCATGTTACACTACAGGCTAGACACCAGCATCAGTTTACGAATCACGTGCGAGCTGAAATGTTAGGTGCCTGTCTGGTAGTTCCATATATTCTCTCAGTACGTCTTACTGGAGATGTCTACAGGAACTATTTCAAACGCACTTCCAG
>OZ010581.1:126981197-127061197 GCA_963932145.1 Acanthosepion lycidas
GTTTCTTTATCCAGCTTGTATCGCTAGTACAATTACGATTGAATAGCGTTTTCAATCCCCACTGAATTCCCCATACTTTCGAAATCGTGCCACGTGTAAGCTCTACTTAGAAAAAAAAATCACAATTCCATCATGAAATAGCAGAGTGAGCTTTAAACACATCTATGGGCATCCAATGCGCCCAAAGGCATCCAAAAGTGTCTACATATTGATAGGCTTTTTCAAGTCAATGAATACATAGTTGCTCAATGCAAGTTTCTTACGGCAATTATCCTATCTAAGTTCATTATGCCTCGTCTGAAGCCATATTGTATATCAGCGGTTTGGCTGGTAGACAGACGAATCTGTTTAAAAAAAAAAAAAAAAAAAAAAAAAGAAAATCGTGCCAAGATCTTTCCAGTGATAGAAAGAAGTAAGCTGCCAATGTACTTTCCTTAGTCTGCTTTATTTCCACTGTTATTTTAAAGAGAAACATTTAGGACAAAATTCGACTGAAGTCTCTTCACAGATGCTCTGCTGGGTCCCGTGAGAGGTCTCAAGGGCTGTTTTGTATATCTCAGCAAGAATACAATAATTTCCCGGCGCTCTGTCTGAATTTGTCAGCAAAATGGCTTTCCTGACCTCCACTATAGATAACGATAAGCCAATTTCAACCTGCGCTGAATACCGATGTATTTGTCTCAGTGTTAGAAGATTAACTGTTGAAGGTCTGTTGAGCAAGTTGCTGAAGTGTTCCATCCAGCATTCTTTCAATCTTACCTGGTTTTGACCACTGTAGTGACATCCGAAGAAAGTAGTGTAACGCTTCTAGATCTTGATGGGCCGTAAACAGCATTAAGGGAGCCAAAAATCCGCAGGTATTGCGAGAATCAGCATAGCTTTGAATTTCCTCGACTTTGTTCTGCTGCCATTTGTTTTGCATCTCTCTCAGATCCAACTACATTTCTGCCTGGTATTTCGTTATCTTATCTTGGAAATGGACGATATATCTGTTTGCCACTGCCTAGATTTTGTTCTTTGCAACCAAAGCTGCTTGAATTGACTAGTTGTGTTCGTCAAATCAATCTTGATAGACTCTGGTATTAGGACCCAACATCTCTAATGAAAATTCTTGAGGAAAATCTATGTAACTACGTCATCGTCACAAGGTGTCGAATCTTAGAATTTATCGACCAGTATGGGTCGGAACTAGTCAAAGTAGGATGGGTCTTTCAACGTTAGTAGTCCTAAAAGTCTCGGGTCGGTTTGGTTTACAGCATATCAACCTGAAAGGGTTATTTAATGCCGACAAAGTTTTTTTTATTGCTGGTAATATTTTTCCTTCAAAAATGTTTCTGGTAATAACTTTTTTTTATCAAAAAAGTATTGCTGGTAATAGTTAACTATTTTCCCATAGCTAGGACCCTAACATGTGCTACCACCTCGGGTCAGGGTGGACCTAGGTACATCAGCAATTAAGAGGTGGTTCCACGCTCCTCAAAACCTAATCAGAGGCCTTGCTGCTGGACGTAGTTTATCGTCTTATCTAGGACGCAGTCTCGGGTCGGTCGGTGTGAGGGAGTGAATGTCGCTTATTAAGTCCCCATTATTTGCCTACCCTAGTTTCGCACATGAAAGCAAAAAAGAAAAACAATATTCACAGATAACAAAAAGTAATATGTAAAGAGCCAAAATTGTCTGCGTTTCGAAACTACATGAACGTTTTTTTTAAGTTAGACTATAATGTACCTTTAGAAGAGATCAATGTAATTTCCATAATTTCCCTAGGTGGGTGAGAAGCCCTGAAGAACTAAGTATAAAAAATTATCTTAAAATTTCATTAAGAAAATGTAGTTCTTTCAAGAATTCTTGATAAATTTATCAAGTTACACAGAATGGTACCTCAAGAGAATGTAATTAAGGAATTTCGGCCTGAAAAGAAGTCTCTGGAGAGAAAGCGAAAAATATTAAATTTATTCTATCTGCAAAGACAGGAATCGAGCATGCAAAGTAAATTAGTTTTTAACAAGTAATACTGGCATGAACTAGATTACAGTAACACAGTAAATTAAGGGAATTTTTTAATCCTAGTGAAGAAGACCCCTCCTATGACTGTTGAAAGGAGAATAGTGTGTTGATGTTAAATAGTATAAGGTCGACAGGTCATATCAGCCTCATTAGTAAGCTCGTCTCAGATAAAATTTCGGTACTATAGAGAATTCGATGGACGTTAGAATAGCGTATAGGTTATTAGCACAGAAAGGGAGAATGAATAAGCAGAATGCCAATAGCAGATGAGCCTGTGGCATCAACTGTCGCATTAATGCCCTTAGGAAGACACTTCGGTATTATTTCAATTGACCTGTTCGCTACTAACAGAAAAAAAGAGGGAAGTTCTCTTTTAACAGCTTTTGTACATTAGCATTCATTAAAGTCCCTCCAAGCAATAGCATTTGTCAAAATCGAAAAATATTCATTTTCTTTATGATTTTCACTCCCTGATTTATTAAATAGTTATGTGTATTTTGTTTTTATTTACAAATGTCAAATTCGAAACTACGTCATTTATATGAATTGGGAAAATACATCAGTACTAAGCAGTTATCAATGACGTAAGCATAAAGGGGAAGGAAATTACTGGAAAGTAATTGAAACTCACCTGAAGCGAGCTGAATGTGTAATGCTCCTCATGCCAATGACACTTCCACCGAGCTTCACTACGGCATATAACTTCACTGAATTTGATGTGTTCCTCTCGAATTTTAAACTGGGGTCATCAGGAGAGAATGTGCACCGTTTCGGGGCCTTCCTCTCAACGGTTTCATTTGCACACCGGCCCCCCTCACTGATGTGAGGCCCCATTATAACGATATACAAGTGTTGTGTTGTAGATAAACTAGTTCAAATGTGTAACGGCGAAATTAAATTTACGAAAATTCCGAAAAACGGCAAACTAAGGAGATTTTTTCCGGGTATAGCATGACATTGGCTTGTTTGCTTAGAGCCGACATATCTTTTTCCTTCTGCAACAAATTCCTGGGCTGAATTAGATGACTCAGACTTCATATACTTCATAATTTTGACCAGCTCATCTAAAACACTATTGTGCCTCCATGTATATCTGCCATTAACAAGGGCTGTTTTACAGGAACTAAGAACATGTTCTAATGTTTGTGGCTTTTCCTTACACAGGGGACAAGTGGGATCACTCTCTTTCTTCCATTTAACAAGATTGTTCTTAGATGGTAGCAGGTCATACGTGGAACGTATTAAGTAGCTCAACCTAAGTGGAGCCATCTGCCAAATTTCTTTCCAAGTAATTGATTTCTGAAGAGCATCCTCCCAGTTTGTCCATTGGTCTTTTGGGGATTGTTGTACTCCTTTTACGAGTCTTTTTTTATCTTCTTTCTTCGCATTTTCGATGACCATGTCACGGTGATCTTTACCAGAAGATTTCGACCACCATTGCCTTTCATTTAATTATAACCTTTGTTTCTCTGCTTGAGTGTATCCGATAACTTCATTGAAAGCTAGATTGTCTTTAGCACTTGTTATCGTCTCTCTGACCTTCCACTTTCTCCCTGTTTTTAACGTAGGTTTTAAATCTTTTATTGCTTTATCCTTTGAAGTCTAATTTTTCCGGATTTATACTCTTCCACAATCGATTTAAATGGCAACTTTAGTTTTGCTTGTCTGCAGTACAAAGCGATATCAGACAAACCTGGAGGCAAACCCAACCATTTTCGGATATATTTGTTTATTTTCCTTTCCATTGACTCAATTGTACTCATTCCAAATTCGTACACAAGTATGGGCCATAGTAGCATTGGAATGAGCACATGCTCTAAGCACCATACCTTGTATTTTCCTTTTAGAGGACAAAGATCTATCTTATGGAGATCTTCTTGTAATGACCTGGATGTTTCTTTTACTTGGTTGGTATCTTTTAAGGATTGATCATACCACCGACCTAAACTTTTCACTGACTTTTCTGATACAGTAGGGACTCTTTGGCCACCTACTACAAAATTTATGTTTTTGTTCAACTTTCCTTTTCTAAGAGAAAGACTTCTGGACTTGTTTGGTTTAAATTTCATTCTACACCAACTTATCAGGTCGTCCATCAAGCTTAATATCTTGCGAGTTGAACTTACTTTCTACGAGAGGATTGTAGTGTCATCCATGAACGCCTTCACTGGTGGCATTTGACAACCTCCACCAAGCTCAACAACATCAGCCTTGTTGTTTGTCGCTTTGAGAATCAGTTGCATTGCTAGAACGAAAGGTATTGGTGACACTGTACATCCCATCGCAATTCCAACTTAAAGTCTGTTCCACTTAGTCGTAAAGTCTTTTGTAGTGAAACGCATGAGGAAACCATCAAAATAAGTTCCTAGCATAATAGATACTTCCTCAGGAATATGGTACATTTGTAATGATAATTGTATCATTTGGTGAGGTACTGATCCGTAGGCATTAGCTAAATCCAACCAAATGACGTCCAAATGTTTCCTTTTAATTTTTACTTTTTGAATGGCCTCCCAGATCATGCTTCCATGATCTAAGCAACCAGCTATTCCTGGGACACCACCCTTCTGTACTGATGTATGGATATACTCATTATCGAGAAGGTATTTGGTCAACCTCGATGCCAAAACTGCGAAAAATATCTTTCCTTCTACATTGAGAAGCGAACTTGGCCGAAATTGACTGATGTCCTTGGAATTCTTTTCTTTGGGTATGTACACCCCTTCCGCTATCATCCACTGTTGGCTGATAAGGGTAATTAAAAAGAAAGAAAAACAGCATACAGTGTAACCCGGATATAAGAGAGTTGTTGGGACCGGATAAGAAGTCTTATATCCGGTTTTCTCTTATATCCGGGTTACACTGTATGATAATGTACACAATTGAATGGCATTGTTTGTTAAGGAAAAGGTAAGTGGGTATTGACCACTTCCAGCACACACACACACACACACATATATATATATATATATATATATGTCAACGCTGCACCATTTTAGTCTAATCCGACATGTGGAGATTAAGTGTCAAGAGGAAGCAGATATTTAATGAAGAGCTGACCATTTTCCCCACCCACCAAATCTTTAGTAATAGTTGGCTATATAATTAGGAATTTAATCTTTGGCAAAAAATGATGCTGCCCAAAAGAACAGCTTAATTAAAAGAGTGTTCAATACAATTTTTATAAAACGGAAATTGTAGGGCAAATTAACATAGAAAATATCCGAAACACTGCAAGTATAGTTTCTACCAAGTCACTCTCAGGGATAAGTGTTAAGTCGTCTGGATAGGCATGTGACGGATGTCTATCCTAACACAGCTCTGTTAGAACACACTTATACACACACTAACAGACACCATCCGAAACATACTAATAGAAGATACAAGCATAATAACCTCTTCTAAATGTAAAAAAAAATGAGAAATAATGGAAGTCCTCATAATAAAAAGAAGAAAAAAGCCAACAATCAATAAAATTAACTATGAACACGGCTATAATGTGTTGACCGTGTTTAGAAAATACAGCATTCCTATAACTCTAGATACATACATAGCACAAACCATAAATTCAGTTAAAAGTAAAAATAAAATTATCCTAGATAATGGCTAAAAAAATAGCCGAAATCGCTCGGATATATAGAATATTTGAACAGCTTTTACATATTTTATATCCAAAAAAGAAACGCTTATCCGAACACCAGCAAAACTGAATAAATACCGCACTATCTTTCCGGTCGTCTTTAAGAAAACTTGTATACAAGAGGGACTGCTACCCTAATATACAATTTTATGTAATGCAGTTTTCATGCGGTATTGTAAAATTTTCATTTTTCGGAGGCGTTTTAAAAAAAAGGTACCGTATATACTCGCGTATCATGCGACTATTGAAGACCGCGAGTATATACTGTATTAGTTTTTTTTAAATTAAATATGTTTTTGTATCTGCGTTTTGAGAAGTTCTGATCGTTTATTTAGTAATTTGCGTTGGTTTGGGGAGCTGTTTATAGTTATTTTACCCTTCCATACAGAAGAATGCACAATTATCACATTTTCAAAAGTGAGCACAAAGAAAAATTCTGTAGTCGATAAATGCAAAATTTAGTGGAATCATCTCTAAAAAGAGGATATATGGCCGCCTAAGAATACGTAAAGTTCAAATTTAATAAACACTTACAATTGCTAAAGAGTGTGGAATCGACGGAAGAAAAAAAAAAAAAAATGAAACTTACTAAAAACTTATAAAATCACAAATCGTAGAAAACAATAGCTTCATTGGCAGAAACTCTTTCGCACTAAGATATAATACAGTGGGGAAGGCCGATCTTGGAAGCGTGGTATTGCACTCAATTTGAAAATTGCGGTTTGACAGGATAAATAATGACTTTTTTTTTTTAAATCGTTACCGGTTTTTGATGAAATCGGTTTAATGTTTAGATTCAAAGTTGGGGTGTTTAATTCAGATGATCAGTTAAAGTCTTTTCAGTCAGTGAGTTAAGTACCATACGTGATAAACGTTTGGGCGATTATGTCACTAGTTATGATTGCTGAACAGAAAATCTTCCCGTACGCAAGTGAATGTAAGGAACTAGACTTTCGAATTTTTCATTCTTAGCTGATTACACCAAAACGCACATTGTCCTTATAGCACAACCGTATAAAATTTATAATTGACATCTGTTTGGTTTTAAATTAAAAGGATGATAAATTCCATAACGAACAACTGTATTTCTACAATATGATCCAGAGAATAAAGCAACAGTTAACTAAAATACATAATGTTGCATTAAAAGATTTATAGTACAATGATTTTGGCTTTCCTACCGAAAGTATTATTTTATCGATGTTGAAAACAGATGAATTGGAGGCGAGGGAAGAGTTTATGAAAAAAAAAAAAAAATTGTCCAATAGATAATTAAACCTTTATTCATACTTAATTAGTTCTGTCAATTTACATGCAAAATCTAAAAAAAGTATTCAAATTACGTCATAAAAATGTAACCAAATATAGGTAAATTTTCAAATAAAAAATATTTCTTTTTTTTTTTTGCAGAAGTAACAAGCCACAAACGAAAAGACTAAAAAAAAAAAAAAAAAAATTCATCTCTGAAGCGCCATGCCGGTCAAATTTGATTAACCTATCACAAAATGGAATTTGTGAATCTGCGCTTACAGAAGTTTTTTCAAATAACCTGCAAAAGGTTCTAATGAATTGAACGACGATGGAGTTGCCGAGTTTACCTACATATTTTCAAGGTGTAGAAAGAGCAGTTAAACTAACTACTGAATCTTCACAAATTGTATATGGACAAGTAAGGTACAAGAACATCATTGCTATATCATCATGCCATCAAATAAGACCTTCATTTACTTCAAGAGGAAATAATACTGAATAATCAAGCTATATTATGAGGTCATATATTATACAGCGCATGAGTTTTAGTGTGATTTTCAATAGATTTGGTTTATGTTTTTAGCGCATATAAACACCTCAATGGGTTGTTTAATGCCGAGAAGATTCTTAGGATGGCGTTGTGTGAATACAATATGTAATCTTTGCAAGAAATCAAGTTTCATCGACGTATTTTTTGTAAAGAGATTGTCAAGAGCCAAATATATTGATGGTATTAATTTTTTAAAATGTATTGCTGTATTTTTACTATAACTATTTATTTTTATACTTTCATAGAGTTTTGACCACAGTTTGGGTGTTAACTATTTTCCTATACCTTGGAACCTAACGAGTGTTACCAGCGTCAGAATGGAACTGGTATGAACGGCAAATAAGAGGTGGTTTCAGCCTCCTCAAAACCTCTTGATCAGAGGCCTGGCTGTTGGATGTAGTTTATCGTCTTACCCAGGACACGGATGTAGTTTACCGTCTTACGCATTTGCAATAGAGAATCCAAATTGAATACATTTTGCTTTATTTCTGACCAGCAGTATTATGGTGTTATATACACTTATCTATTTTTTTTGTTTTTATTAATTTTAATCAAACAACTGGTGCAAGATCCTATGTATTGATTAGCATTTTTTTGGTAATCTTTCAGTTTTCTTTTATCGCATACAGGGAAAAAAAAAAAAAAAAAAAAAAAAAAAAAATGGATATTTTGCTTGTGGAGATTCATAATTAGAATTCTGGATTTTATATATTTTCCCACTCAATATATCTAATACAAAGAATATCAACTTTATTCGGATTTATTCTTGAGTTATTTCTGCATATTGTTTCAGATAATATTTAAACCTCAATGCTCAAATTTGTAAAAACGTAAAATTTAATTTTTGGTGTCAGGGCTTATCACATGAACTCTCAGTTTTTGCTCAGAGTGCAATGTTGACTTCCTGAAGGAAAAGCGAGGAAAAAAAAAAAAGAAAAAAGAAAAATCAAGCTGTCCTAATATCACAGACGTTCGAGATTTGTACTTGAGCGTTTTAAAATATATCCATTGGAAAGCTTATGGGCAGAAGCATGGGGCATTCTTAATATCTGAGAAATCAAAGCTACTTTATGATGTAAGAATAAAAAAAAACTGCTAATCTAAACTTGGTTACGATTGCAATTTTAGCCCATTAAAGAAAAGGAAAGAAAATATTTTGATACCATCGCATTAAATGCAGAATTAAATAAATACATATCACATTCCACCATAGATAAGGAAACAAAATCAAGAAAGCATAAAATTAACATCGATATCTATCTATGGGATGAGGTATTATGATTAATTACATTATTCGGACTGTTATCCTCATCTTCATTGGCATATTTACAACGTTTTGTCCGTTGTGCGCTCCGGTCTTCTTCAGGTGATTGGAATTTCGAACCAAAATATTTGAATATTCTCACTATTTTTTTTAAAAGAATCGTTTTCCCTTACAACATTCCCACCCCCATAAGACTATGTAAACGATTGCAAGAACTGGTTATCCATAAATACAGAAAGAGTTGCCACCGTTCTGAAATCATGATTGAAGGGTTTTAATTGTGGAGGAGTTGCGAAGGCTCTGACTGTCCACCAGGAAGTAGAGTAGGTCGTCAGCGTCACCTGGAGCCTCGAGACAAGCAGTCAGCGTCACCTGGAGCCTCGAGACAAGCAGTCAGCGTCACCTGGAGCCTCGAGACAAGCAGTCAGCGTCACCTGGAGCCTCGAGACAAGCAGTCAGCGTCACCTGGAGCCTCGAGACAAGCAGTCAGCGTCACCTGGAGCCTCGAGACAAGCAGTCAGCGTCACCTGGAGCCTCGAGACAAGCAGTCAGCGTCACCTGGAGCCTCGAGACAAGCAGTCAGCGTCACCTGGAGCCTCGAGACAAGCAGTCAGCGTCACCTGGAGCCTCGAGACAAGCAGTCAGCGTCACCTGGAGCCTCGAGACAAGCAGTCAGCGTCACCTGGAGCCTCGAGACAAGCAGTCAGCGTCACCCGGAGCATCGAGACAAGCAGTCAGCGTCACCCGGAGCATCGAGACAAGCAGTCAGCGTCACCCGGAGCCTCGAGACAAGCTATGAAGCTGTTTTGTGGCTCTTGTAGGCTATTCATTAAGGAAAGAGTATTACATATTACAGCTCTCATTGCACAAAGAATACAAATATTGCATTCTACAAGCTATTTGAGCGATGTCCACACTTTACTAAAGTTTTGTGCGAGAGAAAAATATGTTTAGCAACATAAAAAAAAGGTTACACATTCTATAGTTTACATTAAGACAGACTTTTTTTGGTAATTTATGAGCCGGTGCCTCTTAATCCAGATAAAATTCAGAGCGAGTTTTTGAATTTCAAGCGATTGCCAGACCAATTCGCCAGACGACCACAGGTGTACGAACACTTAATTGTTTACATGTGCCGCTCCGTTGATTCTGTTTAAAGACTAGACTATTTTTTATATTTAAACCTAATTAAATTATTACGCGAATACCGTTGGTCCAGTAAAGGAAAAAAAAAGACATACGAATAAGGTTCTGGAATCAATACTACCTGATAATCGGTTTGTATCTGTACTGACAAGCGTGGCTTAATGAAATACAATGATTGATATCGTACGATGGTAGGTTAAAAAAATTCATAGGCTAACTATGAAGGAGTGATGATAGACTTAAAAAGTAACTAGTAGCGACTTGTCTTGAAAATGGACAAAATCTGGCATTGCGATGTTATCAATTACACACAGAAAAAAGGGTTTAGCCCCCAAAGGAGATTTCTGTCGATAGGGTAAATTAATTTATTAGGGCAAGAGAGAGTCTTTAAGATTACCCAAGGTGTGAACGTCCTTAAACTGCCACCAGAGAGGAAAACATTCACCGTATTCACCACAATGATGGATGACAGGCGATTGGCTATAAATCAAATAGCCAATGTTATTAGAATATCCCGTTATAGAATAGATCATATTTTGTATAATGAACTTGATATGACGAAGGTTTCTGTTAGTTGGGTGCCACCTCTTCTGACACATGATCAAAAGTGCACAGGGTGATTACATCACGGAAGAGTCTGACATTGCGGGTAGATCCAGCTGGTTTTCTTGAACCGTTGGTGAGTGTTGGGTTCATCACCGAGCCCAAGGAAAAAGAAACAGTCCATGCAACGGAAAGAACCTTTCCTCATATTCTCTAGAGACAAATATCGTTTCATCAGCAGGAAAGGCGATGGCCTCAATTTATTTTGGGATGTAAAAGCATAGCGTTTATTGAATATCTTCAAAAGAGCCATACCATATAAGGAGAGTACTATGTCAACTTTCTGGGACAGTTACGAAAGGCTATCAAGATCAAAACACCAGGAAAACAGGACGAACAGAGCAATGCTCTATCACACATTCTTGGTTTCAAAGGCTGATTTGCATGACTGTGGCTTTGAACTGTTTAATCATCCTACCTATTCTCCTGATTAAGCCCTAATTTGGCCATCCGTTCCTCAACATAAAAAAAACAAAACAACTACTAGTGCAGTGGCGATGACGCCAAATCTGCTGTAGATATGGTTTGGTCAACAGGATGAACTGGATGCAAGAACTGCAACACAGATGGAAGAACTATGTTGAAAAAATAAACTTCATTTGGTCACATTCCAAAGTATCTTAGTCAGACTATGAACTTTTCAGCCGATACTCGTAAAGGGAATTATGAATTCTATGTTGCCATTAATTCAAAAATAGTTTTTCTAACCTTTAACGACATGCAAATATGTTTAAACTAATCCGAATACAACAATAAGCAACTAGTTTAAAAAAAATTCGTAAAATCATATATATATATATATATATATATATATTTAATGAATTCATTATTTCCTGATAGCAGAAGTTAGGAACGAACTAACATGCAATGACGCGAGAAACTGGCCAGGTACTACGTACACGGCAGCACGCATCATATTGAACTCGGCGTATATCAACAAGGAGTTATTGTTCGATGCTACTTTACAGCCCTATTGGGGGATCATTAATTTAGATTTCTTTCTGCAGTAGACGAACACATGCTGAGTCTGTCCTGCGGTAATTGATAACGGCATGAATTCTAATTTAACAATTAGAAGAGAGTGAACAAGATGCGTAGACCAAAACCTAGTTACGTAAATAATGACCAAAGCTGAAATATTTACAATGTTGGGATGTAAACATCTCCGGATAGGTGTAGTCAAAAAAATAAAAAACATGTTCCTTCAAATTATATATATATATTTACACAAAAAAACTTCCCGTTATATATAATAACGTCTGTGTTTAGACAGTTATAAAGTTAAAATTATATAAATAAATCTAAAGAAAATAGAGCGAGATTATATATATATATATATATCTGGCTTATGTTACAGGGTATTCCCAGACGAGGCTCTTCCGAGGGCGGAGTCTCGTTTCGGGAAACTGTTTTTACGTGGTCTATAGGGAATTTTTGCCCGAGCCTACGGGCTCGGATACCCCACTTTAAACTCTGCCTGGTGCCACATCTTGCTGCGTGGGGCAGCGGGTAAATAATTATATATATATATATATATATATATATATATATATATTCCAAGTGTAAGGTAGGTTGATACCAATGTCCATAAACAATATTTTAAAGAAGGTGCTCAATACAGAGCAGAGCTTGATAATAATATTAGCAATTATAACACAAACATGTTATAAACCGCTATCACCACCGCCTGAAGAAGCCTATACAGCGCTGAAACTCGATTGAATTGATATAGCGGTTTGTAGCTTGTTAATATATAATTAATGAATGTTTTTTTTCACTTAACTTCTATTCATTAACTTTTTCATTAAATCTATTAACACTATCCCTATCTTCGATATTGAGTACTCTACCACAAAGCCTGCTTGATTTAAACCATAACTGATCAGCAAACCACTGACCCCCCAAAAAAAGCCAAACAAAAAACAAAAAACAAAAAACAAAAAAAATCAAAAACAATAAAAACAAGAAAAAAAGCCAAACAAAAAAAACAAACAAAAAAAGCCAAACAAAAAAAAACAAATAAAAAACAAACAAACAAACAAAACAAAAAACAAAACAAAAACACAAAAATCAGCAATTTTGGCTTGAAAAAGAGTCTAAATTAGCAATATTATATAGGAGAAAAATATGTGAGAAAGTGGAAATTGATTTCTTGTGACGCGTTTCGTCATTTGGGACTTCATTGGACTAGAATTTGTTACGTTGGTGCAACTACACATGCGCCGGGATGCTGGGAATTTAGAATTGTTATTTATTTATTTAAGAAATTTTATTACTTAAAGCTTATTTTTAGGAGATACCCGTATTTGAGCAGACGCTGTTTATTAAACAGTATGTTTATTTTCGTCTACCTGACTGAACATTAAAGAAATCTCATATATATATATATATATATATATATATATATATATATATATACACACACACACAAGAGTCGCAAATGTTTTCTGGTTATAATGTACATTATATATATATTATACTTTATTTTCCATATTTTTTGCTAGATGTGTTTCGGGTCTTATGACCAGACTGTTTATTTCTTATGTTTAACAATTGTCTTGTGTGTGGTAGTAATCCCAATTACTCTTGGACTGGCAGAAAAAAAGTTTAAGGGTTAATAAAACAATTACGATTGGTCAGAGAAAGATGAAGTAATGAAGTCTTTGCTATTATCTTTATGTCCTTTGTATCTTTTAAACCGTTTCATTTTTGTCTATAGAGTGTATTTTTGCTAACACACAAAAAAAATATTAGGTGGGTGCAAAAATAATGACGTAATGTCGTTTTTTGACGTTAAAAATACGTCAAAAAACGACATTATTACGTCATTATTTTTGCACCAACCTAATAGTATATATGCATACACACTTATGGTATTTAGTGTGTGGTCCGTCTAGTATGTTTGTTTTTGCCAGTATGTGTGTATATATTCGTTCTCCGTGTATTATATTATAAGGAAATCTATACAGTAACTACATGTATCTTGTATGGTGGGTGTGCGCATGGTTCACTTAATATGTAGATATACCTTCTAGATTCAGTAAGGAATTATCTATAGTATAGACATAATCCTAAACAACACTTTTGAATTTGACACCAAAAATTATATCCAAACCCTAGGTACCGCGATGAGAACCAAAATGGCACCAGCATATGCCACCCTAACCATAGCTTACTTAACCGTAAATCTCTAGGAAAACAAAACCCCACTTCACTAATTCTTGGAAGCGATACTTAGATGATTGCTTCATCTTCTGTAAATCCTCATGGGATGATATTAACCAATTACACAACGTACTTCAAAACTTACACCCGAAGATCAAATTCACCCAAGAACATAATTGTAACGAACTGCCATTCTTAGATATACCCATTAGAAATAGAAACAACCACACAATCACAGATATCTTCCACAAATCTAGAGACACTCCACAATATCTTCATCTCAAGAGCCATCATCCAAAAAAGCTGTCTAAAATCCATCCCCTATAGCACGTAGAATTTGCACTATATTTGCCGACGTTTGAAGAACCATAATCTCTCCATTTATATATAAAAAAGCAAAATGACATCATTTTCTACCTTAGGATCCTTTCAACCAACAACTTTTTCAAAAGTAAACGTTGGCGAAATACAAAACAATCAAGACACCGCAATAATAACGAAAGAGGGGAAGTTGGAACGCGTTTAAAATAAATTTTAATTCTAACTAATTAATAAAATGATTAACAAGTTCCACAAGAGTATAAAATGGAAAGAGAAACTCACTGTCCCTCGATCAATCGTAAGGAGCGCATAAAAAGCTCCTTTTGTCTACATAGTCTGCAGGCCACGATTCGCCGAAATGGCAGCATTTAAGGGACAGTCCTGACTGTGCCGCTGAATAGGAAGACACATGGTTTTCTATTCAACATTATGCTCGGTTTATCACCTCAGAGTTCTTGAGGCTGTGTATATAAAATTTTACCATCGAGCCTATAAACAATTATTAAACCAACGAAACGAGCTTAAATTCAAAGTAGGAACAAAAACCAATGTAAAATATCCTAAAAACGCTTACAGTATTTGTTTTTAGGAGGATGACACGTGAAGTGTTGGTTCGTTGGGGCAGTAGCACTTATGTGTGCACATTCACACGCGCACGTGTGTGCGTATACTTGAGTTGGTACTGAATATCACACGATCTTTTTGCGGGTTTCCACACACATAGTTGGACTTATGACTGTTTTGCTGATGTACACCTTACAAGATGTTTCGGCTTAGAATCATGGGCATCATTATCCATAACTTTTACTCTTATTCCTTTATTTTTGGTATTTTGATTTGAATTTTTATTCGCAATCTTAACTCTAAATTTGTTTTATTCATCTATTTAAAATCCCTGCAATTGTACCTGACAATATTTTTGGGATTTCTAATTATTATTTGTACTAGTTCATGAAATCAACTACCAGTCAAACCACTGCATAAACAAATTCACATAGTTCCAAAAATTAAGAAAAACTAGGCCGATCAGTCTGCTAAAGCTAATACAACCCTGTCTTTTCCGTCTCACCGCCCTTTTCACCCCGCCAACTACCCACGTCCATCCCACCCTATAGATTAGCCTTCCACTCCTATGTAACCCTCTTGCGTTCCCTTCCAACTTAATGTCTCCACCGACTATTAGACTTCGTCCTAAAAAAAACAAATGGTTAAAGTGTTATTATATTAATACTGACTTATTTGGATTAAGATCTCTTTCGTTAAATTAATTAGAATCAACCTGATTTGTTCTGCTTATAAACAAACCGTATCGGTCAAATACGACCCAATATAAAAATCTCAAAAGTATAGAGTAAATTCTCGGCTAGGTGAACTACTACTACTACTACCCACTAATCCCTTACCCTCCTCTTTACCCATTCCTCCTCTTTCACCTTCCCTTCCTACTGGCAACCTAATGTTTCCGTCCGGTATAATTTCTCCATTTACGGAGGATATTTCGATCCGAAGAGTTGAACATCTCGGTTTTCACGAAATAAATTTGTAAACGAAATGGATAATTAAAGTCTCCATATTATTATACAGCTCTGAAGTCTATATTGAGCTCTCCCTGGATTTAAATCCTCCTGTCTATTATCCCTTCCAGTCACAAACTGGTAATATATATATATATATATATATATATATATATATATATATATATACACACTGCTTGTTTAAAAAGGATAAAAAATAATTGATGCATTTCCAAGTGTGTGTGTGTATGTATATTTCCGGAAAGTGCGTGAAGTATTGTTAAGAAAAAAAAAAAAAAAAAAAAAAAAAATCAATGTTAAAGTATGAAACCCAGTCAGAGAATTAAACGATCATTTGATCTTTGAAGGAGTCCTCAGTTACCCAGCAGTTCAGGGTATTCAAGAGAAAAAAAAAGATCTTGAAACATGTGACGCACCATTTTCCCTCGAAATGTCTCATCGGGTTAGGATAAAAGAACCATCAAATGCAATTTGGAACTATTTTGAAACTAACTGGAAAAAAATAAATATACGCAATTCTCCTTGGTGTCTTTAAAATATTCTAAGTGCTATTCAGAAATTCGGCAAGGCGCGAAACGGCATCAAAAGATAAAAATCAAATTGTTCATTTACTGTAGGAATGATTTCAGAGTGTTGAAATAGGCTGAGAGACAGAAAACCTGTTTAAAAATTATGCTACGAAAATTTTTTTTGTACCACTTCGGAGACATTTTTATTATAAGAGGCGTCGTTTTTCATTTGTCTCCCATTAATTTTAAGTAAAGCCAAAAGAATCAATAACAAGAGCGCGAAAAAAAATCTAAAATATTAAGAGAAATTAAGATAGAAGACAACGATAGACATTGCATTTTAATTTTTGAAAATCAAAGTGGAAAACGAGAAGCCAAAAGAGAGTTTTCACAAGTGGAAAGTTATAGAACTTGCGGTTATATTATTTTTGCACCAGCCTAATATATAGACAATTCACCTGTAAAATGAGATCTTACCAATCTAGTGGTGCGTTCAAATTCATAGATTTTAGGTACCATAGGTTCAAAACATTTAGCATGAATATATATATATATATATATATATATATATATATATATATAAAAGAGAGAGAGAGAGAGAGAACTAGCAGTATAACCAATCTTCGACCGGGTGTTTCATTAATGGGAATTTTTGACATTCAATTAGAGCAGTTTAAGCTTAAAGTCAACCCACCCAAAAATCAATATTAGTAACAAACAAGTGGTGGCAAGTGAGGCACATCCCCAAATGTGTGTGTGCGGGGTAGAAATTTGAATGGAGGGTAGTCCTGTAAAGGGCCGTTTTTGTGTTCTTCATCTTGCAAGGACGGAATCGTTTCAATGGACCTTAATAATAATATACGATAATTTTTATTTATAATATAATTTTTTTCCTATAATTCTAATAACCTTTTGCGTTAGATTTCAACTCTCTAAATTGATTGTACAGACATTATTTTTTGCCTTTTATTTAGTTTTTTCGATTTTACACCTTCAAGGTTGTAATTATTTTTAATCAATTTGGACTCAAAACAGGCACTGAAGAATTATCTCTCCCCCCAAAAAATCATCGAAACCGGATGAAAACCGTGGAAACGCATAAACAACATCCAAGAAATGATATTTGTGGAAAAAATGATAAGTCCGCAACGTCTATTTATCGCTCCTCGACACACAGGCATTTATCAACCCACTTTACATCAGAGGGATTCACAGCCTAGGCGATATCGTCCACCGGTGGGCGATTGCAACTTTTGGGTGAGCGAGATTATATAACTGAACAGAAAAATGGAAAGTTTGGTAGGCGACATGATTATGAGCATTTAAAAAGTATTTCAACAGATGCTACCCGAAAATATATTCAAAAGGAGATATGCAAAGAACAAGGATAAAAAAAAAAAAAAAAAAAATCAGGAGACTAAATGGGAGTTACTACGTGACATTCCAAGATAGAATTATCCGTGCAAACAAAAAAATATGTTGCTATTTTCTATAGTTTGGTTGTTTTATCAGCACATCAACGGTCTTGATTCATTTAATGCTGAAAATTGAATTCTTATTGGAAAATATTTTAGAACTTTTTAAATTTTATAATTCATGAAGTATAGTTGAAAACTGATTGTATAGTTAGTATATAGGTAAAATTTTTATGGTTGTATAATTTCCTCAAGTAGGTCAAAATGGTTTTTATATTTACGTTTCTGAAAAGTTTCTTAAGGCTATTCTATAGTTTTGAGAAAAGTCATTAATATTCAAATAGTTCTTCACACGAAATAAAATTTTGTTTCGGATATAAATCAAATAAGAGATGACCAAAAACAACTTTGCCAGTAAAGTCAGTTACGTACAAGTAAGAAAATTTTTAGAAACCAGTAAGAATTTTTTTTTAAAAAACAAATTTAATCAATTTGGACTCAAAACTCAGGTGGGTGGTGTAAAAATCTTTCTATGTGCAAGGGTGTGTGTGTGTGTGTGGGGGGGGTAACGCAATAAATAAATAAAAAGGTTAGAACGCCTGATCTGTTTGTATCGATCCAGGGTATCGATATTGACTACTTTAAAAGGAGATTTCGGTGTTCAAACTTGCCATATATATATATATATATATATATATATATATATATATATATATATATATATATATATATATGTATGTGTGTGTATGTGTGTGAGAGAGTAGAGTTCGAATTCCTGTCGAATCCATTACATTCACTTACGTGCTAATACCCTAGGGAAAGGGTGTGAATCCTCTTCTCTCTCCAGCCGTGGGTAAATAGAAAGACAGACTGGGTTCTATAGCATTGGATGGCAACTAGTCTAGAAGGACAACTCTGAATTCAAAACCTGCGGAGGGTCGTTTGAGGACCTGGTGGCATGTAGTGCACCGGGTCTCTGTATTCGGCCCTTCAAAATGTGTGGATGGTCCTGCACGGAACCGTCACCACTATAATCAAATCTCATGTGCTGTTGTCGGGCTGTCGGTTTCCTAGGAACTGATCTGCTTGACCCTCATACGCCGGGTTCGAGGATATATATATATATATATATATATATATATATATATATAAACAAGCAAACAAAGTCGGACAAACAATGAAAATCATTTTGCTACCAGTAATTGTAGTAATCCTAACACCATTTTCTCTGGGTTTATGTCTTGCATATCATCAAATACTGTAGCTCAAGTAAATATATAAGCTTAATATATGCAGTGTTCATATATAAACAAGTACTTGGAAATAGATAAAGAAAATCAAACCAGGCATACAATTTAAACAACTTTTGATAATATCCGAAGGAAAACTAGTTCAGAATCCACCTACCCATTTCCAAGAAGATATATCTCCAATGAAACAACCGATTACAAGAAAATTCCTGAGGAAATTACAGAATAATTTGAAATTCTTGAAACCTTCGAAATTTTAATATTTTTAAATGCTATTTTCCTTATTTATATTCTACAGCCATTAAAAATCTATCCCGAGTAGAAATAAAACAGCTTTTGATACGATTTATGCTCAAATACTTTATTCTTGGGAACCAACCTGACATGTTTGATAACGTAGAAATTAAGCTACTGAAACGTATCTGAAAGCGATAATCCGGTTGCTGTAAGAATTACATTCATTTTTTTCATCCGATTTTATCAAGTTCATTATTTACCGTTGGTAACAGAGTTGCAGCAGGTGACAGTATTTTAAGAACATCTTAAAAAAAAAAAAAAAAAAAAAAATCCGCAATTGGAAAACTTGTAAGCAAAGTGAATTAGTGCAAGATTTTAAGATCATGTTAAAGTTTCAGTTTATTTATTTTGGGTTATATCCATTTTCTGTTTAATATACGAAGCAGAAACTTATGTTTAAACTCAAATTCACAGTTAAACTTTCAAAGGATTCTTAAATGGTATGGGAAAGATTTTGGTTTTTTAATACATAAATAAAACAGCAGCAGGCACCAAACGTTATATTCAATTAACTTTGAAGTTAGATAATTTAATATCAAATGATTTCATGTATTCTAATCCAATGGATCAAAATAAAAGTGTCTTTTTGGTTTATTCCTATATAGAACATTTTCTGTATATTCTACTGATATAGTTAAGAAGCTTATCATAAAGGAGCTAGTAACAAACTTGATCTCCACTGGTTACTGTTGTAACATAGCATTATGAAAGATGAAAAATTGTATAGCAAAAATGTTTTATATGTCCAGGAAAAACTGCTGACCCCCAATCAGCTCAACACCGTTTTCTAAGTACCGCTGAGTAGCCGAGTTATCGAACCCATATCTATTAGGTTGATGCAAAAATAATGTCGTTTTCTCACAGTGACATATGTGAGAAAACGACATTATTTTTGCACCAACCTATTATGATGTCACCAAATTTCTGAAGCAACTCTTTCATCCACCCGTGGGATAACCCTGGGTGGAGAACATGAAACCTTAAAATTAATCTGCCTGTTGATAAGAATGCCGCCTATTTTTACGCCTGACTACATTCGCCGAGGCTTCTCTTTTCTATTGCTGCTGTGGAAGCTTTACTGACTGTTCTCTTTATAAAACTAATCGAGATATCCCTATACCAGCGGAATGAGAATAATCTACCAACGTAGATGTAGGGTTCAGTTCGAAATCCAATGAAGGTTATCCAGATCGATAAGCCCTTGATGAAGGCCGAAGGGTACGACGGCCGAAACGCTGCGAAATGAGGACAATAGTCCGCCTGTAAATAAGGATAATTCTTTATTCTATAAATTCAAACAGGAAATATTCTTTCTATGGGTCTCTCTCAGTCCATTTCACTCTTTAGCATATGTCAATATCATTTCATCACAACAATTACTAAAGTGTTCACTGTTCCATTCAACTGTCGTATCATAATTCATATTAATCAATATAGCATAGAAAGTAATATTTCTGGGTGCTGGACGACTCCTCACCGCCGACTCAACGACATTCAAACTATGAAATTTCAACTTTCTAAAACCGAATAAAATTAATTTATTAAGGATCGTTTTTTCATACATGCCTTTATTTTTAATTTAAAAATTTATTGGAAATTCTGTTCACTTAACATCTAATATTCTTTTGGAGATCATTGTGAAACAAAAAAAATTAAAAAAATTTTCATATATTTCTTCAATTCTTCTTTTCGTCTTTGACTAAGAATTTCAATTTTTGGTGTGATGAAAAGTTTCTTGTAACTAATAAGTCACTAAAATAAACAAATTATTCAAAATCTTTATGATTCAAAACCGATCTAAGAGATGTGCACACTATAATAGCCAACACCGGCCAGCCGGTGTTGAGTCGGTGGTGATGAAATATCCCCTCCCGAATATGTCTACCAATATTCTACTGTCGTAGACAAAGAACACATTGCATAAACTATAAATACTTGAAGCTGTATTCATAAATGTATTATCTTCTAATGTAGAAAGTAATGTACGTGATCTGACCAAAAAGTATCGGGGTTGGTGATATAAAAAAAAAAAAAAAAAAAAAAAAGTACAACACATATCAATTCGTTATATACTCTCCATTGAAGTAGATTCCTTCTGAAGCCACACACTTTATTCAGTATTGTTTCCATTATTGGAAGCATTGCTGGAACTCCCGATTTTTGGTGTGGGGATAGTGAAGAGCTGCCTCGTCACATTGTTTTAGATTTCCTTTACGATTGAAGTCTTGTTCCCTTCAATTGGGATTTGATTTTAGAAGACGAAAATATCACAAGGGAGCGATATCTGGGGAATATCGTGATTTTCGTACCTGGGGAATGTTTTTATTGGCCAAAAACTGCTGCACAAGCCATGGAAACTCTTTGGCGATGACCATACTCTGCACACTTTCCTTCCCAGCACTGTTATAAACCACACAAGTCAGTGAGAAACAAACGTAACATATTCGGTTCTTTAACATGTCCAACTCTAGCTGAAAGTGCTAGAACCATTGCATTTTCTGTTTTATGACCCCCCCCAAAAAAAACAGCTTAAAAAGGAAGCCACTCACTTATGTGCCATGCGTAATACACGCTTAGGCGATCATGTATCTTTCGATACATGACTGACGAGGCAGAATTTTCCTTCAGTAGGTTGTCATTTCTGCAGTAGACCAGTTGCCATGCAATGCTATAAAACACGGTTTGTCCTGCTATTTATCCATAGCTAGGGAGTGGAGAAGAGGATTCATACCTTTTCCAAGTGTATTAGCACGTAAGTGAATGCAACTGATTTGACTGGGACTTTACTCTCAGATTCCTCAACCCTAGCCGCTATACATTAATCCACCGTGCCTCATCTAAAAAGGAAAACCTGCAGCTAAAATCCCACAAATGCGTACATTATGTAAACATTTCAAAAACCATAGTTTTCTACAAAGATAATATATTTAGTTCTTGAACCTGACCTTTCAATGTGGATGTTTCTATCCGAATAATAAAGCCATTTTACGAGGTTTTAATTTACTTCCGTGTTGAATATAAATCGCAGAGATGGAAAATTGTATTGTCTCTCGATATACGTCCAACTTGCACGCATGCGTGCTTCCAACAGTCAGATAAACGACTTTAGGCTTTCAAGATTCCGAAGATGAAGTTCTGTTCATCAATAGGTTAATTGAAAGCCAAAAGGTTGAAACTCCAAACAATACGTTAATGCCACCAAGACGCACGCAATTACCGAGACTGGAAGTGAACGAGAAGTCTTTCTTGAAGAGAAAGGAGAATAAAAGTATAGTTTTCAGAAAGACAGAAGATAACGATTGACGTTGCATTTAAATTTTTGAAGATTGTAGTTGGCAGGGAAGCAAGAAACCGGAAGAGTGTTCCACGGGTGAGAAGTGCGAGAAAAATATTGGAATAGAACTTACGGTTACATCTAGCGATTTCAACAGTAAAACGATGACACCTAGTAACCTAGCAGTATGCAGTAGGATTACATTCACGGGGAGAGATCATTTTAACAAATTTAATGAAAATATTTATGGAAAAGAGAAACGGAAGCCACATCACAGCAGTGGGGATGTGACTGAAGTTGAGATGCCAGGTCAGGGTCGATAATATTACAGACCTTTCTTTAGATTTTACGAAAATCACGAGATACATATCCGGAGAACCAGACCAGATATGGCAGCAATAATTAGTGCACAGACGGAAGGAAGACAAATTTTCAAGATGGAGAGAACGAAACGTGTGAACAAGAAGGCGCAATGAGTTGCTCTTCTGGTAGTTAGCCATGCTGGTGTGGCCAAAAATGTTTCTGGACGATGGTTAAAGGATAGTATCAGCCATGCTGGTGTGGCCCAAAATGGTTTTGGAAGAAGGTTAAACGGATAACATCAGCCATGCTGGTGTGGCCAAAAATGTTTCTGGACGATGGTTAAAGGATAGTATCAGCCATGCTGGTGTGGCCAAAAATGTTTCTGGACGATGGTTAAAGGATAGTATCAGCCATGCTGGTGTGGCCCAAAATGGTTTTGGAAGAAGGTTAAACGGATAACATCAGCCATGCTGGTGTGGCCAAAAATGTTTCTGGACGATGGTTAAAGGATAGTATCAGCCATGCTGGTGTGGCCAAAAATGGTTTTGGAAGAAGGTTAAACGGATAACATCAGCCATGCTGGTGTGGCCAAAAATGTTTCTGGACGATGGTTAAAGGATAGTATCAGCCATGCTGGTGTGGCCAAAATGGTTTTGGAAGAAGGTTAAACGGATAACATCAGCCATGCTGGTGTGGCCAAAAATGTTTCTGGACGATGGTTAAAGGATAGTATCAGCCATGCTGGTGTGACACAAAATGGTTTTGGATGAAGGTTAAACGGATAACATCAGCCATGCTGGTGTGACCCAAAATGGTTTTGGATGAAGGTTAAACGGATAACATCAGCCATGCTGGTGTGGCCCAAAATGGTTTTGGAAGAAGGTTAAACGGATAACATCAGCCATGCTGGTGTGACACAAAATGGTTTTGGATGAAGGTTAAACGGATAACATCAGCCATGCTGGTGTGGCCCAAAATGGTTTTGGAAGAAGGTTAAACGGATAACATCAGCCATGCTGGTGTGGCCCAAAATGGTTTTGGAAGAAGGTTAAAGGATAACAATTTCGTTTTGGAGGAGCTAAAATCTACAAGTCATTTCTTGCCCCAGTAAACCTCTGATTAAAAGTCGTATTCGAGAGTAGCTGCCAGTTTTATTTCGAACCTATCACATTTACTATTAAGACATGAGTAAATATTAGTGCCATCAGCATAAATATCTATCTGGGAAATGACGAAATCAAGAAGGTCGTTACTTAAGATGAGAAACGGCATAGGCTCAAGGATAGAGCCGTGGGGCACCTCTGAAGCGAATAATGATTCATTACTTATTTTTAACGATTAAATTAAGTCACATATTTGGCCAGATACGCCCTTGAGCTTGTAGAGAAGGCCAGCATACCAAACACCTTAGAGATATGTAAAGCTATAGCCTGAGGGTCGCCATTCTCGCCTAAACCTGATAGTCAAATTCAGTAATAAAACATCGGCAGTTGACCAAGAGAAACGAAAGCTATACTGTTTATCTGCAAGAAAGCCGTGTGAAGTGAAGTAGTTAATTAAGATTTGATTAGAACCTTTAGTATTTTGCTGAAAAATAAAAAAAACGTAAAAGACTGATAAGACGATAATTTGAAGGATCAGAAAGTTCAGAATTAAAGACAAGAAGATTCCTAACAAGCTGGAAAGCAAGCAGCAGAAAGACCTATTGTAGAATTTTGAGAGAACAGGAGCAAGTTCCGGAGCAGATATCGCCAAGTCCGCAAAGCCTTTGGAGATAGCAGAAAGGATGGAGTTATGTTCATAGCACAGTAGAGGTACCGTTATAGGGGAAAAATTAGGCAAAGATACTGGAATTGGAAGAAGAGAATTTCCGAACAAAACATTGTTTTATCAGCAACAAATAATACTTCAGACTGATTGAAGAGAAGAGGATTTAATCCTCTTGTTCAACATGCACTTACAGGGCTGCCAGTAATCTATAAAACCAAACTTTTGAGATGCGATACGGCGTCTCATTCTATCAGAGAATAGCGACATTGCCTCATTGAGGACACGCTTGCATTCATTAAGAACTTAAAAAAAAGGGAATAAATACAATCTTGAGAATAGTTTAATCGGAATGACAAAATAAAGATAAAACGAAAAGCAAAGAAATATGACAGTGACTGAACAGAGATCGACGGTTTAAATTGTACAATTATATGTAGTTTGCTGACAGGAATTAAGTTTACAATAATTTAGTTAGCTAAAAACAAAGCTTGGTTTAGTTTGTTTTACGGCATATCAACCACAATAGGCTGTTTAATACTGACACAATTATTATTGCTTGTAATAATTTTTCTTCAAAAAGATTGTATTAAAACCCATTTTTACACTTTCATAGAATTTTAACCCCAATTTTGGTGGTCAACTATTTGCCCATAGCTGGGACCATAAACAGGTGCTACCTGGGAACATCAGTACTTAAGAGGTGGTCCAATGTAATTTGTTGTCATCCCCAAAGAGGGTAAAAACAAGGAAATTACATGAAGTTACAACTGCGTTAAAATATGACAAAGTCTGGCACAGCAAACACGTAGTAAAATCACTTCACATGATAAAATACAGCTAGAAAAAGACTTGTACTCAAATTAGTTCCATTAAACAAATATCCATATACGATATAGGTAGAGCCCAACACGTAGAGAAAACAACTTGCCGGCGATTCCATCATTTGGGGGTAGAATTTGAAGTATTAAAAAAAATAAAATAAAATGGAACCACGTGCTTTACGCTTGTCACTTATTCTGGAATTTCAGGTACTTTCTAAAAGCTAAAGTCAAAATATGTGACTAAGCTAAAATGTATGTATACTAAAATGAAGCAAACAGGTGGAACTAAAAGTATTGTACCATATTAAGAGAACGAAAATTATACAGAGAGATTTTGTGACAAAAAAAGTTAGCTTAAAAGTTTATTTTAGGAAAAGGACTTAGTACACACAGGGCAAATTATGGTGAAGTCGTTTTTACAGACTTATTTGATTGTAGCATAAACTTTAGGATTTTCAGCTTATGTTAAGTTTATTATTGAAGACACCAAACTGAAAATATTTACTTCATAATTAAAGATGTTATTTGCTGATATTCAGCATTTCTCTAATAATCTTGGTATCAAGTCATATCTGTGATAAGCTCTGCGTAAGCACCTTTTGAATGGAATCAACAGAATCCAAAAGTTTTTCTTTATCTGGTAGAGCGCTAACGTGTTAACCGATATATAGGAAATAGGTTTTACAGCTATACTCGCCATGATAGAACAAATTGGTTTAAATTATCATGAAACGTTTCTTGCATAAATTTATAAAATCAAAAGATTTTATACTAAAGCAAAATTTCAAAACAAAGTCAGGATGTTTACGCTCTTCATATGTAGTTTGAAGAAGAAGAAAAACAAACATTTCCGCTTGTTTTTACATGCATCAATAAACAACATGACTTGAGTAGTGATGGCTGGACAAATAACGAATTGCAGAAAAAAATTCATCTCTAAAAAGAAAAATTAAGAGCTTCGTTTATTACAGCGAGTAATTTCTCACGCACACAAACCAAACACGCAATTACATCATAAGTAAACAGGCGCATCTACCCGTTTACTTGTAATAACCTATAAAAATACAATTTTACTTCAGTTAAGTAGCTTCAAGTATGCAGCTTGCGTATAAAGTTTTGGGAAAATATCAAACTATGGACTATTTTTAAGTCAGAAAAAATGTATTAGCCAAGTGCCAGGGGCAAATTGCACTCACCAGAAAAGTACATACGCTTTCAGGGGAAATTTTGAATATTAGCATTTAACTCTGGACAAAGTTAACTGAATATTCGTTCCCTGTATTTTTTTTTTGTCAATGAGATTCACCTTGTACTAGTCCCGGGGCCACTCGAGGTAGAGTTACGTTAATGGGCAATTTGTACGGATAGGAGTGGAAGATAATGGTTAAGTCTAAACTTAAACAGATTAAGAATGTAGTAATCGAGGCAACATCCTCTTGGGAGTTTGTTCTACCGGGTGGTTGTTCGCGGGAAGAAGCTGTCAGAGTGGGGGACTTATTTCTTACCGATAGAATACGGGGAGGATATAGGTGGTTTGCTACAGTGGCATAGCGTGTCCTTGACGTGAAGTCTAGACTGGACGGAACCAAGGAATGCAGTTCGTCCGCACACTTTCCGTGATAGGAGCGACAGCCTTGCCAAGTGACAGGTTGGAAAATTCGTCATCCACAAGGACCGAGATATTTTTGGACTAAAATATCACACATTGAGTGTGCTGGTTTTAATAAAATGGAATGTAGAATAACGGACATATATAGATCTATTTTTAACATATATATAAGTCAGTAAGGCTAAGTAAAGCATAGAGCCCTGAAAGAAAGTATTGTTGTCCAAAAATTTAATTTTGATTTCTAAGATTTGAATCCATTAAATGCCGTAGAATCTTCAGTCATTCCCAATTAAGTATCAATAACGGAAATTCTCATTCAGTTTAACTAAAATACAGACCAACACGAGTCGGTGTGTTGTTAGAGTTTCTGTACTTCAATCTAAGCGGAGAAAAGAACAATGTATTTATGCATGCGAAGAATGGAACCGTTTATTTCGTGGTTAGCATGCTAACATTACGAGTTTAATCCTCACTGGGTGCTACGTCATTGTGTCACTTTTAGCCCAAGAGATATATTTGCAAAAAGAAAATAGACGTACTTGTACGAGATTATCTTGCTAACCGTTACACACATACACACGTGCATTTTGTGAAACGTAGTACGACATAAGGACTCAAGTGACGAGATTTTCAGTGAGAAACGAACTCTAGAGTAGAAGGAAACACGCACGTGGAAAATCAAGAAACTTTCTGAGGATTGCCATCAGCATATTAACACAATTGTAACATTGTACGCTATTTCGTAGACACACACACAGACTCCTACACACACACACAGACTTCTACACAGAGAGAGAGAGAGACTCCTACACAGAGAGAGAGAGAGAGAGAGAGAGAGACTCCTACACAGAGAGAGAGAGAGAGAGAGAGAGACTCCTACACACACACAGAGACTCCTACACACACACACACACAGAGAGAGAGAGAGACCTACACAGAGAGAGAGAGAGAGAGAGAGAGACTCCTACACAGAGAGAGAGAGAGACTCCTACACAGAGAGAGAGAGAGACTCCTACACACAGAGAGAGAGAGAGACTCCTACACAGAGAGAGAGAGAGAGAGACTCCTACACAGAGAGAGAGAGAGAGAGAGACTCCTACACACAGAGAGAGAGAGAGACTCCTACACAGAGAGAGAGAGAGAGACTCCTACACAGAGAGAGAGAGAGAGACTCCCACACACACACACTCCTCTACACACACATTACGCATACGACAAGCCGTTAAAATCCAGTAACAGCAACCACAAAAGCCGTACACAAAAAAGTCTTTAAAAGAAGTCATCAAACAAATATATTCCGTTCTTCAAAAATTGTAGGGTCGGACGGACGGACGTTGAAACCACACAACCCTTGTTCTCAAAATCTTGTTCGATTTTAGGAGGTGGATTCGGCGAATAAACTTTCCACCGCCTCCATATTTAGCAATTCGTTTATTTTTATTACTAGTTATCGATCATGCAGTCTGATCTCCCTTTCTTAAAAAGGGGGAGATACATTTATCAACAGAATATTACATTAGGGATCAAGATTTTAATACAATGCTTTTGTAGTGTTAGTGTTCTTTTGATATTTTTAATGATATAAAAAATCTAACAAAAGAACCAATTGCATAAATAAAAACTTAAATATGCAATAAACATCAACAATGCAATTCAGGGCGTGGCAATCATTGTCCTCCACACTTTGTAAATCTTAAGTAAATGTATGTAAAATACATTTTCTGATCGAGTACTTTTGACTATTAATTTATCAGTATCGGCCTTCAAAGAAATTCAAGACAAGATACCAACAGTTTTTACATTAACTACCTATTTTCACTAGCTATATAAAAGAACAATTCAATACTAATATTTAGCAACCCAAACGCGAATAATTAAGTGGTTTGCAACCCCCCTCCAAAAAACAACAACAAAAAAAAACAAAACAAAAAAACGCGTACTGGCATATATTTAAGCGGTTTGAAGCCAATAAAAAACGAGAAAAAAATCGCGCACTCCCAATTAAGCGGTTTGCAGCCCAAAACGCGCACTTGCATATATTTAAGCTGTTTGTAAGCACGAAAAATCAGTTGAATTTACTAAATATATCAGTAAATGAGTATCGATATGCGAATCAATATTAGTTTATGCTGTAATAATGATGTTGACACTGGCTATCTTCTTGTGGTCGTTTTATAGGAAGGATTAATGTGTCAGACTAAATTAAGAGTTGTTCATTTCATTTAGATTTTTTTTTCTTTGGAGAGAGAAAAGGGGTGATCAGATTCCCTACTATACACAATAACTCGGACGACGTATGTTCAGATGGCGGATGTGGCATGAATACAAGGCGAATCAGAAATGATCAGTTGTAAGATCGTTATTAAAAAAAACGAAGACAAGAATCTTTTCAAATTGAGAGACAAGCGAATAGCTAAAAAGAATTAAGAAAGTATGTACCCAGCAATGCTATAATAATAATAATAATAATGATAATAATAATAATAATGTTAGTCCAAAATGCAGATTTTGTGATAAATATCCAGAAACAATTGATCATCTTGTATCAAGTTGCACGATATTGGCACCCACTGAGTATAAAACCCGGCATGACAGAGTGGGCCAATATCTGCACTGGAAAATTTGCAACTTCTACGGGAAGGAAACAAAGAAACTGGTATGAACACCACCCAGACCCGGTTACGGAGATAGGACCTGTTACAATTCTATGGGACTACACAATACACACTGACAGAACAATCAAAGCCAACCGCCCAGACATTGTTATTAAAGATCACAAACAAAAATGTGCCTCCCTATTGATATGGCAGTCCCTGCAGTGCAATGTATCTTAGAAGATATTCAAAAAGCTGTCGAAATACAAGGACCTTGAAATAGAAATCTAAAAAATGTGGCACATGAGAACATCAACAATCCCTGTTGTAGTTGGAGCCCTAGGATTGGTTGGAAAAGATTCCACTAGACTAATTGAAGGGATTCCTGGAAGTCCATGCCTCAAAGAGATACCAAAATTTGTTCTCAAGTACAGTCCACACTTTACGAAAGCCATTATGTTATATTTTTTTGTCAGTGGAAAGTGTCATGATGCTATTTCTAACCTTAGGTCCCTGGGCAGAACCCGGAAAGAAATGTGTAAACGCCAGAAATAGAAGTACCAGAACCACCGAAAATCAAGTTACCAATCACTTAAGTTCGCTAATTACTACGAGCTTTTATCACGGCGGAGACATGTAACAAACCTAAAAATTTAAAATGAAGAATCAAGTCGGTGAACGGTCAGTTTCGATTTTACAAAATTAACAATTTACCTTCGTCTTATTAGCAAATCCGACAGACGCCCAAAGTAAACCTGGCAAGTAATCTCTAAAACGACCTCCAGTCAATGGTTAACTGTGATAACAAATGGCTTGTAAATTTTAATGCCTCAAAAACAAGACTGCTTTCATTTAATAAAGATTTTCTTCCTTTGATTGGCATGGCTAATATTAAAACTCCAGAAGACCAACACTACCTTTTCTTGGGATCACACTTTCCTTTGACATGGAGTGCAATGATTATATTGAATCAATTGCTACGTCTGTGCCAGAAAATTTTTCATCAGAATTATTTTTCACATTTATGAATCTACCATTGTCCGTGCATTAATAACTGATGCCATATCTGGTTTGGGACTCCTGCAGTACATCTCCAGATTCTTCAAAATTCAAAGACTTGTCTGGAACAATCTATCCAGAACTTCATAACACGAAGTAAAGCATGCTACTAGATTGGCAGCTAGGTCTCACTGTTTTAATGTTGAACTGGCTAGATGCAACCACTACTGCTACTGTAACAGTTTTATATCTCAACTGTGAAACTCCCTTACAATTTCTTACTTCCCTGCAAATAATCTTCAAAAATTTAAATGCAACGTCAATCTGTATCTTCTGTTTTCCTCAATCCTGTTCCTTTGTCCTTTCCTAACTTCTCCTAAAGTTTTCTCATTCTTTCTCATTCCCTGTAATCACCTGCGTCCTAATGGCATTATAGATTTGTGTGAAATAAAATGAGTAAGACATTTTCAAACTGGTAGTCAAATCTAAAGTATCTTATCTATTGAAAGAAAACTAAATGATTCCAAGTCTTTCTTGGTCAGTAATATATCCCTCTACTCACGATCATTGAAATTAATTGCGAGCTTTGTAGACAAACAGAAGGCGAATTTAACTGCATATTAGATAACAATGTATAAATTGTAAGGGAAATCGTTTACAAAGAACACGCTTAAATTTATTGCATTTTAAATTATGACTTTACTCTTCAAGTACAGGGATATTGTGCAATGTTTTTATGTGTATTACCGATTCGAGTTCAGTCTCTCTTAGAGCAAGTCCAGCTGCAAATTACTAGTGTATTGTCTCAGATGGCCGCTAAATACAGCTTTTGCGCTGTATTTACCCAAGAACTCACAAGACCGATTATTTTGCGTGGGCGATTTAGACCCGTTTGATCGGGCAAAAATTGACCGTAGACCTAATATACACGGGATCGAGTAGCTGTCTACTTCCCCAGATAAGACTACCCTTCGACATAGCCTTGTCTGGGTTCCTTTCCATTCGGAGTCAGAGATCGGCAAACAGAGGTTTTGCAGATTCGGTATTTCCCTATGACTTCCCCACAAGACGGGATGTTGCACAAGGCCGTTTTTAACGTAGGGCGATTGCGAGCCCATAGACTCAAAAAAAATTGCTTGTAGACCTCGTATACACGGGATTTGGTAGCTGTCTACCTCTCCAGACGAGACTGCCCTTCGGCATAACCCCATCGGGGTTCCTCTGTCTCTGGAGGCAGCGAGGTCGACAAACAGAGCACCGGCAAACCAAGAAATGTTGCTGTCTCATTGTTTCATGTTACGTTCCCACATTTATACATGTGCGGGTGAGTACCTCATGACTCGGGGTCTAACATGGAGAAAACGGAAAGACTGTCAAAATATTGTTACAATGCAAAAGGCGTTTTGTAAATACCAAGGATATATGCTACGCAATCCAGTAAACGTGAAAAAATGTATTTCGAAAATGGAAATTTGAATTTCTATAGAATTAGACAAAAATATTTACGAACAAAGCTAGTTTCTGCACCAAAATGTATCTGAAAAGCCTGTATAAAAGCCTGTATGTATGCATGTATATATGTTTGTATGTATAGAACAAAATATGAAAGCACTCTAGGTAGAAGCGTAAATCTCTTGCTTTTACTCAAATGGCAAATATTTTTTGTATGGCATCTTTTTCTTTGGTTCAAGTAATGCTATAAATTCAAGCATCCCAACGTCACCATATTGGACGAGGTGGAAGGAAAGTTTTTTTCTTTATTCTTGATTTACTGCCCAAACTCCCAATATGGCAGAAAAATACAACCTTGACTGGATCAATAATTTGTCCTGAAAGAATGGCGACAGGTATTAGCCTATCTAGGAAAAGTTCTGTTAGGATGTCCTCTTTTAATAGATATTTGGCACGTTTTGGAACTGAAGACTCGTATAAGAGATTTCGAGAAGTTGTGAGAGGGGGAAAAAAGGCAAAGTAAATTACGAACGTTTTTATAGTAATTATATAAGTGCTAATTTCTGTCACCTGACAAATTGTGAGAAGTTTTCATTTTCGAAACAGAATATTAGAGTTCTTGAGCAGGTGATTCTTTTTTTTTTTTTTTTGGATAGAAAAATATGGTAGCGTTTTGATTGAAGAATAGACTGAATGCCATTCGTAGAGAAATCTAAAAATAAAAGATAGACGACATATACTGAGAGATTTTGCGAACAGCTTTTCAAAATTATCGAAGAAAATGGACAAATCTCAGAATTGTTATGTCGGGTTGGGTTAATTGGATTTATGGTATATCCACCACTGCAGGTCATTATTTAATGCCAAATTTAGTATATATATATATATATATATATATGACTTGTAAGCTCTATAAGCTAGAGCTTATTTGCTTGCACACTGCAAAATAATTCCAGGTATTACTCTCTAGGACAAGGATTTCCATTTAGTATAGACAATTTGCTTGCACAATGTTAAAAGGTTGCATATATTAATTACACATCAGACTACATCATTGAGAAGAGACCAATTCTTTTCAGGAAGTTTATTATACGACTTGGATCAATTTTTGTAAATAGTTCCTTTGTACTCAATGTTGTAGAACTTTCTTCGAATGCGTGTAAGGTTTGTGCATTCTATCAGTATATGTTTTACCGTGTATTGTTTTCCACAGGAACATTTAGTAGGTGGCTCCCCTTCTAGTATGAAGGAGCGAGTCAGTCTAGTGCGTCCAATGCGTAGCCGAGTAAGTGCGGTTTCTTCCCTTGTATTATAAAGTTTCAGTTTCCTTTTTTTTTTTTTTAAGTGTATTCTATTTGGTAGAGCTTCTTGTGGGTATTTTTGTCCCATAGTTGTTGCCAATTTTTTCATCACTATTTTTCTTGATTTTATGTTTTAGGTCAGTATATCTGATTAGATGTCATGTTAAGTGCGGCTTTTGTTATAAGTAGGAATCGGTTGTTAAGATTCATAACAGAAGACTGACTCCCCAGGGAAGAATTTATAATCAAAGAAGAGGTATTTTATACAAGGAAATAACTCGCAAGTTTATATTTGAATTTCTATGACGAGGAGTTATCGTTTATATTATTTGCATTCTGACTATTGTCCACATTGTTATTGTTATCACAACGTTTCGGCCGTTGTTCCCCCCGGCCTTCAGGTGTATATCAAATTTGTTAACCTACAGGGAACTTCTGAACTGTTTAGTAATATCTCGTTTAGGTCTTATTTCTAGTACTGCTCGCCCGTTGCTCGCCCGTTTCCACCGAGTCCAAATACACACTGCTCGACTCTGGAATTGAACTTACAATTACTATGCCACCAATTTCACGAATGGACGCTTTAATCAACTAGGTCCCATAGGATTCAGTTCAGAATACCCAGATCGATATAGACCTGAGGAAAGCCGGAGAGTACAATGACTGAAACGTTGTCAAAAAAAAAAAAAAAAAAAAAAGATGAAGACAATACTCTGAATATAAATAGAGTAAATAACTCCAAAGTTACAAACTATGGGGTCTGTACACGGTATTTCTGTGCGTCAAAAGAAAAGTTAAATACAAGAATAATCCTGATTTGGTTTGGTTTACGGCCTATCAACCTCAATGGGTTATTTAATGCCTACAAAATTTTCGTTGCTGATATTTTTTTCAAATAATAATAATGCTGGTAATAATTTTTTATTCAAAAACTAATTGCTAAACCTATTTTAACACTTACATAGTGTTTTGACAACAGTTTGGGGTTAACTATTTGCCCATAGCTGGGACCCTAACAAGTGCTACCACTCCAGATCAGAGTGAAATGGGAACACCAGAATTTTGAGGTTGTTCCACGCTACTCAAAACCTCCTGATCAGAGGCATTGCTGTCGGATGTAGTTTATAGACATACACAGGTCGCGAATAATCCTGAATTCGCAAAACATTTAGTTCAGGATTAATCTCGTTAGGTACTATGCTTTAAAAACGAAGGTCACAAGTAGTAGTTCGCGAAATGTCAGTTTGACATTTTTAACATGCATTTATAGATAAAAACAATTATAATAATTGTTTCTGTAACAGTATAAAAATGAAAAAAAAATATTTAAAGTTGAAAATTTGGATTGCAAAAATAACTTTTTTCCGGGTGAATATTGCATTAATAATTTTTTGAGAATAACGATTTTTCCATATACAAAACATATTTAAACTATAAGTGAGGAAAAAATTAATTCTCGAGGTTATTTGCGCATAAGTGAATGTAACAAACTCGATTGGAATTCGAACTCTGCTCTCCGATTTCTTAAAACAAGGAAAACATTTATGAAAGATGGAATCGCAAATGGAAGAATTTGTAACAGCGATAAGGATACAACACCGAGCTTAAAAAAACGAAACCTGTCATGAAAGGAAAAGCACCTGTAGGTTTTGTTCTGTAATTATCAACATAATTACGAAGTGCGTCTCGAGTGATATGGTATCTGATAAACTTATCTCATTTTGGGGACACGAAACTAAACGAGAAAACGATTGTTGTAGTACTGAGAATAACTAATAACTGTTTAGGTTGGAGAGTTAATGCTGGTACGGTTTGAGGTTAAATCGGAGACAAGTTCAATGATGATATAAGGTGTTATCACATTGAATAAATGAATAAGTCTTCGTGTATTTGTGACAAAATTGTTCCTCTAACGCAGCGTTTCTCAACCAGGGTTCCCCGGAACCCTAAGATTCCGCAAAAGATCCCCAAGGGTTCTGCGAGAACAGGTGTGATGCGCTTTTGACTTTTTATTTAATTTCCTATACGTAATATTACTAAACACATCAAATATATTTTTGGTTATTGTAATATTGTAATTGCACATTTTGCCTTGATTTATCTCGTATCTTTTTAACATTGCCAGTAAAGGATAAAATAAAAAAGCTGACGAAGCAATTATCTGTTTTCGATCTGTTTACATTTATATTATAGGTATTTGATATTAGTTACTTATGTTTATTTTTATGACTGAATTTAGAATTTTTGTGTGTGAATGAAAACTTGCTGATAAAGTATTATAAACGAACAGTATGAGTTTTATTTAGATTTACCAAAAAATTTGACAAAGAATTAATTTTCCCTTAAACCAGTTATTCAAAAAATATATACTATGATATTTATCACGTGAACGACGATGAAAAAGAAATGATAAAGATAAGGTAGATAATTTTGTTTTTGCGCAGGGGGTTCCTTGAGGCATAATTTATTTTAAAGTGTTACGCAAGGGTAAAAAGGTTGAGAAACGCTGGTCTAACATCTGCCTCATATCCGTGAGGTCATAGAAATTTAAGTGCCACTCACTTATTGGCCAGAGTCACCAAACAAATTAAAATTGGTGCGATGATTTTTGGTTTGTGGCGTCAGAATAGGAGACGAGAATAAAACATAAGATATCGGAACTTTACAATAAGAAAACTGAATTATTCTGGGCAAATCCTTTAACTACCTACTCACACCCGTTGAAAATTAAAATGGTTTCTATACCTATTTCCTTAACATGCTTTTCTAGAGTAAAGTGTCATGTCAACAGAGTTTATAAAATTTTAACGATCTGGAACGACACGTGTGACAGAAATCCGAGGAAGCACTGAAATGTCGGCAGTTGTCTTCCAAAAGCGAAAAGTATTAAGAAATAGAAAGATTTCGTTAGTAACAAAGAAGAAAAGTGCTTAATTACTACGTACTACGAATCCTCCTATATGATAGTGGATGCGGGACAGTTTCCTCTAGGATGAAGAAGAGCCTTGAGTCGACATGTTTCTACATGACGATAATAAAAATACTATGGCTGAATAAGTGATCAGCGAGAAAATTTTGGGAACAAAAAGGACAAATATACTTAGGAAAAAGAGAGTTGAAATTTCTAGTATACACGAGGAAAGTGGGCATGGAGAATTTGACACTCAAATGATATATTCAAGAGGGGCAGAGAAAAGTAGTGAGTAACGTACCTACTAAACTTGTGTCAATGATGTCAGATAATAAAGGGAATAGAAAAGAGTAGGCAAGATTGCTTCGTGGTACAAAAGATAGGAAATCGTGAAAACCTCGATTTTCCAAATCCTGAAGAATATAAATGTATACTATCAGTTCGGGAGAATAATATTGAATAAGTTTTTGTTTTTTGCTTTGTTTCTTTTACGGCATATCAACCCATTGGGACATTTAATGTCGAAATTTAATGTTTTTCTAAACAAAGCCTTGGATTTAATTTTAAACTGTCAAAAATTTATAAATTGTAAGACTTGTTAGTTTATGGTTATTTTTTAAAATTATATTTTTGAAATCAGTTTAATTGTTTTTTAGAAAATGGAATTTAAAGTTGATCAGTACTTTGAAAAAGTACTAAGTTTCTAGTTTGCTAGTATTTTAAGTTTTAATTAAAACTATTGGAGTTTGTTAGCATGTAATTCATGGTGAATGGTTCATGGCATGCCACACATACCGGAGGAATTTTTTTTTTTCGTATATACGAATGGGTTATGATAGAGTGTCCAATATAATCACTTCTCTCCGAGTTTGGTGTTTATAATGCCATTCTCCTATAGTTGGTTTAATTTTTTTTTTTACAGCTTATTGTTTGGACAGGAGTTTCATAGTTTCTGACACCATTCCCTAATATACACGGTGGAGTAATGGATAATGACTCGGATTGAGGAATCAGAGAGAAAAGTTCGAATTTCAGTCGAATCCATTCACTTACGTGCTAATACCCTTTAGAAGGTATGAATCCTCTTCTAGCCCAGCTACAGGTAAACAGCGGGACAGACAGTTCTATAGCCTTGGCTGGTAACCGGTCTAGGAGAAAGTAAATTAAAAAAAAACTATGTAGTCCTGGCGTACCACATACTATCCAGCGATGATCCCGACTACGGTCGATTGATGGTGAATATATTTATTGATTGTTGGTTTAAGATATGGGATTTTGGTATTTAATTGATCTTAAGTTTTTTTGTTAATAGTAGATTGTATCATTTCCTTAGATACAAATGTTACATAAGGAACCTGGTTAATGTGAAATTAATTTTAATACTGCTGGTATGTAAGGAATTTTAAAATGAAGAATTAAAACTATTAGGTTGGTGCAAAAATAATATCGTTTTTTGACATTTTTTGACGTCTAAAAACGATATTTTTGCACCAACCTAATAATTTGGAATAGAACTTTTATAAAATAGTTTTAATTACTCAGTACAATAGATAGAAGACTTTACAGCTTACTGGAAACAAACGTTAATGTAAACTTTATAAACTCATGCAAAAACAAAACTTACTGAATTAAAATTATTCCTTTACAAAAAAAAATTATGAATTATTAAGAGACTTTCTTGCAGTGTTAGTTTCTTAAAAAAAGGAAAGAAAAGAGTGGACAAAACGTAGATATACAAACGTCATCATCCATCGTTCTGCTTACATGGAAAACTAGTTACTAAAATCTAACTCTTGGATTTTAAGCATTTTCCCCCACTTCATCGTGATTGAAATTAATTTCGCTTATAATTGTAAATCTGTTCTCTTTCTCTTGTTTATAATCACGTCAAAATTGTGTGTAAAAATCAAAGATTGTTTCAATGCATAAAGACTGGATCTTATAGAATTTTTCTCCTTGGATTATGTTTATCATGAAATAAAATTTAACTTATTCCGTTTATTTAAACTCGCGACTAAGACACTACATCTACCCGTGGGGGTAGATGTATCAAAGGAAGCTATTCTATTGATATTCAGAAAAAAGAAAAACGAAACATCTAAGCTATGTTAATTGTTGTTTACGAGAATACTTGCAATCCTGAGAAATAGGCCAAACTACAGGGTTCACCGAAAGTCTTGTCACCATTCGATAAGATAATTTTCGATTTCAGATGGCCGACACGAGCTTCTACAGTTTGAAAGAGAGGTAGGGGGTGACAAGACTTTCGAACAACCCTGTAGGACAGGGGTCGGCAACCTATAGCACGCGTGCCACACCAAACAATTTCCAATGGCACGCAGCTGCAATTGACATCCAGTCAAAACTAATAACTACTACAACGCAAAGAAGCTATTTAGCGGTTTCAAAACTGCTCACTCGTTAGACTCCCATTTAATAATAAAAATCTTTTAAGAACACTTTATATTAATATTGTTTACATATTGCATATATTACTATATAAAATATATTTTAGAACAGGTACATTGACCTTGCCTTGTATAAAAATACGTATGCTGTTGGCACACTGAATGATTTTAAAACCCTAAGTCGACACAGTCAGCAAAAGGTTGTCGACACCTGCTGTAGAATATCTGAATACCTTATTTTGGGATCTGAATTTCTAACTGCGATAAATTGTAACGTGACGCCATAAAACGTTCGTAAAATAGGTTTCTTGTTGCTAACATGAAACATTCAAGTTAATTCTTTTCATGTGGCCATGTAATTTTTATTTTTTTTTATTTTCGTCATCTGATAGAAAATTCCAGAGAGGAAAATGTATTTTTAGCCATAATTTCCGACTGATGTGCACGAATAAACAGAAAACCACGTCCATATTTTTTTCTTGGATGGATATGGCTATTTCGTGTTTATATCACACATGCACACAGTAAATATTAGATTCGTTTTTTCTCATAAATGCAGTTCAAGTTTCTCCGCAACGTTCTATTTTTATAAATCTAAGCAATATCCTTCCGAGTTCCTGTTTTGTCGTTTACAAAAATGACGTATTTTACTCGATGTTGTCCCCTGCCCTCTACGATTGTTGAGCTCTCCAAGCCATCTTTCGTAATGTGTCACATAAATTTCAATTTCTAAGTACAAGGGTATATTTTGTTCCCAATTTCCCTTAAAAAGTTGGTTATCTCCATGATCCGGCCAAGGTATTCATCGGATCCCTCTTGTTAAACCGCATCTACCATCAATTCTATGAGGAAATTGCAAACTATTCAATGCCATATAAGAGGATATATATTGCGCAGAATTTCAGTAGTTTTCTGTTTCTGATCAAATTTTCTTGCTTCTTAATACTTTGATTATCTTTTGGTAGGCATCTTTCGCTATTCCGAAGCGTCTTCGGGTTTCGATGTCACATTTTCCGTCGTCTGTTACAAGAGTTCCCAGATAGTAAAATCTCTGTATTTTATTGATTTTTTGTCATCTCCAATTCGTAACTTCAATCTTGGGATACATCCTCCAAAACTTTATTCTCCTTTTATCAATAAATTATGGAAAGGACTTGAGACAACAAATGTTCTACAGAAGGATGCTGAGAATACCCTGAAAGAACATGTGAGCACTGACGAAATTTGTTTGGGAGGAAATGGAGACAGTAAGGACACGTACACTTATCAGAACAAAAATTTCTAGGGTACATAATGAGGATAGAGGGCTTAGAAAATTTGACAATCACGGGACATACTGACTGCAAGAGGGACAGAGGTAAGTAGCGGATAAGCCCTGCCTAACGAGCTTGTGTAAATGGGTTTCAGGATAGGTTTTTAGGAGAGTTAGAAAAAAAACAAAAAAAACAAAAACAATTTACTAAACGCTACAAATGAAAGGAAATTATGGAGGGTCTCTATCGCCAACGTCCTGAAAGAGCATGGCGCATACAAGTGACTTATTTAAGAGATCAAGGCAAGAGTTTCGCATCGAAACCAGATCACAAACAGATGTTCGATAAATTACAAAATTCTTGAGTGTCTATTGGAGAAGTTTATTAGATCAGCCTGGATTCATTTAATAAAGTTCCAATAAGTTATTACGTTTTCTAGCCGATGTTCTGCTAGCCTGAAAAAATACGGTAAATTCTCGTAATCGTCACATTGATAGTTCTATTATTATTAATATGAATACTGAAGGAAGTGCTAGCGATACGAAGTTACAAGATTTTAGGTAGCGATATATTCTGTTACAAAAACGCCTAATATGTACCAAAAGCAGTAAAACCTTTCTCAATAGTTAAATATTGCTTTTAAGTTTCACATTCTATGCTACTTTCCTTGATTTATGATTGAAACTAATTCTTGTGAGGCTCGATTTGAACCTCTGATCTTCCAGTTCACTACCTCTATCAACGAGCATCCATTTTATTTCCGAGATCATTTGATGACGTAGCGAGTGAAAGATTATCCTTCTGTTTTAATCTGTTGCAAATAAAAGTAGACACTTTTCGCATAAAGGAGATTAATTCCAAACTATAATCGGATTAATTGCAGAAAACGATGAAATTTTTTTTTAAAACTCATCCGCTGATTTTGTGTATATGGAATCATACAATGTCTTTCGTCCCAAATTTCAATAAACCATAGAAAATGAAAGCTCAACAGACATTAATCAATATTATTTCTTTGAAACGATTTATCGATAAACCTCTGTGTTCAAATTTAGTTTACAGAGAATAATTGAAAAAAAAAAAAAGTCCTTTCAGGGTACGTGTGTGTCCACATACTGTTTGTATACTTATTTGAGCGATGTCTTTTGTCGATGTACCAGTGTGTGTTTTCGGAGGTGTGCAATTTGGAATCTATTGTCCATTGTGGGAGTCCAATACATGTAATAGTTCAATTGCCATTTATTTTATTTATATATGCTTTAAAACCAAAGTATAAATGCTTGGTTTAATTCACCACACAAAAAGTGCGAGATTGGAATCTCATTAACCATCATGTGTATTGGTATATTGCTGTTTGTTTTCCTGTACTAGAGTTATCTTTCTTGTGCTGACGATGGCAAATGATATTGGTGGCTCTTGGACTATCCAACCAGGTCTGTGAATTTCGGTGTTGAAAATACTGTAGGAGTTTGATTTGTTTTACGGCATATTAACCTCAATGGGTTATTTAATGCAGAATTTTTTTTTATTGCTGGTAATACTTTTTCTTCAAAAATTTATTGCTGGTAATAATTTTTTTTACAAAGTGTTTTTGGTATTAAAATCTATTTTCACACTTTCATATTGCTTTGAACCCACTTTTTTGGGGGGCGGGTAACTATTTACCCATAGAGGTGCTACTACTACGAGTCAGGGTGGACCTGGGAACACCAGCAATTAAGAGGTGGTTGCACACTTCTCGAAACTTCCTGATCAGAGGCCTTGCTGTTGGATGTACTTTATCGTCTTACCCAGGACGCAAATACTGCGGGACGGGGGGAGTATGTTACAATAAGCTATGAACACAGATACATACTATAGGCGAAAGTTTTCGTACTAGCATAGCATTCTGGATTTAATAATTAATTTCCATACTTTCTTTGGTATAATTAACACCTACTAACATAGGGTACAAAAATACGTAGCCCTTCAGTGTATGGCGTCTGATTTTTTTTAAAAATCCGGCAACACTAAAATTACTATTAGCCAATAAATAGTTTAAAAGACCAAAAGACCTCAGATTTTAAGGAAACTTTATTTAGCAATAGATTAATTTCATTATTATTGAATATATAATAAAATATTTCAGGAAGAGAAATTCCCTCTGTCCTGAAATGTGCTACTAAATTAGTTTCGAAAAAAGCCTTGCACTTTTCAATTTATAGGAGAGTTCTCGAAATCCAAAGAGTTATCACAAACTTTTAAATTACCTCATATATATGACTAAGGGTACGGTATTGTCGAGAACGCTATGTTTGAAGCAGTAGGATGACTTCGTTGTGGTCCTGTTTCCATGGCATTTTTTTTATCGTACTAGTGAATCATTTCTGGTCGATTTTTTTAAAATTCTGACGTTCACGGGAATTTGGTCATATAGGTTAACCTCTCCTTGGTTAGTTTGGTTGTTGCGTGCACCAGCTACACGATTATTATCATGGACTTCTAAGGATTCTATGTTCACACACTACAGTCTCGTGACGGGAAAGCGTATGAAACTGGCAGTCGTGGTCGGTCACTGCTCACTTGAAATTATATACATATATATATTTTCTTGAACATTAAATTTGGCCGTGCAAAATTTCAGCTTTCAGCAACTTGCACATCATTGCAAAGACTCTCCCTAACAAATCAAAATAATCAAGAGACAATTTCGAACAAATATCTGTTGTAACCTTGCTTGAGGGTGTTACACTACAGTTGCCTTCATTTATCTTCGTCCAGCCAGAGGAGAAGACATACGAGTTTAGATTAATAATTCTCCAAGATGGGTTGCCTTCACCACGGCTCCATCTACTCGTATATAATTTTAACAATGAGGAATCAAGTGCTGCTCCGCTGGGATGTATTAATTAACAATAAAAAAAGACGACGCCGAAGTTTTTTTGTTCTATTGATTATTGCTTTCAAATCCGACCGTGTGTTAATCCCCACAAACTCCCAAAAGGAACGACATACAAATTTATTTGCTGATATTTTTCCTAGCAGTAGATCATTTTCTTCTTCCACAAGATGTCAACTAATTTCAAAGATTTAACCTGGTTATCAAACAAATCTGATATTCGGATTTAACGTTGTAACTACTGACGATGGAAATGTCAGATTTTGCAGTTATTTTCTGCGAATGTTGAATATTTCAATTTTAATTTCCTCAAGCATATCAAAGTTCAGAAGCTTTGACCCGAGACGGTAAAATTCAATTTTTCTTTCTCCATCACTTGCCATATTCTATTCCTCCAAAAAGAAAACCCAAAAAATCTTTACTTCAAGACCGTGTGTGGGTGTATATTTGTATTTTGAAAGGAGAAGAAAAAAATGTGTGTGTAAAATTTACATACGTTACGAGTGCCGTGTTGGATTAGAATTTTTACAATATTTTGAAATTCAAAAACATAAAAATTGATTCTTCTCACTAATTTTCTTTGGCAAAGTTTCTATTTTTTAATGGAAGAGGCGATTTAACCAGATTCTGTAAAAAAGAGAAACATGCTTTCAAACTTATTTTACCAGTCTCGGTAAAATAGACCCCAACCCATCCGATAAATATTTTTATTATGATGGCAGGTAATGTTAAAAATAACATCACGCAGATTTAATACGGAAGTTAAAATATTTCCACCCTCAGTTGTTAAGACAATTGTTCTTTTCATTAATTATTAAAAGAAATCTAGAAGTTAGAATATTTTAAGAACTTCAGATATAACAGGCTTGCCAACTCTCCAGATCAAAATAGAGCGGATACTCTGGATTGACACATTTTCATCCAGAGATGCTATGTGTATTGCAGAATAGTTTTGTTCCGCAGTACCTTCAATAAGAAGCACACCGTCCATGGCACGAATGGTACTGACAAGTAACCAAGTATTTGTTGATCACTGTTACTGGATGATTTAATGACTTGACTTAAAAATACTGAATGAATACCATTTTATAAATATATAATATTAGTTCTTAAAACATTATGTTTACCAGTAAGATAGCCTTTTATTCTCGAATTTTAGATCATATTAAAAGTAACGACTTACGTACCGGGAAATTTTTATCTTATACCGAGTAATATGTGAACTACATAATCAATTTAGCTTGACATAAAAGTAAATGAAGCAAGTTTCCACGTTTTACGATAGTGTACCGCCAGTTTTCCAGGTGGCAGTTGCTTGTATTAGAAAAATAAAGTTCTGGCTCTTTTTTTCCATAAGTGAAACCCTCGTTGTATTCGGCCACAATGCAAGCCTTGAACATCATAGCTGTAGAACAATAACTTCGAATCAGATACAAACATTCATGGCTTCCGGGATTAGTTTAATAACGGTGCTTAAGTTACAGTTCCAGAAAGCGATTAAGAGGTTGTTCTCCATAAATTACAATGTTGAGATGGTGTTGGCATTTAACAGGATAAAAAACGGCGATGTTGTAGCAGACGATAAAAAAAGGAGAGCGCGTTTAGAACGATTTGTAAGACAAACTTACTAATTGTAACCAACTTAAATACTTTTCTTGGAAGAAATAAGATTCAGTCTATTGAAACGAAAAAGTTCATTATGTGCCAGGTACTCTTATGGAATCTTAGTTAAAAGATTAAAAAAACAGGAACGTATTAAATTCAACAAGTCCGACACCAACCCGCCATTTATGCCAGACATCAACAATCGTTCTATTTTTCACGAACCAGAGAAGTAATTAAATATAAAGGAAAGCTACGATAAAAGAAAGTTAATCTAAAAATGGATACGAGTGATTTAATTGTGAAAGCGGACACGGATTGTACCCTTTTTACGAAAAGGGCAATTTTCTTTCTATACTTCATTTAGGGGAAGATGTCCTTAAATTTGAAATTAAAAAAAAACTATTTTATCCCAAATGAAGATACGATTCCTATTCTCTTAACATTCGTCTTTATTCCGACTAACTTTTGGACAACCATATTTACGCAAATGGGAGCATTCAACTTTTACAATCAATTTCCATGTACAATTAAACAGGGCTATCAAATTTAAGTAAACTCATTGTCTAATTCAGTATTATACACGTACTGTCAACTGATACCACTTTAAAACCATTCCACGATCTTAATTTTCCTAAAAAAAACAATTTCCAAAGGAAATTAATTTTATATTCTAACAACGGAAACCAAACTACAAAATAAAAATGCATTTACATATAGAAGATTGCGAGTTTAATTAACAAAGAATTTTTCTTTGTCATTTAAGGAAACATTTCATTCTGAATCTATTTTCAAAATCAGGAATTGTATTAAATAAAGATACCGATTTTAGAATTACTTCGAGAGAAAATATTAAAAATAAAGGAGAAAAAAGGGTATAGAAATTTAGAAAGAATTTTAGTTCTTTTGTCGATGTCTTTTAAAATATTTTCTGATTAAATATGAAAACAAAAACAATGAAAAGAAAACTTACCTCATCTTTTTTTTGGCTGTTGTAGTTTAATCTGAATAGAAATAAATAAGACAAAAGATGGATATTCTATTGTATTCTTGGCTTCATAAACTAACATCAACGAAGGCATTCGACTTGTAGTTCAGTAAGGATGTATCGAATGCAGGACTACAACGTAAAAGAAATGTTGAAAGCTTTGAAATCTATATAATAAAGCTTAAACTAGACCGTGGATTACATTCATGTAAACCACTAGACTTATTTTATACAAATTTTACCTTTTGGGATACTTTCCAGACAAACATTGGATGTATTTATCACCTTCGTGTTAAGATAAATTCATATTTAATATAATTTTTTAGTGCTTGTCTTGGAGGATTTTTGATTGGAGCAATTAATGAAATAAACTCATATAAAGACAATTATCTTTCACTCTTGGAATTAATGAATTTTCTGAAAAGCAATAATTGCAATTACGGCATTTTAAAACTTCTTCATATATTTTCTTCAAAATGTTTCAAGGGATGGAAAGTATTGCATCCCATGTAAGATTTTCGTGATATTGGGATCGTCTAATCGACAAGCTAAATAGGGGAACACTCGTTCTTCACCCCCCTATGTAAAATGTGAGAAACCCCATTATAACGAACTAGTTAACAACACCCCTCCCTTCCAAAAGTGTTTTGATTGTTGATTGATTCGTTTTCTACGGATTAACAACACGAGATTTATCTTAACCCCCAACTGAAGCAGGTTGTGACGCAAGGTCGGTTTTTCACTCGGGTCGCTGGTCGTAGCTTGTCTAACCTTTTGGCTTTGATTCGAAGAACTCACAAATGTCAGTTTTAACCTCTTCCTGTGTTACAAAAGCTGTTTCTCCCAAATGATTCTGTAAGTTACGAAACAAATGGGAGTCTGAAGGAGCAAGATCAAGAGAATAAGGTGGATGAAGAATTTTCTCCCAAACCAGTCCTTCGATCTTTTGTGACGTGATTCTTGCTGTGTGGGGTCACGGATTGTCCTGATGAAATATCACCTCTTTTCGATTCACTAAAGCAGATCTGTTTTTCCTCAAAGCTTGGTTCAAACGCTCTAATTGCTGACAGTATATTTGAGCATTAATTGTTGCATTAGGTGGTAAGAAATTCAAAGTGGATTATTCCTTGGCGATCCCATCAAATTGAAAAGAAGAACGTTTTGCCCATGAAGTTCCTTTCTCGGCTGTGGCTGGGGTCCTTCCCCTTTACCAAGCCACTGTCTACGACGCTTAACATTTCGATAAAAGCTCCATTTTTCGTCGCCAGTCACAAGTCTATCCAAAAAAGGTGAAGCAAGTTGGCGAGAATGGAGAGAAGAGCAGATGTCAACTCGGGATTTGAGGTTGTTTTCAGACAATTCATGAGGCACCCATTTTCCAAGTTTAGGAACTTTTCTAAGTTGTTGAAGATGATGATGAAGAGTTGTATAGTTTGAACTGATAACCACTGCCAATTCCTCAACTGATAAAGCAGGATTTTCTTCAAGGGTTGCTTCAAAAAGCTTTTCATCAAACTCAACTGGACGTCCGGTTCAATCTTCATCTTCAAGGGTGAAATCTCCACCTCTGAATTTTGCAAATCATATTCTGCAAGTTCTTTCATTCACACATTCCTCTCCATAAACTGAGTGAATGTTTCTAGCCGCTCGGCTGCTGAGTTTCTTTTCTTGAACTCATAAAGCATTATGTGCCTCAAATGATTCTTGGGTACTTCCATGTTAGCAGGGTTTTAATCAAACTAAATTTAATTTTATTGTTCTCTGAAATAATAAAATAAAATTTGACCAGTTTAAATGCATCTAAACATAAAAATAATGTTCATCTCTATTAGACATTATAAAATACTCTTTAAATTTCGTTCATTTAAAAAGAAAATTAAAATTCGGACAGAACTTATGGGATGACCTGATACTATATGAGGTATTCCTTTAGAACGTTGGCAAAAATGAGTATTCACTACTTTCAATCCTTCGTACCTCTTAGCAATGTTTGTCTCTTTACTATTCTTCTCACTCTTTGTTATCTAAATAAACATTTAACTTGGAAAATGGGTGCCTCATGAATTGTCTGAAAACAACCTCAAATCCCGAGTTGACATCTGCTCTTCTCTCCATTCTCGCTAACTTGCTTCACCTTTTTTGGATAGACTTGTGACTGGCGACGAAAAATGGAGCTTTTACCGAAATGTTAAACATGATAGGTCGGTTACTCTATTTTCCATCGGTCCCTCTTGGTTGCAATATGCCCTGTGAGTGTCAAATTTGGCGAGCCTTGTTTTCTTTTATGTCCAAGAAATTTCAACTGTCACTTTCTGATTATAAATATATGCTTTTTGTTTCTATTTTTCTTGAAATCTCATAATTGCTTACATGTTCTGTCTATGGTATTCTCAACATGCTTCTATTGAACAGTATTTCTCAAGGTTTCGTTTCATCTCTGAAGAGATTGCCGCGCATTCAGTGCCATATACGAAGATTGATATTACATAGTAGTCTGGCACTCTTTTCTTTGTTCCTAAAAAATATTTCCATTTCTTAGTAATTTTTTTTTTAGAAACCACTTTTCTTATTTAAATGTCCTTTCGGATATCGGATCACATATTCTGTATAATAAATGATATTTTATAATTAATCCCAACATCGAAAGTAGCATTCAAAGAGCTAAGCAAGGTGCGTAGAAACATTTCCGACCATCTTCTCTTCCATTCATATCACATACTTCATTCAGTATTACCCTTTTTACTGTAACCTTCTATCTTGAGTAGCTCACAAGACTTGTATTGGGTGAAATCTCTATCTATAAAAGGCAGGATGTGTGTGTGTGTGTGTGTATGTGTGTGTGTAACGAATGCACGGTCGCAATTTTCGATGGATTTGCACCAAAATTTACATGCACATGCTCCAAGTTAGCGGAAAGGACAAGACCGATTTTGCATTTTCCAACTCCCATCGATAGTGGAAATAATCGATTTTTTTATGCTTCTACGGTAGTTTTCATGTAGGTTGCAGCCATTTTCTACTGGCCAGAGTGAGAGACTATAGCTGACTGCCACGAATAGACAGGAAGATTCTATTGGCCAGCATGAGAGCCAACAGCTGACTGACACGAATGTTAACTAGTATGCTAGCATGCAAAATAAAATTGATAGCTGCATTTGTCAGAAGTGGGAAAAATTTAAATCTGCATGGCACTTTACTCCAATTGGCTCATTCGCTTGCTTAAACTCAACGTTGATTCTGATTCGGCAGAACTGGGCTGGGTGTGAAAAAGCATTTGTTGTTAAAATTCTTTTTTCATTCGGTTTTTCCAGTTACGAGTCCTTTTTTAAATCTGATCGCTTTGTGTTCATTTTGTTTAGTTCTTTTTTCGTAACAGATTTAATGTTTAGTATAGAGCTTAGAAAAAATTCGCAGTGTGAGATAGGCAAGAAGTAAGGCATGTAGCAACATCAGCACGGCAAAGGGCACTCCTTTAAAGGCAAGGAAGGGCAAAAATATTTTAAGTCAAGTGATAGAGATTGCTGTATGAGTCGTACGACTTTTGGATCAAGCACGGGCAACGCCGGGCCATGCTGCTAGTGTAGTATAAAAAGCCGACTTTTATTGGAATAAAGCTATGAAAAATAACTCCAATAGGAAGCACTGAAAATGCCTTCCTAAATATTTGATATGGTGCTAAACATATTTTAGGTTAAATTTCATAGATTTGCGAAAAATTCTATACTAATACTATACAACCGTAGTTTACGCAGGAGAAAGAGCTTATATGAACTCTGGTCATCCCAGCATCGTATATATTTAATTAATAATTTACATAAGTGGTTTTAACAATATGGCTATCCAAGTGCTTTTCAATCGTGATTACAGATAATTTGTGTGAATTTCATTATAAGAGATTGGCTTGTTCGACCTTAAAAAGAAACGGCTCAGTGGTGCCGGTTTCAAGTAGCACTCAGAGTACTACCATGCTTATTCTACTTTTGATATGAATGATATGAAACACGCATCTTATGCATCTGAGATGCAATGAAATTTTCGGAGAAAACATATATTTCTGAGGAACACACATACACACACACACATATATATTTATAATGTGTATGTGTGTACCAAGTAAAAATAAAACAAAACTGCATCGGGAATCCTTCACAGAATAATGCATTTTTGGCGCGAATGTGAGAACCTGACACGTAAAGGAACCATTTTCCCTGAGTCACAAGCTGATATTGATTAAAGAGGGGGAGCGTCTAATGGGAGAGCAGGTGCTATAAATAACACTTTCGTGGCAAAATGATCAAACTTGGAGAGATCAAAGGGTAGGTCGAAGAAGAGAAAGACAGGAAATCGTAAGAGAAGGAGTAATAAAGCAGAGAGTACAAGACAAATGGCAAAAGAAAGGAAAAACTGAAGAATTTAATGCCTATCTTGAAAGTAACCTCATTCTACAGTAACACTGATGTCATTCCTAACGTTTTTTCAACCATGATAATTCTTCGAGTGTCCAAGTCTATTTTTTTGGGAATAGTTCTTTTTGCTTTGGTATTACAGAAATTTATAGAAATGTAAGCAAAATGGTTCAAATCTGCATAAGAATCAATGATTACAAAATTGGGACGAATGTTATTCAATGGGAGAAATTTATTATTTATGTCGTCACAATTGGTTTCTCTTCACTGAAGTAGTACAAAATTTGAGAAACATACTTTTAGGATAATATTATTTGAATTTTGAGATAACGTGTTATCAGTAAGCTTATTTATACCGTCAAAAAGTGATGATGTTAAGTAATTTTTTATTGATTATATTTTCTACACGGGAGACGACTTTTTATCTATTCCCTTGTTTGTTAGCCCAGCACACTTTCTTTTATGGATTAATGAATCGACAGCAATCTGGTTCTACCGATAAATTCTCTCGCACTTATCTTGCTTCCTAGTAAACTTTGATCTTCAAAAATTTAAATGCAATGTCAATTATTATATTCTGCCATCTTAATTCCTATTCTTTCATTGTTTTCCCCCCTTAATAGTGTTTTTTTCACATTTTCGCACACTCAGTAAAAAATCCTGGGTAAGACGATATACTACATCCAGCATCAAGGCCTCTGATCAGGAGAATTTGAGCAGCGTGAAAGCACATCTTGATTGCTGGTCTTCTCAAGTGCGCCCTTATTCAGGGTGGTAGCATCTGTTAGGCCCTCATCTATAGGCAAATAGTTAATTTCCAAACTGTGTTCAAAACACGATGAAAGTATAAAAATAGCTTTTTATAGTAAAAATACTAACAATTCATTTTTGAAAAACATATTACCAGCAATACATTTAAAACAAAAATACCAGAAAAGATTAAAAAAAGGAATAGATTTGACTGGAGAAAAACACTTTTTACAAAAATACGTCTATGAAACCTTATCTACAAAATGAGTCCTTAGAAAGAATACATATTCTATTCATACGAACGTATCCTAAAAATCTTGTCGGTTAAATAACCTATTAAGGTGCAGATATGCCGTAAAACCAAATAAACCAAACCACTCTCAGTAATCCGTTGCGTCTTGGTCGCTTTATTGGCTTGGTTGTGAGTGAAATCATAAAAAATAAATGTTATTTCCTTATTCTGTTACGTATATAAGAGATTTTTAACACGCCTAAAATGACATTTCTATTTGGTTAATCATTTACAGTATCTTAATGAATAAATAAATAAAAATGTTATTCAGGTAGTAACACGCGTACGAACAAATGACTGTTAAAAAATAATATTGCACTGTCCAAATGTAATGTCAAATGCAAGCTTCTGTTTATTTTTACTGATAAACCCTGTTGATAGCTATGATACACCATTATCCCACAACACCGTAAATATTTTTCAAGTTTGATTTCCAAAAGTTAAGCAATGTATTAAGAAACGGGAAAATTTCGTTAGAAAAAAGAAAAGAGAACAGAATTGTTATGTAATATCACTTCTCCTTATATGACAGTGGACGCTGGACAACCTCCATACAGATGAAGAACAAAATTAAGCAACAGAAATTTGGTTATACAGGAGGGTGTTGAAAATGCCATGGACCGAAAATATGAACAACGATAACGTTTTATTGACGAAGGAAACAAAAAAGATATTACACTTTATATCAGGAAGAGAGAGTTGGAATTTCTAGGGCACTTTATGAGGAAAGAAAGTTTAGAAAATTTGATATTCACCAAATACATTATAGCTGAGATGTTCAGGACTGAGAAAAGTAATGCATAACTTGCCTACAGAGCTTGAGTTAAGAGATGGCGGTACAACGTTTAGAAGAGATAACAAAAAAGTCAGAATTTAACAAGAGCTAGAAAGGGTAAGAACACCCGGAAAGGACACGGCGCATAGAAGGAATTTAATGACACACTTCTTTGTACGCATTTTCCTGCCAGACGCCATTTTGCAAAATTTGGAAAAGAATGCGTTATTGTCAGGATGGTTCAATCTCTGCTGCTATACGACCAACGTACACCTCTAACATCGTTGGTCCAACACAATAAAATAAGATGCATTACTTTCGGATCGGCTTCTGTATTTGCCAATATAATTGAACGGCTTTTTTCTTTGTTTTCAAAATTGCGAAAGGAGTGGGAGTTAGCAGGGAAAAAAGAAAAGAACATTGTGTTCGCTTCTTTGCGATTCACGTAATGTCCAATGCATAGATTTCCTGTCAGGAGGTTTTTCTGTTTATTTTTACGGAGGTACCATCAATCAACATTTGGTTTAGAGTAAAAAAAATGTTTGTTTGAAAAAAAAATGCTACTTAATTTTTGCTTCCCTCCACCCAACTCTGGCAGAAAATGAAAATGAATGAGGTATAAATTTGTGGGTGGGTGGAGTCTCACGAGACCGGGCCAAAGGGAAAGAAAGAGTGATTGTCGTATGTTTAATGCGGCTTGTAAGTGCAAGTACTACTATACGTAGTGAACATAGTACACTAAAAGTAACTATAAGTGAAGATGGCGATGCTATATATTAAAGAAGAGTTGTTATAACTGAAGTTCCTGGGAAATAATATAGTTAGGAATCATGTTGATAATGGCGACCTGATTTTAAAATATCTGTGTCGTTAGATACAGAAAAAGAGTTATTGTTCATATCTGAGGCCGTTGGCAATTATAACATTAATTTAAACGATAAAGATATTGTAACAATATTGAACGATAAAGATATTGTAACAATAAAGATATTGTAACAATAAGATATTGTAACAATATTGAACGATAAAGATATTGTCACAATAAAGATATTGTAACAATAAAGATATTGTAACAATATTGAACGATAAAGATATTGTAACAATAAAGATATTGTAACAATATTGGAACGATAAAGATATTATAACAATGTTATATAAACAATATTATATTAAGCAATATTTTATAAACAATATCTAACTATATAAATATTTATATATATATATATATATATATATATATATATATATATTATAACGATAATGATATCGTCAAGATATATAAACAATTTATATAAACAATATTATATAAAATAATATTTATATATGAACTAGCAGGATAACCCGTCTTTGCCCGGGTCTTTCATTACTGGGAATGTTTACTGTTCAATTGGAGCAGTTTAAAGTCAGCCCACCCGAAAATCAATATTAGTAACAACAATTGGGTGCAACTGAGGCACATCCTCAAGTAGGAGTGGGACAATTTGAATGTCGAGTCGCCCGGAAAAGGGCCGTTTTTGCGCTCTCAATCTTACTTCAGCCTCATACGCAGCAGCAGTTGAAGAGGCGTTTCTCCTCAACCTTTGAGTCCTTTGATCATCATTTTCAGCCTCGCGCGTAGAAGCATTCAGGTATGCTCTTCTGGAAAGCCAATGGCTACGTTGATCTTCGGACTCAGTGGCTCTGATTGAAGCATTCTGAGAGACATTTTAAGATAGGCAAACTGAACGTTCTAAAGACGATTCGTTATCTCTTATTCGCATGGCGGACCTGGCGGCAGCAATTTTTGCGACCTAGGCAAGTTCTTTTCTTTGGTGGCATGTCTTAGACAAGTATGAATTTTCAAATAGAATGCGTGGGCAAATATCTGAAGAGAACGTTGTAAAGCTACTTGGATCACTCGAATAACTTTAGGAAAGGTTGGAAACATAAATATTGACTAATAAAAAAGGCAAGCTTACTTATTACTACGGTGAATGCAGTACAAAAACTGGCAGGACAATAAAAAACTTAAATGGTGAACGGCTATAAACGACAATGAAAGCAACGCCTTAAAACTGTAGTAGTACGCTTTATGCAACGGTAAAGGTAACCTCACTTGAGAGAGATTTAAAGCTTGGCCAAGAGAAGGGGAATGTGTAATTTGGACTCAAAACCGGCATTGAAGAATTATCTATCAAAGAGAAAATATTTATCTCATCGAAATCTGATGAAAACTGTGGAAACGCATGAACAAGATCCAATCACACACACACACACACACACACACACACACACACACACACACAAATATTTTGAGAATTATAGATATGTAGATATATATTGTAAAAATATTGTTAACAGTAAAAGAGTAAAAACAATTATTAGCAGTGTTCTTATGCTTATTGTTAACAATATTGTTGGTTTAAAAATTCAGAGAATATGCGGTCATTCATTAATATATGGCTTTTCAGACAATATAGGGTCATTTATTAATATCTGGTTTTTCAGACAATATATGGTAATTAGCAAGATGAACAACCCAAGATGTGAGCTGCAAATCGGAGGTGACAAAATCAAGCAAGTACATTGATTTCATGCTGATGATACAACTATTTACTTCTGTTTTCATAGAAAGTTCAATATGTCTAAGTAAAACTGGAATCTGTCCTCAAAAGTGACCTCCAATTAGTTGTTAACTGGGATCATGGCTTGTAAATTTTAAGACCCCCAAAACAAAAAATTAAATTAATCATTGTAGAGAATGATTTTTGTTCTCACTTAGCATGGCTGACGCGAATAGCAACGCATTAAGCCTTCTTGGTTTCACGTTTTCTATTGAAATGAGGTAGAATGATTATATTCAATCAATTGTTAGGTCTTCTGCAACAGAGTTGGTTCACTGTGTCACGCCAGTCAATTTTTATCGTCAGCACTGATCACGCACATTTATTAAAACTACCATTCGTCTATCACCCGGTTCACGCTCCTCCACGGTATTTTGAACAGGAGTAGAGGTTTATCCTTTGTTTCCTGATTGTGTTTCCAGTTTCTTTTAAAGTATTTTTTATTCTCTTTCATTGTCAATAGCCCATTGAGTCTTAGGGGCATTATTGCTTTGCCTGGGGGTGAATTGATTAAAAATGAATTGTCCATACAGGGAATATTACTGCAAAATCTAGTCTGGAGCTTTGTATCTCTGGATTCTCGACTAAATTCATAGAAGGGTCTGTAATGTTATCGGTTCTAACCTGGCATCTCGATTTTAGTCACTTTCTTAACGTCATGACGTGGCTTCCCTCTGTCTTTTCTATGAATATTTTAATGACAGTTGTTAAAATGAGCACTCCTCCTTGGTATTAGGTTGGTGCAAAATAATGACGTAATAATGTCGTTTTTTGACGTTAAAAATACGTCAAAAACGACATTATTACGTCATTATTTTTGCACCAACCTAATACCTCGACCGCATGAATTTAAGCATAATACTAAACCAACTACTAGGTAACCGACTACTTACTGTTGAAATAGCTAGAAGTAACCGGAAGCTCTATTTTAATATTTTCTTCTTTTCGCCTGTGGAACTCACTTCCGATTTCTTGCTTCCTTGACACTTAAAATCTTCAAAAATGTAAATGCAACATCAGTCGCCATTTTCTATCTTCTTGAAACTTATTCTTTTATTGTATGTTATCTTCACCAAAGCCTTCTTATTCTCTTCCAATTCCAGTAACCGCTTGCGTCTTAGTGGCATATTCGCCTTACTCGGAGTGAAATGATTACGAAAAAGTGTCATAAAAAACGACAGAAAATATATAAAAGAAAATCAGAAGGCATATTGGAATAGCATTCCTGAAATGAAACAATGTATCACGAAAGAGCAAGACATCGTTTGAACCAAAGAGAATAGTCTAGCAATATAAACCTTACTATATGCCAGTAAATGCTGAACAATTTCCTCACAGAGACAACTGAGATGGAGATGCTGAGAAGATCCTGAACAGAACATGTGACCAACGAAAATGTTTTTAAAGAAAATGGAAGCAATTACTGCTGCAATTAGTAAGAAAAGATGGCTTGGAAAATTTGACACTGATAGGGCATATTGAAGATAAAAGAGAAACGTCAATTAACATACATAAAAAGCTTGTGTAAATGGGTAGCAAGAAATGAACGGCAGTAGAGAGTAATTGGGAAAAACATTGCTTAGAGTTACAAAGGATAGGCAATTGTGGAGAGCTATGATCGTCGACGTCTTCAAGGGAAACTACTAAAAAAAAGAAATCTCTGGAACGTATATCAATTTTGAAATACTTCTGAACTAAAAGTATATATACCCGAAGAATACCTGGTGCTCTAAGTTTGGATATGCGGTTGGTGTAATGAATAATAGCTCGGAATTGTTAATCAGAGAGCCGAGTTCCAATTCCATTTGAGTTCGTTATACACACTTACGTACAAATACCCTTATCTCCCAGCTATGGGTTAATTAGTTAAACTTGTATCACTAAACCACTATTATCTAAAAAAAATCAAATAAAATTAGAATAAAAATATTTAGATTTCGGCATTAAATAACACATACAAGTTGATAATACCAGTAAATAAAATCAACAAAACCCAAAATAGTACAAATTTTGTAACAACATAATAGTCGATACCACAAAATATTTGATATATAAAAACCCCCACTAAACTGAATTTCTTTTTTCCAGATTTTTAGATAAGATGTTTAGCCATCTTGATACCATTTGTCGTAAAAATCACTGAAAAAACTTTGAGTTATTCAGTTATAAAGAGAAAAGGTTAAAATCGTTTTATGCCAGACCCACTGTCTTTCCAACTGAGCAATGGTGAGAGGAAAAAAGATCACTCAGGTCTTCAGTAATGGTACTAACATTCATACTCTGGCTTCCATCTTCAATGTCCATTCAAGAATCATCATGAGAGCGGTGAATAAGCTTAAAAAAGAGGGAACAGTAAAGAGGAAAACTGGATCAGGATGTCACAACAGGAAGAAGGGGGGGTCATCATTTCAACTAAAGAGGTCAATTAGAAAAGATCCAACTCAATCCATATAAGGTCAGACACGTGAGAGAGGAGTTTTAGTTATGAAAGTCCAAAGAGCAGTGTAAGAAGGCTTGAAAATGAAATCGTACTTTAAAACTCCAGGACAGTAAGTTAGAAGGTTAGAGAAGGCGAGGATCATCTTGAGTAAGTTGGAAAAGGATCCTGGAATAATATATATATATATATATATATATATATATATATATAATGTACTCGACTCTCCCGTCGAATTCGACATATGAGGGTCAAGCAGATCAGTTCCCAGGAAACCGACAGCACGACAACAGCGCATGAGATTTGATTATAGTGATGAAGGTTTTTTGCAGGACCATCCGCACTTTTTGAAGGTCCAAATACAAAGACCTGGTGCACTACGTGCCACAAAGTCCCCAAACGACCCCCCACCCACGCAGACGCAGGTTTTGAATTCATAGTTGTCCTTCTGCTAGACCAGTTGCCATCCAAGGTTATAGAACCCAGTCTGTTCTGATATTTACCCATAGCTGGAGGGAGAAGAAGAGGATTCATATATATATATATATATATATATATATATATATATATATATATATATATATATGAACTTTATTTCAATCCTTCATGAACTTCCGATTCTTAGTTATGATAAATTAATTATGAACATGGCATTTTTGTTTATGATTGATGTCATCACGATTCTTCGGTTAAGTTTGGAGAGTAATTATACATTCTTATTGCTCAAAGAAGAGCCCTATAGTATTATCAAAACACCGGATAATTCCAGTAAGATATCTTTAATCATTTCTAAGGTATAACGTTTCAAAGCTTAATCTAACAAATGGACAATTTTCCTTTTACACAATTTGGACAATTTTGCTGTTAGCGCTGGTATATGTTATAATTTGGATACTTTATTATTCCAGAGTATTCGCGTGTTCATATCAGAAGTCTGATGGTGACTGTGGAAAATTTGACGCCTTTTTGCCAATTGTCTAAGAGACAAGGATAATTAATACAGAGTAGGGTGCGCTCGAGGTAGTTTCGCCCAACACCGCATGTTGCTACAAAACCAAAACATTTATATAAAAATTTGAGTTATCTTTTTAAATAGCCTCGTCAGATCAAGGCTTTCATATGGATTCCAAGCATGGCGATAAACCCATTCAGAAATATTTAATCTGTCAGTTGTATTCGGATGTTTTGTCAGATCAGTGATACAAAATGGATTAAAGCGAATTAATCCTGTAGCTCTTAGCAAGGACCATCCTTCTTGTATAGAAGCACAAATAAAGAATTATACCAAATAATATAAACCACATCACTTGAAGCTTTTCAATAACAGCAACAACTAAAATGGATATCACATATAATTCGAAGAGAAAATAACGAAGTACTCAAGATTTTGATGTTCCACACTACTTCAAGCAAAAGGTTAGGAAGGAAACCCCTATTAGTACTGGAAAGAGCTATAACAGCTACTGGACTTAAGCAACCTATTTTCTTGAAAAATTGTTTCAATAGAAAGATTTGAAAAATTTCAACTGATGGTAACACTTCTGATCGATCAATCAATGCTAAATGTTTTCTTATAAGGAAACAGCTAATTACCATATTGATTACAACTCATTTCGAAACTATCAACTGTATACAATCGCTTTCTCAGATCAATGGTTAAATATAGATTCGTGTAAATGCAGTCTTTAGGGCCATCCTTCTTCGAACCGTGTGGATTGGCGCTACAGAACTGTACGAAATAACTGAAACCACCTCACGGGAGGATTTTCAACAATAGCAACAACTAAAATGGAATGACACTCAAGATGTTGACGTTCCACACTACTTCAAGCAAAAGATGCGGAAGGAAACCTCCATCAATAATGGGAGCGGCGATAACAGTGGACCTGGAAAACGTATTTTCCAGGAAAATTGTTTTAATAAAAAGATTTTTATGAATTTCAACTGGCAGTTGCACTGGATGGTCGGTCAATAGAGAAACGACTATTATTGTTATAAGAATTAGCATTCTCATCAAACTAGGAAATATGATCAAGTCTGCGGTCTGGACAGTTTAAGCACACTCGAATTTATAATTTCTAACATTCTGATGATTGACTGTTGCAAATATTATAGACTCACTTAACATCATAATACAATTATCCCAACTCTTGGACGAAGTCCGGATATTTTTCAGCCTTTTCATATCTATCTATCTAGCTAGCTAGCTATCTATGTTGGTCTTTTCATATATTTCTATGCCAGCCTTTTCCTATCTATCTATCTATCTATCTATCTATCTATCTATCTATCTCAGACTTTTCATATCTATCAACCTATCAACCTTTTCATATCTAAGTCTGTTCCTGTCTATGTAGAACATTGAATAAGAACAACAATAAGGTTAAGGGAATTTGAAAACGTTGCTCTTCCTCCTCGTATAAAATCGTTAATATGAATCTTTATCTAATGTCCTTAAAGAGATTTCTTCCATGGAAACTCTGAAAACTACATATGTGGTTATTTTTCATAGGCAGATACCCTGAATAATTGGGTAACGCTTCGTGTAGAGAGTGAAATAAGGACACATATGTTGAAGGTTGGCTTAATGTTTTCAATTTTGAATTCGCCAGATAATCGACAAGGAAGTAAATTCGTTATCTGAATGAGCGTATCCTTTAACATCTGCTCCTGGCTAGCCTTCGAAATTCTATTTGCATAATAAAATAGAATTGTTTAGCGCACTGATAAAGACGTTTGAATCCAAAATCGAGGTGTCTATTTACTTTTGACACATCCTGAGAATAGTTGTGAATGTAAAGGCGAAAATCCGATACCGTTCATTCTAATGGCGTAGTAAATCAGGGGATATATGCTTTTAAGATCCTGCGAGTAATTCAGTTTTGTACGCAGCATTAAGAACATCATGTTCACATTTTTCTGAAAGCTCCGAATTGCTTCACAAAATTACATTACATTTGAAGAGGACACACAGTACACACAGACATAGTCAAATATACACACACATAGAAGCAAACGCACACAGGCAAATATATACACAAAGAGGCAAATATACACACACACACACACATGCACAAACCGGCAAATATATATATATATATATATATATATATATATATATATATATATATATATATAATGTCATCCACATTCTATAGTGTGTGTGTGTATTTATATATATGCGTGTATTTATGTATATATATGTGTGTGTGTGTATTTATTTATATAAGCGGTGTGCATATAATAGTATACACTCATATCTACGCATGGACATTTTTTCTACCATTACAAATACATACATTGAGAAACATTATTCCTTCATATAAAGATATTTTGTTAAATGCATACACCTAATTTCTAGCAAAGTAACTTTTTACAAATCTAATTTACACCCTTCAAATTTAATGAGACGTGAACATTAAAAGTACTTGCATAAAGTACAATCTACAGAGACAAGAATATAGACATATATTATCTACGTTGTTCATCCAAAAACTGCACGTATTTCTTTAAATTATATGATTTACTTAGTATAAAATGACAGGATGAGTAAGTTCGTAGTCTGATACGTAATCATTAGCTGATATTTGATCCGTGGTTTACAGTGTATACTTATTGTATTTCTAGTTAAGAATAAAATAGCAGGGTACACTTGGTTCCCTTGCCTTGATTGCCAACGAATCTAAGAGAAAGAATACAGTGTATAACCACGGATCAATAAATCTGTAGCCTAAAACCTTATTAGCATAATTTTGATCCATTTTTTAAATATTTATGCAATCAAAATGAGAAGACGAATTTTATTCACAACTAGAGTAAATCCCCCTTCACCATGACTACCTCCCGTTAGTTACTGTAGCCAAGCTGATATAAATATTTATTTTGATATTTTCGGTTTATTCGAATTATTGCCCTAATCGTGGTTATAATCGTTTAACAGGAAAGAAACAATGCAGTTATTAAGAAGGGTTGAGATTAATCCTTGTAAAATTTCCCTGCTCTAACATCACTCCTTCAGAGACATCCTATCAACATTTCAGCCCACCCTCGTACCTGGAAAGTAACAATACAGTTATTAATAAGAAGAGTTGAGATTAATACATGTAAGATTTCACGGCTCTAGCATCATTCCTTCATAGACAACCTATGAACATTTCAGCCCACCCTCGTGTCTGGAAAGTAAACAATGCATTTACGAAATAAGACGAAGGGCTGTATCTGACGAGAAAAAGAACATGACTTGAGTTTTGAGGTTAATGTTTTGGTTTTTAACAATTTCCGTTTTTGAACGAAACGACATCGAGCATTGCCTATTCTATATTCGATTTCCTCATCTCCTATATTAAATTTGTCGTAACGGATTGATACGCCGAACTCTTTGAGGGGTTTAGTATTTACTAATTCCTCATCCTGAATTTTTTGTGATGGAATCAGGTTAACTCCCATTATTGCTTTCATTTTAATTTCAAATCATTTTTTCTGTCTTGGAAAGGTTTGAGACCTATTTTTTGAAACACTTAGCAGAGGATGTGGATTTTCTGTTTAGAATTATTCTTATACCAACTATGAATACTTATGTCATCATCATCGATCCGTTCCCTCATCATCAGTACATTGGATCTAGGGGAGGGAAAACAGAATGGAATGCCTAAATGATCAGTGCCCATCTCTTCACGTCTGTGTTTGTAAATGAACATGACATAGTCTAAGAAGTGATTAAATATATCAAGGCTATCATCTAATCCTGATGAGGTATAAAATGTTTCTGTATTGGGGTCCTCGCTAGACATGTAAGAATTCATAAACTATTAGATTGGATTCATTTGATGATTGGAAGGCGGTTTCTAATGTATCAGAAGAGGAGTTCTCTATTGATGTGAGTTTGTCATAGCAGGCATACAATTTACTATTAGAGAGATAAGGCATTTTTTGGAGTTGTTTGATTATATATATATATATATATATATATATATATATATATATATATATATATATATATATATATACCATCTTTAGATCTCTTACAACATCGAAAATCAAGCTGGATTGTGAAGAATTGTATTTAATAAAAAAACGAGAGTCTCGTTAATACAATGTTGATTAATACTTTCACCAGGATGGGGTTAACTGAGATACCTCTGTATGTGTGAGGGTCTTAAGGGTTAACTTTTTTGTTTCCACATTGCATTAATTCCTGATAAACCCTACATTTTTGGGTTACATATCTGATTTCCGAATTCTTTCATGAAATAGAGGAACTTGTTATTGAATTCTGGGAGAAAATAAACCAGTTACCAAAGTTCAAACTCAACGTCAAGTGATTTATTATTCTTTATTTTTTTAATTAACATTCTTAATTTCCTCATTACTAGGTTTATTATTGTTTATGTTTGGATACGGACTTCATAATGATTGGATGAATATTGTCAGGTTTTATGTCTACGAATATCTTTAGTTTAGTGTGGGTAATGTTGAAATATGAAACGTGTTTTTTTTATTTTTTAAACCAGGATATTTCTTCTGTAGTGGTTTTGATTAGTTGATATTATTGAAAATTTTCGTTTTTCTCAACATTTTAACACATTGTCTGTAATTCTTGGTTTTATAATTTTATTACCAATTTTCCAGGAATTTTGGTTTCTCAAAGAATTTTGGTTTCTCAAAGAATTAGTTTGTTTTTACTTTTAGTAATTTATCTTCTTTTACTTCCGTCTTATGTTTGTTTCTTGTATTTTCGTCCTATGGGTGTATCTTTGTCCTTCTGAATATTCTTGGAATGGTCTCTTGCGATTCAGTTAATGAAGATACGATAACATTATTTAATTAAGGCAGGTTACTGATATTTTTCTGAAATCATTTTAGCGAAAGTTTCAAGATTATTTTATTTGGGGGCTCTGATGATTGTTTTTTTTTAAATATATAAATTAATAATAATTGTTCCTTCGCATTATAACTTCCGCATCCATAATAGACGGGTCTGCTCGACTATAAAAAGTTTGATTTTTCCAACTTCCGTCAGTTATGTGCTATGCGTGATAGACGGTTAGGCAATCATGCATCTTCCGATAAATGACTGATGACGCAGATTATTTTCCCGCAATAGGTCGCCATTTCTTTCTGTGGTAGACCATTTGCCATCCAAGAACCCGTTCTGTTCTGCTATTTACCCATGGCTGCGGAGAGAAGCAGAGGATTCATACCTTTCCCAAGGGTATTAGCCCGTAAGTGAATGTAATCGATTCGAATTCGAACTCGGCTCTCCAATTCCTCAATCTGAGGTGCTATCCATTACTCCACTGTGCTTCGTTTTCCAACTCACCCGCTGTTATTCCAAACACATCGTTTATTTTATTTTCCTCTTTTTTTTCTAACCTGTCTGTTTATATGAATCTCTTCCCCAATCCTCTTTTGTTCGGAAACCAAATTAATTTTGAATCAATTTTCCAGTTTATCCTTCTTTTTTCTGATTTAACAAAAATATGATGTTTTTTTTTATATGCAATCGCGGAAGATTCAAGCAGCTCCAGGGAAAATAGGAAAAGAGGAAAATGAAGGGTTGATTTTCTCTGCTCTTCTGGATATATACCAATTTATAAATAAATGGCAAAGAGAATTTTGTTGAAAAGAAAAGCATATCCAATGACAAGAAAAACCGGATATTTTTTCCTACGCACGAATGTGAAAAGTTATGGAACGTTACACATGCTCATGAAGAACGTTTGTTGAATTTCGCGGCAGTATGAAACATCCTCTCACAGAGGCTGAGATGAGACGCAATCTTTCTAAAAATCATTATCCAGAATGGCTTAGAAACCATACTTTGTCTTTCAATTGGAGTGTCCATTTATCGACTTGGCAATTTCAGTGATATGCTGTATGCGAAGATATTGAACGCTCTGGGAGAAGAACACATTTCAGAGATGGGAGTATTAAGTTTTAAGTAAATATATATGGCTTTTAATACAGCTAACTGCAACATCTTTGTTGTTAAAATTCAAATAAGATGAAAATCGAAATCTAAAAAAAATATTCTTCACCATTTTACTGACTAGCACAATAGATTCTATTTGCGCAGGAAATACTAGAGGTTTGAATCGAATTTAATATCTAATCTTGATCTAAAAAATGTTGATCTGTGGTGACCCCAATATGTGCTAGGTTAACCCTAACAGATACTAAAGTAAGTTCTGCACTAAGTGTCACCTTAGTAAATTAAAAGACCTAGAAATTAACCTCAAAGCCACCAAGTGCAGAATCAGTGGATGCACTAACAAGGAAGTGAACACAGCTGAACTTATTACTATTGCACACACACACACACTGCTTTTACCTTGAAATTTCTTTCTAAAACCCGTTTTTGAGTATTCTGCCACGGTGACTGGCTAATCCCGATTGTAGACATCTACTCAGGCAAATTTCCTTAATACCCACAGAGACCGACCTGAAAACTATATTGCAACTGTGTTGAGCGAATATTAGTTACAGTTTTTAGTAGTGAACGCATTATCTGGTGTTGAAAGAGAATACGCAATACCTCAAAAACCCTCGGACACGATGACTTGTGACTTTGTGCTAGTACAAAAATCGAAGAATTTTTATAATTCTATTTACCCAATTTCACTCATAAATCCTGGATTAACTCGTGGTATTGTTTTCACGTTGAGATTATCACCGGTGGTCGATATTACCGTCGCTCCCTTGATAAATAGATCGTGGCGAGATTGCTAAAAGACGATTGGCTGCTTTTGGTTGCGATGGAGTCACGTGGCACACGAGCTTACTCACGTCACTTCATAGAGTGACGAAAGTGCTCCGTAAGTCATCCAGCTTCCAACAGTCAAACCGAGCAGTTGCTTTTTATTTTAGCAAGGGCGGGTCTTTGTCTCGTCGGGACCTCTGCTCTGGCCAGCCAGCTGTCACCTAAAGCAGCTTACAACCCCACGACGCCGTTTTCCTTTGAGAATATATGCTCACCGGATATAGAAACTATCTTCGGTTCGTTGACTTCATGTTGGGAAATACCCGTGACTTGCCTTTAGTGACATCTCCAGTGGGAATCTTAAATATGGCTTCACAAGAAACTCAGAAGGGAATTACTACAACTAAGATCATTGTCACACTACTTGTTTTTGCATACATGTGTTATAATTCCTTAGTATGGGACACTTGTCAATAAATATGTGTATATAATGTTGTATTTGACTTAGCTGTATAAAAATCCCTCTGAGAACAAAGTATGTTTGCCATTCTTTTTCTTTCAGTTATACTCTTCCGTCCGTGAAATAAGGTGTTATTATTTCATGAATAATGCGAAATAAGAGAGAGGATTCAATCTATTTTAATATTCCTTTCTTCCATAGCTCATTCTTTACCTGGTGAGTTAACCGACGTCATGTGATATTAGTACCCTATTAGTCGGAACGGTATTGGTCTAAGTACCCAGCTACACGCCTATTCTTGATATTTGTTCAAGTAACGTGCAACACTGCACGATCAGGATAAACGCTGCAAAAAAAAAATATATATATATCATTATTAGTCAGGAATTAATGTTACTAATTGGAAAATTATAGTTATTTATTAAAATTTAGATTTGAGCACAAAGCTACCTGTATTTGGCATTTAATGAGGATGCAATTCACGAATCAGTAACAAGAACGATATTTATTTAAGAAATAATATAGCATCTAATACTACAAGCCGAAAAGGTAAAGATACAAGATGTCTATGCGTAGTGTTCGGACAAGTGAAGAATATAAGTACATGGCTTTATTTGAAGGACTCATGCCCAGTAGCCTTCGTAACAAAAATCAGTAAAACTTAAAATCTTGGCGGAGCTTTTGTTCTCAATCTCCAATTTTATTTAACGATCATAGAATGATGATTAGGTAGTTGTGATAAAAAGCAACTGAAATCAAAACCAAAAAATCCAAGAGAATTGGTAATAATTATAATACAGGCGCTGCCAATATATCTTATTCTCTCATCTGAATCGGTACTGATGTAAGAAGTATAGACTTGAAATCGACAAGAGAAGTTACCGATATAAGCCAGAGATACAAACGTCTTTTAGGTCAGTAAACCAAACATCACCATTGTTGACAATAAATAAATAAATAAACAAAAACCCAAAAAATGTCTACTTGTTCATGGTGACCGAACATAATATCAAGAATAAGGAAATTGACAAGCTTTAGGAATACACTGACCTCTGGAATTATGTGACATTCATCCTACTATTATCCGATTTAGGAGTGGGGTGTTGGGGTCTGTACCACTGAACTTAAAGTCCTACATTAAGAAAATTTGAATAATGTCTAGTATCCCATCACTTCTTGGCACTGCAGATATTCGGCAAAATAGACTCTCTGCCTGAAGACTTACGACTTGATGGAGAACACTCAAAACGAAAATCTTACAAACAACAACAACAACAACAATAATAATAATAATAATAATAATAATAATAATAATAATAATAATTGGAAATGATTCCGACAGACTCATGGAAAGGTGGTCTATGTCTTAAAGATATTGTACTCACAAGTACGCCTCACATATTACGAAGAGCTTTATCTATATCAAATGTGTGATTTTAAAAAAAATTATTTTACAAAAATGATCAGTGGAAAATATCATGAAATCATTTCTGACCTTAGATCTCTGGTTAGGACCCAGAAGGAAATGTGTATACAACAGAAATCCAAAGATAATATCAATAACAACGACAATAATAGTAATAATAATAACAGCGACAATAATAACAATATTAATATTATTATTATTATCAATAATAATAATAATAATAATAATAATAATAAACAAGTGAATGTGTTTTCTTATTGATATGGTAGTCGCTTCAGATTGTAATGTATCGAAGATCTTAAAAAAAACTATTAAAATACAAGGATCTTGAAGTGGAAATCTCGAAAATGTTGTACATGAGGAACTCTCCGATTGATTTGAAAAGATTCCGATCGACTAATTGAAGGAATTCCTGGTATCCTATGCCTTAAAGAAATAGAACACTTTGTGCTCACAAATACAACTCTAATAATAAGTAGAGATTTACCTATGTAAAAGGTGTGTGATCTTTGAAAAATGTCATGAATCTATTTTTAACCTTAGAGCTCTGGTTGGGAAATGAAAATGAAAGCTACTCCTACTACTACTACTACTGATAATAATAACTGACTTGAGTCTGAATTTTTCATTTAATCAGATGAAAATGTACTTACCCACATTAATATTCACTTGAGGGAGGGAGAAAGGAGCACGGGGTCGGAAACGTGGTTACAACAACAACCACAAAGATGAGGACAATAATCTGAATATCAATAGTGTAAAAAACAATATTTTGTTTAAAATTTTGAAATTAATTTTGCATTCAGTCAGTGGTTTTATATTGTCTCTGTTTTACAGTTTTATTCCATCTCACTTCAGGACATAGACTATCGGAGCTCATTAAACATTCATTATTGACGAATTGCCACGATTTAAATATGATGGAGGAGGAACGGTGAGGTAATGGATAGCGGCTCGAATCACGCATTCCAGTCGAAACCATTACATTCACTCATGTGCTAATACTCTTGTGAAATGCATGAATCCTCTTCTCCCCCCAGCTATGGGTAAATAGCAGGGCAGACCTTGGGTGGCAACTGGTCTACCTCAGAAAGAAATAGCAACTTACTGTGGAAAAAAAATCTGCCTCGTCAGTGATGTATCGAAAGATACAAGATCGCCTCATCGTGTATCACGCATGTCGCATAACTAAACGAAGGGAGGTAACTCATTGCCTTGTTCCCGATTTTTAATTCAGAGTAGTCTTTTTTATTAGACTGTCACCCAAGGCTAGATATCCCAGTCTGCCCTCCTACTTAAGCTTATAGTTGTGAGGAGGATGAGGAGAAGGAAGATGGATAGATAACTTTCGCGAAAGTGAATGAAATGGATCACTGTAGAATTAAACATTCTCGATTCTTCTTTCCGCATCGATAACCGTTATGCTGCATATTTCGGCTTATTTATTCTTCGGCCTTCTTTTTTTACGAAAAACAAAAATCTTATGCTCATTTGTTAGCTATACTGAGCTGTAAGGAAATATTGTATTTTTATCGGTTGGCAATCAAAGTAGAAATAGAATAGATTTTTTTTTTCGCCTCGGCACTGGATAGAATTTGATGTCTCAGTCTCGCATTCTAGATCATTCTGGAAATTTTATTTTTACAATATCGTGAAGACTATTGCAAAAGATGTAGACCCCCCCCCACTAAAAAAAAAACAAAAAAACAAAACAAAAATCCGCGAATGTGTGAAGCCGCAATGCTGAAACGCGAATAGGCGGGGTCTCACAGTATCTAACAAGTTTTTGTTTTAACAGAAGATGAGAAACGATTTAGGATGGCAAAATATGCCTTCCAAAAAGAAACAAAGTATTAAGAAACAGGAAAATTTAGTTGGAAACAACGAAAAATGTGCCGAATAGCTATATAATATCAAACCCCCTATATGGCATTGAATACAGAAAAATTTCCTCACAGATGAAGAGATAAGTGGAGACAACAGAAATATTGTTCTACAGAAAGATGCTGAGAATACCATGGATTGAACATGTGAGTAATAAGGAAGTTTTAAAGAAAATCGAATAAAAAACATTTATATTTCGAGCCAGAAGGAAATTTCTTGGAAATATAATGAGGAAAGGGGTTTTGGAAAATTAAACCCTCACATAATACATCGGTGGTAAAATAACTGAGGGATGAAGCAGACTACCTACATGGCAATCTTGTGTGAATAGATTTTATCATTTACTGTAAGTTAAACCAATACAAGGCTCAAGGACCTCTCAAGGTAGAGGACTACTGAGCGCGATTGTTGTAAGGGAGGGGAAAGTAAGAATTAAAAAATGTATATTAAAATGATGTGTAGGATAGATATCTGTTGACACTGGACTTGAAGAAGCAAAATTTGAAGCTGTCGGGAATGCAACTTCTCGGGAATCTGTTCCACGAAACATCAGTTCTGAAGAAAAACCTGTCTGAGTGGAATGTACGAAGGGAATGTGGATAGTTTGCTACTGTGAACATGGCATAGTGGGTCCTGGCTCTTGAAAGTTTGGTCTATTGAAACGAAGGAATATCACTCGACTGGAAATCTACCATGGTATTAGCGATATAGTTGTAAGAGTCTAGCAATGTTTCAACTCTGTTATAATGGTCGCGGGCTGGAGAATAATTCATTACCCATAAAACCGCATTAGTGCTTTTGAACTCTATCGCAACTGGACAGTGATGATTGAACAGCACCGACCCATTCTTGGTTTGATCTGAATCTTGTAAAACTATAGAATGGTAACTGGATTTAGATATCTTTTGAAGCGACCAAGTAGGCGTTTGAAGCAAGGACCTTCTTTGAGGATTTTGATCACTCATCAAGATTGATGCAGGTTTACGGCCTGTTCGGTGGTGATGAAATGTTTCTAGTTTAGTTTTGGATGTATTGAATGATACCAGCCTGTCTCTTCTCCACTGAGCTGTGCAAGATATTCTAGGAAAGACATCAGCCTTCCAGCAGGCAGCTGATGTCATCTCTGGACTTGCAGATATTTACTAAGATTACTAAGAGCTACAAAGGATAAGAAACTGTGAAGAAAGATGACCATACATGGCCCAAAGGGACACGGTACAAGGAAGACCTCCCTGACAACAGAAGTACCCATTAAAATATATGTCAAAATATAAAGGGCGTTCCAATAATTTGGACCGATTTTAAATATGAATTAAGTTTTAGCGTCTAATGTCTTTTTTCTTTTTCTTTCAGATTTGGCAGATATTTGGACGATATTATTTTTCACACATAATTGCCATGACTTAAATGACATGATCCAATAGAAAAATAAATAAATTTTCACCAATAACACTGATTTATTTACTGCTGACTTTGATCCGTCTTAATGAAACACCCTTATATATAATCCGTCTTAATGCAACATCCTTTAAAACCCAAAGGGATGACGGATAGTCCTGATTTTGGTAATTGTTTTACGCATATTTTACATCGTTATCATTTGCATCTTTTTAAATGTTTGAATAAGTGGAAATGGTAATGTAGCTCGGTGCTTGCGGAATCTGAATTGCTCGATCCATAATTTGGGCCGACGCAAGCAGAACATTGTTATATATTATAGACAGGACATTTATTGAACAAAGAAAAATGTCTTTGTGTCTTTGTCTTGTTCCTTTATAACGTTCTTGCAGTCTATCCTTAGGCCTTTCTCTCGTGTGTATTGCCTCATGAAATGTTGTTATATTCTTTCTTTGAGGGGTGGGGGTAATGGCTATCTTGTTCTACTCGCCTCGCCCAGGCCGTTTTCACCGTATTCCTAGGACATTACATTTCTAACAATCTATTCTATACATGTTTTTTGTACAGTTTAACACAATGACCGCCTCTAGCGATCCAAGGTTTTCGCATTTCCTTCCACATTAAATTTTTCCTCGTTCTACTTGTGATAGGAATTCCTCACAAACTCACCAACTAGGCTAAATTTTCTCCTTTTTAAACTTGAAATCTCGTGGTTTGTTTAAACGAATCAGACTGTTTAATTGGTTCTTTTCGAGTATACGTAAATTGATAGATAAATCCTCGGACTAATGATAAAAAATGAATATTAAACTTAAATAATTATTTATCGTAATACTCTTCTTTATTTTTGAATGACCAAAAGATGAATGGTATTCAAGAAGATAAAAGCATTGCATTTTAGTTTTGGAAGATTGTAGTTATCAGGGAATCAAGTAATTTCTTGCTTCAATTAACCACTGATTGGAGTTCCTTTTTAAGAGCAGCAACTCGGTTTACTTGGTCATCTCTGACTGATTTGCTATTGAGACAGGAATAAATGGTAATGTGATCTGTATAAATACTTACTTTAGAACTGATGACATCAGGGAGGTCAGAAACAATATGGGACCCAGGATAGGGCCTTGGGGGACATCCGCGTTGCTGGCAATCTTGTCATCATACTTAATCGACGCCTCCCGTTAGACATATACTACTTTACTGAACCTTTGCTTTTTACCTTAGATACCGTCATATAATTCAACATTGGATGTCACACTTCTGTACCCATTACCATCCTGAGCATTCTACCCGTTTCTTCAGTTATTTGTTCCCCGTTCTTGTCTCTGCTCCATATAATAGGGCAGATACTACTGTTTCAAGAAACAATCGCGTTTTTAATCTTCTGGAGTTCCATACCTTTTTAATTTTATGTCATGCGATTCAGACTAGAGAATAGGCGATAAATTTGCTGAAACTGACGAGAAAAAATAATAATTTAGAAACAGAAAAAATATTATTGGCTGTGTGATGAAATACAGGCTTGCATATGTCTTAAGTGTAGTCTGGCATAAGGCGTTAATAAAGAAGTACTCAGTGAGAATAAAACTCGCTTCACTTGCACATTAGTCTGTAAGACAAAAGTGAGAATTCTAGCAATACATCCGAAAGCAGCCGAATCAATATTAGCAAAGATGAGGATATTAATTAAAGATTCAGGAGCCACTGGAGGTAGAGGGTGATTATGAAAATGGTTATGATGAATGAAGTGTGTGTTATGAATGAAAGCGTAGGTGCTAGGAAAGGAAAATAAAGAGGATATATAACGATTTACCCTTGAATTGAAGAGGTTAAAATTGTAGTTTTAATATTAGTATATAGTAATAACAACAAAGATATGGATATTAGTTCAACTATATATCTCATCACCCCAAAAATCCGGACAGAAACTACGAAATGTTTATTTTCTGATGTTTTCCCTGTATAATGTTTGATCAATGTGGTTAATATTTGTAAGCTCCTGCGTAATATTGGCATTTCCGCCTTGCTTGGGGTGAAGTGATAAAAAACATCTGACCCCCGACAGCCAAGCGGGTGGGTGGAGGGTCCAACAAGAAGAGGAAGAAGACTTGCATCCATAGACACACTTCAGGAGGACTCAGGTAAAGAGAGAACACAAGAGCCCAAGACCATCATGGAAGACTGTACTGAATGAGAGAAGCGTATGCATCATATGGGATGTCACCACAACCTCGTTTTTTCATCAGAAGCTTTATTTTTTTGCGTTTTTCCATTTTACTTTGATAGATTCTTAATTTCGCAGTTCCTATCTGCTCATCCTTTTTAATTTGTACACATTTATTACCATTCAGATAAACTTACTGGTTTTATAAAACGTTATAGTAACCTTGAAAAAGGACATAACTACATCAGAAACAAGTCTTTTTTTTTTTTTCATTTGTATTTTTTTCCGTTTGACTATATTTTCTGTTAAATTATATCTGGCACGGCTATCGCTATATCAGCAAGCGGTGAGTGTTCCGAGGTCAGTATGAAGTAGAATGAATTATTTACTACAAATGTCGATGGAAGATACATTAACAAAGCAAATCCCCATACATTCAGAACTCGAAAAAAAGCATCGCATAAAATTACCTTAAACATAAGGAGAGCTACACAATGGCAGCTGCGGCCATTTCGTGTACGCAATAAATTATAGTGTATCCCTTAACACCGTAAGTGCAGACATTTATCATATATATACCATAGATCAATCGAATTTACATATTAGCAAACTAATACACGGCTTTTATCCCATTGAAGAGGGTCAGAAATGTAAGATGTAGTATCACTAATCGCTGGATTAAGGAAGAGCATGAAAGATTGATATTTCCATCAAATACAAGCCTCAAGAACCACTCAAGGTAGAGAGATAATGAGGTGTGTGATATAAACGCAAGAGAAGGTAGAAGAAATTAATAGTATGAAGATAAAAAGGGGAAATAACGATTGATTCTCAAGTTGAAGAGGTTGTATGTAGTGTTGAGCGGAAACACCTACGATGGAGTCCGTGCGTAAAGAATCAGTTTTTGAGAAAAAGGAGAGAGGAATTTTCTTCAAGCAAACGGAATATGGAGGAAATGTGACTGATTCAACTTTGGCGAATATATAACATGGCGAGTCCTAGATGTAAAGATCGGCACTACTGGAACTAAAGAATGAAGGATGTTTAAATCTTTGTCTTTCCCTTTTATCCCAGCTTTTTAGTTTAGGTTTAATATATTTTTTAAATTCATTGTTGAATTTTATTCGTTTTAATCTAATTTTTATTGGGAAATATACAAATTTTCAACTGTTTTTCAGTAAAAGTAAAACATTTTAATATTCGACATTTACAAAATGCTTACCGTTTTATTCCAAGAATCTTTGTCCCTCTTTAAACCGACACTTTAATTCTATCCTCTCAGAACATTAATTTTTATCGAGTTCGCCCCAAGCAAGGCAGTAAATCCACTAAGACACAAAGGGTTACTGAGTGTAGAAGAGTTAGAAACAGAAACATTGCTAAGGAGCAAGAACAAATGAAGAGTAATCAGGAGGACAGTAGATAGCGATTGACATTGTATTTAAATTTTGGCAGGTTATTGTTGGCTGGAAAACATGGAGCCGGAACGGAGTTCTGCAAGCGAGTAGTACGCGAAAAGAAACTATTATCGTAGGATTTATGGTTAGATCTAGCCAGATCAACTGTAAATCAGTGAGACTTTGTCACCTGTCTAGTACTGCGGTTAATTTTATTGTCGAGGCAACACATTGAATAGCTCAGCCGAACAATTATCATGAAAGTATTTATAAAAAAATGTCAAGGGAAGCAACTTTACGGTGTGTGTTTGGGTGGGTGTTACTGAAGCCGAGCAGCCAGATCAGCGTCAATAATATTGCTGATTCTTTGGATTTTATCAAGGAGTTCTATGTAAATTACAGGAGCACCTGACCAAATGTGGTAGCAATATTCTAAGCATAAGCATATATTCTGGTGAGAGAAATTGTCTCGTACGACACAGTAAACCAAATTTCTTAGCAGATGAACTAGTAATACATTCAATATAGTCTTTGTACTTCATATCAGCTCGCGAAGGCGCAACGAGCCCCTTCTCAGGAGGTCAGCATCAGCCATGAAAGTGAAGGGCAGAGAGCGGTCTCCCAGTTGATTAATAGAAATTCAGATTAGTTGTAGTGGTGTTAAAGTTCATAATCCATCATTTGCCCCAGTTAACAACAGACTGTAGTTCGTTTTGTATATCAACTGCCATTTTAAATTATCAAACTTATCAGACATACTATCAAGACAGGAGGAAATTCTTGTGTCATCAGCGTAGATATCAAGTTGAGACCTAATGCCATCGGGAAGTTTATTAATGAAAGTTAAAGACAAAGTAAGACCAAAGATGGAGCCCTGGGGGGACACTTGCATTAGTACGAAAGGAATTGAAACAGTGGCCGTTCAGGATTACTTTCATTTCAGGATTTGAGAAGATTGGATCAGTTCACCATTCGTAATAAAGAACTTCTCTTAGATTCTTTAGCAAAATTCCAGTTTATTGAAATTTTTTTATAAAGAAAATACTGTAAATTTCAGAATAAACAGTAATCAATATGAGCAATTTTCAATTGCTGCTTTCAGTTTGTTTAATTGGGAACAGAACTAATCCGTATCAATCATTTCTTTCTACAAGAGAATATGATAGTAGAGCCATCTCTTCGAGCACCATCGTATAGAATGCATAATTTTCATATCAAGACCAGTCATTGATACTGTTCGAGGTGATAAATTCCGCATAGCTTACGTTTTCTTGTGTTTCATGTTATTGTAAAGTATACTGTTTTCATCGTCTATATCAATCTTGTTGAAAAAGAAATGTTTACATTGGCTTAAATTAGAATTGTTTACTTAATATGCAAAATCACTCATCAAAGTGACAAACATAAACATGCAGATGCAAATGATTTGGAGTTTTCTTTATGGTGGCTATCATTTCTTTATGGTGGCCATTTTTAGCGTGTCGTATAACGTGGATTATTCTTTAGCAATCTCTTGCAAAGGTTTATGAGATCGTGGATCATTTATGAGAGTGAGATCTCCAACGTAAAAATTCGTAAACCATTTTTGACACGTTTGATTATTTTCAGTAACTTCTTCATAAACGGATTCTTTTTGCGTTTTTGATGTATTTTTACCTTTCTTAAAAACTGCAAAATATGACGAATATTTTGCTTATATTTCTTTTAATTTCAATGGCAGAATAAAAAAATGAGTGCTACATTTTACAATGATAGTGAGGAAAATGCAAGAGATTTGAATGCCTTAAATGTTTCTCAGAACAGGCAACTTCGGAATACATCTATATAGATATTTTAAGAACATTCACAATCGGGGACCGTTTGAGCAGGCTGGGTTACTTGAGCTGAAGATATTTCTGCCTTGGCTTTCTTCGCAAGGTTATGTACTGCTTTTATCAAAACCTGCCACCATATGGCGCATATGTCTACTTATTCAACTGTGTGTCATGGTAGACATATTATGCATCGTATATTTATATCCCTGTGTCGGTATGTTGGCATGATGTTCTCTCCGATGATGATGATGATGATAAGTAAACACTGATTTCTTTTTAGAAACATTTTCTTTAATTTTTCCTATCGTTATTATGCTGCTTAGATTTTCGACTATCAATTTTTTTTTCATTTTTTATGTACGTTATTTCTCGTCTTTTTCAATTCAGTTTTGTCTTCCTTTTTTACTTTTCACGTGCTTTCATTTTATTCCGCACAGCAACAACTATTCACCCCAAACCCCGTGTTTGTTTTTGTATTTTTTTATTTCCTCCTTCTAAATTCTTCTCTCTCACTTCTGTTTCTCTCCCGCTCTCTACTCTCTCATTGTTCTCATTCGTTCTGCATTTCAAAAAGTGTTTTTGAACGAATTCGACATTCACGTGTTGCGTTTGGAATGAATAATAATACAAATCGCGATTGCTTCAAGAGAGATAAATAGGCAAAAAGCTTCCAATTCCATTTGGTCTCGAAATGAATCACTTCCGCCATTTTTTTTTCTTTCTTCTTCTTTCCTTGAATTGACGGCAGCCATTGCAGCCTCTTCTTTTTCCAACTGCACTTGGGGGAAGTGATATGAAACGTGCGAAGAATATAAAGCTGAACCTTAGTCGGTATGGACTGATTTGCATCTAATAAAATGATTTTTGAGAATGGCGAGTCAGAAAAGAAGAGTGAAATAAGGGAGGTAATTCTTGGGGCATATTGATCGTAAAAGAACAAAAGCAGAGACTAAAAAGAGAACAAATAAGTGGAGTTGAGGAGGGAAGAAGGAATTAAATTATAATTTCGAAAAGAAGAGAGAAAACCGGACAAAATTGTGAAAAATGTGAGAAAGACTAAAACTTTGAGAGAGAAAAAAAGAGATTTAAAACAGTACGATAAACAAAAATAGATGGTAGAAAAAAGCAACCCCCCACGAAGAAAAAAACAAGAAATGAAAAAATAGAAATAGAATTACATCGTGTCAATTGGCACCAAGTTACAGTGTTATAAAAAAAACGAAAAACTCTGTTGTAAAACAAAGGAAGATTACGAAAGTGTCCATGATGTAATGGAGTAACCTGTCACCCCCATGAGTGACTACACTGTAGGTAGTAACTTCCTATAAGTATCTGTAAGTCAATAGACTACAGAGACTGGCTACGACCTGTTCCAGCTAAGCAGTCGAACTCTCTATCTTCGGGTAGAGAGGAATCCGGACGAGGCCCCGTCGAAGGGCAGACTGTCGTTCGGGGAAGTAGACTACCCCATAACCCGTTTATGCTGGTTCAAAAAGTGAATATTTTAGGGCCGAGCCTACGGGCTCGGAGAACCCAGGTTAAACCTGCCTTGTGCCACATGCAAACATCGTGGTGGGTAGCTAAATATCCTAGCTTGGGTCTCTTCCAGCTGTGCTGCCCAAACCCTCCGCCTCCGGACAGAGAGGATCCCCAGACGAGGCTATGAGAAAAAGCTACCCGACCCCATTTTACACGGGTTCTACATGAATTTTTGGATGAACTTACGAGCTCGGATACTCCACATTAAATTCGACACTGTGCCACATCTGATCGCGTGAGCAGCTTAGTAAATACACTGGCTGGGGTCTGTTGAATACGACTCAGACTTACACGAGAACTACCGACCTTCCAATAGTAGCACTCACTACTGGATTGACTTGCGACGACCTTGTGCATAAATGTTACTTTTATTATTATTGTACTAGTTTGTTACAATAAACCCTTACTTAGTTTATCCACCTTGTTTTTCAAGTATATATTCCTATTAGCACGGAATATAACAATCCAGTTATCCACAAAAAGGAAATATGACATCAAATCAGAGTTATTAATTAGGAATGACCACTGTGAGAAAATTCGATCAAGAATTTAACCATTGTGAAATAACTCCCGTATTTCTTCTGAATCGATGGACGAAACAGAATATACAAAATTGACTTGAACATTGAAACTGAGACTCCTTTAGTTATGTTGTATTTCAGAAACATTCCGTCATGTATAGTGATTTTCTAGACGTAGCTTAGATAAAGCAGAAGCCCGAAAGTATGAGGCACCTAGGGAGGGTCGAATTCGCTATTCAGTCGTAATTGTTCTAGCAAGAAAAGTTTGCTAACCATTACACCACACCTAGGTGCCCAAACACATCCTTTATGGGGGGAAAAAGCCCCACAAGAATAGCTTCTTAGAAATTGCCTTCCGTGACAAATAGAAAGATCCTGTCTTTTGGCGAGCGATAGGAGGAAAGAGAAACCAAGAACGGTCTAAGTTGGAAGGTTAAAAGACTGAGTAAGTCTGGAAATTAGCGAAGTGAGAGAGAAGGGAAGAGCAAATGAAAGAATCTAATAATAAAAAATGGAAAGCAAATGGAAAAGAAAGAATATAACAAAGGATGATTCGGACGATTTGAAATTGTTAGATTTTCTTTGACGTGACCGGTATTATGACAACACAGTGGCCATATAAAAAGAAGTCGTCAACCTTAAAAATTATGTTTTAAGAACACTGCGTAACCATTTCATTCTCATATAATACAAACAAATTTCTATAGTTTATTGATCACACAACTTGTTCTTTTAGTTCACAATATAAAGAGCTGAACATCGCTAACCATAATCCATATTTTTCCTTACTACAGATAGAAGTTTCACAAAATTGCATCTGACATCAAAGTACAAAAGATGCAGGAATGTTTTGTTGAATGACTCCATGATGAAAATTATGATTAACATTCATCGATACTTGTTAAATGCTTACGGAGACCAAAGAGTGGATATGAACACGGTTATGCAATGGTTAGTGTCGTTTTTATACCTGGTGACAGAAATATATGTAAAACGCCATGTTCGGGGGTGGGGGCTTGCACAATTATTAAACCATGAAATAATATCAGTCGTTTCCTTATAATGAAAAATTCGGTATTTATTTATTGGAGCAGCTAGGGCTGTCGCCGGTTGAAATTTATAAAATCCTTACCTTCAAACACTTTTTCTAGAAAAAATGATTTTTTCAAACCCACTAGAAGTTATCTCTCTTTCCAGTATTGATGGCGGATTCCTTAGTGACATTTTGTTTAAAGTAGTGTGGTATGCCAACATCTTGATTATGTCATTATTTTATCTGGGTTACATGTGCTATTTTAGTTGTTGCTGTTGTCGAAAGCCCTTAAATGATGGGCTTTTTGTTATGTTGATACAGTTCTTTCTGGCCCTGCAACGGTAGCTCACAAGGTTCCATGAATAATGGTCCTTGTTAAACTTCACTTGAAGTCATTTTAACCATTGATCTGAGAGAATCGCGGTATACAACTGACAGTTTAGGTATTTCTGAATGACATCCATATGAATGTATTGATCTGACGACGCTATTTAAGAACATAACTCAAATTTGATTCTAGGATAATTGTGTATCAGACAATTGCGCACCTGGACATTTGTGTAAATAGACAGATGCGTCCCTGTATAAATGCGTACCTCTGATAATTTTGAATAAAAAAAAGCAAAGGTAGAAATCATAATTTTTTTTTAAAAACAGAATAAAATAAGAAAAAGTTAGTTTTTGTTTAAAATGCATTAAGCTAATTATGGCGTGTCATCACTGAATCATTCACTTTAGGAATTCTTGCTTTGCCTGATCGCTCAACACATCGTCAGTGTTTGTTTCATCGGCGTTTTTTTTTGATAGTGATAGTAGCAATTTTCCTACTCCACAAATATTTTTCCACCAGTGTTTGATTTTCAGAACTTTGTCATCGGTTCCAAATAAAAATATAATCCATAAAATCCAGAATCCTTTAGACGTTTGTGATACGCACTGCTGGAGTGAACTGAAACTGCTAGCTTAATTTTCTCTTGTTTTAAAAAAGAAAATTTTCTCTCTTTTTATTTATGGTAACTGACTTTCTGCTTGTTTAGAGTAAATAAATATATTGTTGTGCTAATTTCTATATTAAAAACTTTTAAAAAATGTATTTATTCTTTCAAGATTTATGTTAACTAACTTTTTGCATGTTTAGATAATTTAAAAGTTGCTTTGCAATTAGCAACTCTTAAAAAAGTATGGTAACTTCAAAAAATTATCAGAGGTACGCAGTTATCAAGGGACGAATTTTTTTAAGGACGCAAATGTCCAGGGACGCAAATGTCTAGGGACACAATTGTCTGGTACGCAACTGTTCAGGACGCAAATGCTCAGTACGCACCTGTCCGTCTACACTCAAATTCTTATATTAATGTTTTGGTTTTGTAGCAATATGCGGTATTGGGCGAAACTACCCCGATCGCAGCATATTCTATATTAATTCTCCTTGTCTCTTAGAAAACGTACTTATCTGTTAGATAATTCGCAATAAGTCTTCGAAATTTTCGAAGTGGCCTTCAAACTTCTAATATAAACACGTGAATACTCTGAAAGTGTCCAAAGTATACAATATATACTTTTCGTTTGGGTGTTTTTGTTTGTCATTCTCTATGGGTTATTTAATCTACTTAAGAACACGATTCGAAGTTTGGTGTTAATCTTTACATTTTGCAGTGTTGGACGAAAACTACGCCTAGCGCAGCCCGTTCTATGTCCAATCTCCTTTTCTCCTATAGTAAATTTCTTATAATTGATCCATACATAGATCATGGTGTTTGAAATGTTTGGAATTTACTAAATCCACATACTGACTTTTATAATGGATTCGAGGTATGCGCCATCACCCTTTTCACAGTTTCTGTTTTGGAAAGGTTTACCTTAAGTCCTGTTTCTTGGAATAATTGTTAGAGAGTGTAGCTTTCTTTTCAAGATGACCTTATACATAAGGAGTTTAACGGTTTATCCCAACAAAGATCTCTTTTTGTTTCATAGATGTCTTTACATCTTTGGAAGCTCTGTAAATAGAAGGTTTATGAAAAGTTTTTTGTTCTTTTTTAAAATGTTTTAGCTTATTTATTGCCTTTGCATAGCACATCATTAGTAAGTCATCCATTCGTTACGTTAGTCCGTCATAAATTTTTATGAATAGACTGAATCAGAAGACATGGACGCAATTATGACTAGGCGCTTTTCAATTGGTATTTTTTAATGTTTGTTTTCAGTGGTTGTAAGCTTTATTTCAGGCTCTGGTTTTTCATCGATTGCTTGTAATTTGTTTCTCAAGCTAGCCAACCCCTTTCCATATCT
>OZ010581.1:127068697-127071197 GCA_963932145.1 Acanthosepion lycidas
TCTTTCCACCTCTCAGAGACGCGAACAGAAATGTCTTCTCCTGTGGCAGATAAAGAATATTGCCTCAAGATTTATCTTTTTTTTCCCAGAGATATCGGCATCCATAGATATATAGCTACATTCATCTACATATATGTTAACATATGCATATAAGTATTAGTAAGTTATTTTCTAAGCAAAGTAGTAAATGGTAAGTTTAAATTAGTGTTGCTCAAGAACAAGCGAGTAGAACAAGGTAAAGAGCGAACTTAATACATTAATCATTTGCATCACATGCACACACACACACACACACACACATATATATATATATATATATATATATATATATATATATATATATATATATATATATATATATATAAATAAATATAGTTTTAAGGTGTGCTATATTTATGGGATAAAGTGCTTAATATCACAGATAGAGCGTATGTAAATATAGACATAAAAATGAACATTGAAGTCAACACTTAGAGGCGACATATTACGTCCAGCATGAAACAGCCTGTCGCCTCCGAGTGTTGATTTCAATGTTCATTTATATATATATATATATATATATATATATATATATATATATATATATATATATGGTGCAGTCCCCAAAGACATCGTTTAAAATGTGAATATCTAAGTAACTACATATCATAGTCAAACGAAATTAAATATGCTTCATATTGAACAATAAAAGATTTGTTTATCAAAATTCAAACAAGATATTCAAAGGGATGTAGATTTTATAATCGATTTCACAAAGCTTCACAGAAACACGTCAGTTCGGTAGTCCAACTCCTGTCAAACACGCAGTAGCATGTCTTGTGTAACATTCTCCAGTGGTTCTCTGCTTAATTTCCTCTAGGCTTGTAGGAAGCATGGGAATATAAACATATCTTTTCACATAGGCTCTCATAGAACAAAAAAAAAAAAGTACAAGGTGTCAAGTGAAGTGAACGTCGTGGCTATTTCAACAGCAAATTGTCATTATCACTGACACGCCCGGTCCATCTTCCTGGTAGATTCTCATTGGAAAAATGGAAAATTAGTTAAGCGTTTTATTTCAAGAAGTAACTTATTAAAACTTGTACTTGTACTTCTCTGAACTAAGGAATTTTTTTCCATTTTGTTATTCGTAATTGGTTTGATGATATATTATAAATTTTTTTACATTTCCTATACAACTGCGTCGAAACTAGAAATTCATCAGACTCCTTAACTTTTTGATAGTTTCAAACGCAGTACATAAATCGTACTGTGTACAAGCTTTCCATTCCGGAGGCCCAGAAGCCAACTCTGCGACTGTCCTTTTATTTTTGTAATTATTGTTTGTTAAATCAAAACAAATTCTCGTTTAATCTCGATCGGTCACTGGATATTGTCGAATGCTTCCCGGCTATTTCCGACATCCGTCGCATGCCAAATATTGTTCTTCCTTGCACAACTTAACTGGGTATTATACAAGATAAAATAACAGTCGTGATAAATTTGATGCTTGAAAACTTTAAACGATGAAATATATGTTAAGATGTCAAAATTTAATTAAAATTTCAATGAAGATATTTTTTGTAATAATAACTCTTGGTTGAAAACAGAAGTGTCTATTGTTATTTTCTGTATTAAGTATGTTTCTAAATACCAAAGATATTTGTGTAAATTAAATGTTAACATCATTTATATTCTTGTGTACACGTATTTTCTCATTCTCGAATAACTTTAATTATTATTAAAATAGTTTTACATTGCTGTCTGACTTTCCTTTCAGAAACTGTCTTTGATTATGAATTTTTCCTGACAAAATAATACCCCTTAGCGTTTGAATATGTAAAAGTTTGGTTTGCTAGCATCCCTTATAAATTTTTTTTTTAAATTTAATTACAGTGAGTCACCGCTTATTCGCGTTTCAGTATACACGGTTTCACACATTCACGGATTTTTCTTTTGAACATATGTACTTGTTATTCGCGGAAACCCCGAATATTCATGTGTTTTTCTAAAGAACATATGTACAAATTATTCGCTGAGAACTCCCTCGATTCGTGTATTTTTTCGATAGAACATATTTAAAATATTCTTGTTTTTTTTCCTGCTATTTAAGTGACTTAAATATATAACAGTCCATTTTAATAGTTAAAATTGGAAGAATTGTACATCTTCATTGTAAAAACAAACACCAAACTATGAGTAATACTTTAGGTTTTTTCTGTGTTAGGGGCTGCGGCTAGGGTCTTAAAAGTGGCTTATGCTAAGACTGGGGGCATCAGCACAGTTCTACTAGGTTGGCATCTCGGTCTCCGCCGTTTACTGCCGAAATAGTTAAATGTAGATACCTCTTGTTTTCTAACAGCTTCTTCTCTCGTACTTCCCGACAGTGGAACTCCCTTCCTCTTACTTGCTTCTCTGATAAAAATATTATCTTCAAAACTTTAAATGTAATGTCAATCACCATCTTCTGATGCCTTGACCTTGATTCCCATCCTTTTCTTTTTCTTTTCCTCAAACACTC
>OZ010581.1:127073697-127083697 GCA_963932145.1 Acanthosepion lycidas
ATATATATATATATATATATATATATATATATATATATTTGTGTGTGTGTGTGCGTGTGTGTATTATTACGCATGTTTATTCATACGTTTTTAGTTTGCAGAGACTGGCTTCAATATTTATCATTGGTAGTACTGAAAGAGTACAAATGAACAAATCGACCCTGACAAAAAATATGTTCTATTTGGAAAGTAATGGACATCAGCTGACATAAAATTTACAAAATGGGCGCCAGTAATCTCGTCAAAAAGATAGAAATAAATTCTCCATTAACCTTCTCCACTGGCGCGAGTTTATTGGTTCGATCATCGTGTATATTTTCTCCATTATATAACACGAAAACGACCATCCCAGCAAATAAAGAAGAAAAAGCAACAACAAAGGGATAGTCAAATTGTTTTATGGAAATGTTTTAGTTCAGAATTACACATAAAGATTGTGAATTATCGTGTTTTATGGAACTGATCCACGGAGGAATACAGTTTCCATAATCTAACATACGGTTTTTTGATTTGATGGAATGTAAAATGGCGTTAAACGATTTTTAGCAGCCAAATGAGAAATATAACATCTGTTATCTGGTATTTGCTTTCCTTGAATTTAGATATCAAATGCTCAAACCTTTGTTCAATCGCCATTTGAGTAGAGAAGAGATATTCATATCGTAGGGAAGGTCTTAGTGATTTAAGGGAAAATGGGAGATGATCTGTAATTTTTCTCTATAGGAAATGCCAGTAGAAATGCCAATTATATACAGTATATTTGTTGTCCTTGTCAGTTTGAGATTAGAGTTGAGTAGACCTTTCTTTTTACAAACCTTACTAGTGTTTCTGAATTGCTCTTTCTGCTCTGATGGCTTCAGTCATTTCAAAACATTAGCAAGAATCTTTGCGAACAGAAAACGTACAAACAAAACAAATGAAAAAATATGAAAGGAAATGGCGTCAATGTTTGCAATATAACTGTAAAAGAATCGGCTGAATTAAATGGAATTGACAAAGAGACCACCACAAAGACCTAAAGAGAAAAATAAAAAAGCGGCGAAGCAAAAGCAATAAATGAGTGGCCGGATGAAAATGTTACTCAGTAATTAATCATAAGTCTGAATTGGCCGAGTGCCAACAGGAGCATGTTGTTTTGTGCCATTCTAAAGAAACTATAAAAAATAAAGAAAAAATCAGTGCAAAATTATAGGGGTGTACGTCAGTTATAGGGCTAGTAAAGTTTCCGATAATTACGTCAACATTCAATGCTTAGGTGTACATTGAACTTTGGTTACTTTTTTGCATCAGTAGAGATTTGGTTTGGTTTGTTTTGTTTTACGGCATACCAACTTCAATGGGTTATTTAATTCCGACAAGATTTTTAATTGCTGGTAATATCTGTTCCAAAAATGTATTGCTGGTAATATTTTTTCCAAAAATGTATTGCTGGTAATAATCTATTTCAGGTAATATTTTTTTCCTCAAAAATTCATTGCTGGTAATATTTTTTCTTCAAAAAATGCAGTGCTGGTAATATTCTTTTCCTTCAAAAATATATTGCTGGTAATATTTTTTCTCAAAAATATATTGCTGGTAATATTTATTTTCTTAAAAAAATGTATTACTGGTAATATTTTTTCTCAAAAATTTATTGCTGGTATTAAAACCTATTTTTACACTTCCCTAGTGTTTTGACCTCAGTTTGGGGGTCAACTATTTGCCCATAGCCGAGACCTGAACATGTCCTATAACCCAGAGTCAGGGTGGACCTGGGAACACCAGCAATTAAGAGGTGGTTCCATGCTCCTCAAAACCTTCTGATCAGAGGCCTTGCTGCCGGACGTAGTTTATCGTCTTACCCAGGACGCGAATGTAGTTTATAAATTAGGTTTAGCTATGACGGAGGTGTTTTGACAAAGAGAAATGAATGTTTTCTTCAAGAAAGACATATAGCTGTTCTCGGACATCGTCAGTAAATAGTTCTCATCTCAATAAAGTGGGGGAAATTATACAGAAAAAAGAAACCATTATAAGGATATTCTAAACATTATTCAGATGAAAATATTATTTTTCATTGATGAGGTGAAAGAATTCAAATGTCAGAAAAGGAGGTTCAAAATGATACTAATTATAATTTCTTCATCGATATTGGGTGATTAGTTTTCTGTATTTGGTCAAGAAAAAACGTGACGTTAATCTAATCAAATTGTATTTTGTTCCAGTTATGTTTCAGAAAGCCAGAATTTTCAGAGATTAACCCTTTGAGTCCTGACCCACTGCTTTCCATGTGGCAGAGGAAAATGACGTAATACCCAGCCACCTGTTGAAAAGAGGGTAAACACTTGTAACTATTTTTATATCTTCCGTGAAACATTACATACCAATTATTTGCGAATTTTGACTCAGAAGGGCTGAAATTGATCAGGAACGCAGGGCTCGAAGGGTTAAAGAAAACTTTCTTTGTTTTATATGATTTGTTCATTTGCTGCGAATTAAAAGAAAACTCAATGTATATGAGAGGATTTCATAGATTTTCTTTTCTATATATATCTCTCTCCCCACTCTCTCTCTCTCATATATATATATATATATATATATATATATATATATATATATATATATATATATATATATATATATATATGTCTATTTCTCATGCGATCTAATAATTTTTTCTTTTCAGATGAGATATTATATAAAAATTGTCCGAATGTTCTTTTTATCCGAGCGCTTTCGGCTATAAATTTAGCAATTTTCAATGATGAAATATTTTAACTGTTAAATAAGAAATAGTTTGTTGCATGTATGTTTTATAAAGTGTTTTCATTTTTCAAAATACGGTCAAGATATTGTGTCCATGTTCGAAGTTAATACTATTAAGTGTTAGTCTTTTTGTTTTTATTAATAAGGCTTCCATTATTTTTAGCTTTTTTTTGCATGTAGATGATGCAATTATATTAGTGTTGTCAACAAATATGTTACGAATAGTGTCCGGTGGGTCTCCATGAAAATTTAAATGAGATCTAACTGAGCTATGATCAGAAAAGTTTAGAGTGAGTCTGCGTGTCAAACATGTTGTAGTGTGGCCTATATAATTATTTACGAATATTGATTGATCAGTAATACAATTCCTTAATGGGTATGGGCATAATACGTAACTAATATTTGCCCTATTTAATTTTGTTCTAAGAGGGGAATTATTATTTTTAACTATAATATGTATGTGTGTTTGTATATATATATATATATATATATATATATATATATATATATATATATATATATATATATATTTCGATTATAGGTGCAGTTGTATGAATCATTCATACAAAAAACAAATATAGAGGTTAATGATTTAAATGGCGAGAATACATCTTCGAAAAAAATTTCAATAAGGTACACTAACCCCGAACCTGTATATGAAGGATATGATCCCTGTTTATAAATTCCAGTTTCATAAGGTCTTTTTTAGTTTTACAAGCTTTCGTCTGTTCCTACAGACATCCTCAGGTATGGAAATAGATTTGTTCTTGTTTTTTTTTTTACTTCTCGGTAATAAGAGGACAACAAAAATAGAGATGTAATCCGAAAAAATGCTATGAGAAATGTGTTATTGTTTTGGAACGTGCGGTCGTAACGCTGAGTTTGAATTTTAAATTTTAAGGTTGTGCGTTTTTGTACACACACATATTTGACGGAGATAGATAGATAGATAGATAGATAGGAATGTGTCTATCTATCTGTGTCTGTTTATTATTGTACAAACATACACACCTACCTACATAACTTTCTATAATAAACACCCCCATATGATTATATAATCCTTGAAAATGGCTAAATATATAGCTGAAAGCCCTCGGATAAAAAGAACATTCGGGCAGTTTTTATGTAATTTATTATCCGAAAAGAAAAACTTTATTAGATCGCATGCGAAATTGTAAAAAACTAAATAAAAGCACCTTGTCTGTCGTTTTCAGTGAAATGTGCACACACACACACACACACACACACACATATATATATATATATATATATATATATATATATACAGGTAAGATGAGAAAGAATAGAGTACAATTCCAATGTTCGTATTATTGAATTTAAAAAAGGCCTCACTACAAAGTAGAGCAATATTAATTATTTTAGGATATTACATCGAAAGCATGTCAAAATCGCTACACAATTGAGTCGTGTTTCGATGCGCATACAACGCATCTCATCAGGCGTTTGTATATTGTTGGCGAGTGAACCATTTAATCAGATTTAAAAGCAAAATACACCTAATTACGAAAAAAGAAAAATGAGGAGGGTGGTTATACGGTTTGAGTGCTTTGTTTACATCAACCAATCAAATATGACCTACGTTAAATTTTAAGAGAAGAAGCAAAAATTAAGAATTTATTTTCCATAAATGGGTCATGACATGTAGGTTTGAAATCAATGATAGCAACGGACAGGGCCGAATGTTACTGGATACATATTGTATATTTAGACGGTGTCATTTCCTTAGAGAAATTAAGTGGTAATCTAAGAAAATGCTAGTCAAGTTATATGCTTTGTGAGTTTGCTATATCAAAAACATTTTTATTGTTTATAAATAAATAGCTTATTTAAGAAACCATAAAATAATTTAAATCTATAGACTTACTTGATAAATTAATATGCAACTGCGACTAAGGATTCTTTATATAAAAAATCTCTCTCTTTCTCTCTCTCTCTCTGTATATATATATATATATATATATATATATATATATATATATATATATATATATATATATATATGAGACGGGGAGGGACAAATGCTTATAATAAGGGGATTAATTTTCAGAAAGTGTCACTCGTTATTTGCCGAGAACCTGAATAATCGTGTATTAATACTTGTCTCCTGTACGCACCTACGTGTGCTATTTTCTCTATGATTCCACGAAGGTCAAGTCAAAACACAATTTGTTGCCTCAAATGTCCCACACCCTGCTGGTGATGTTATCATATTTGAAGGGATGCCATATCTTCGTCCTGGCTGAAGAAGGAAACTGAATTGGCAAAGTTCTTTAACTGATTTTAAAGAAAGAATGTGTTGCCAGAAAGAAAATTGGCAGATAAAACGAAGCAAGCTATAAAAGAAGAAAAGGAAAAAAATAGTGAAATGAAGGATAAGAGAAAAAATAGCAGGGAAAAAACGACGCAATTAAATAGTCTTATTTTGGTAAATTCTTGCAAAACAGGAAACGGCGTGGTATTTGTGTTGACGTCTTTCACGTGATCAATTAGCACTTCAGTTCTGTCTTTGTTTCTTTTAGGCATGTTCTGGTAATCAATTAGTAATATTGCGTTATTCATTTGCTATCGCTTTTAGTAGAATTAATATTTGTACTGGTACATATTAATAACCATTTCAGCAAAACTCACCAACTATTTCAGAACATACGCTCGTCGCACATTTTCTTTTTCTCACTTCTTGTCGAATCCTTAATCATGTTTATTCAATTTGCATTTCATTGGCATGGAACCGAAAATAGCTGCTGATTATTCCATGAGATTCAAAGAAAATTTAAAGATTAACAAAAGACTTACGGACGTATTATTTTTTTTTCTTGCTGGAAAACCTGTTCAGCTTCGTAGAGAAATCAAATGCTGATCGATATTGCCTATTATCATGTATTTGAAGTTGCTTTCAAACTAGTTAAAAGGAAATGATATGTTAAAACAAACAAGTATGTTGGTTGAGAATTTAATGTCCTCAATGTTTACGGGTTTTAACGCGTATGTGTTGAATGCAAGGCAGACTATTGTCGCCCAAAACAGGATTCCATAAAGTTTACATGTCTCTCCATTCATACTCGTCATCCTTATTAGCACCAATCAAAATTTTTCGCCTTAATATGTTTGAAATTTCTCCTGCTAACCATTTATGCAAGCTCATTATATAGGTTCAAGCTATCTTTCTTTTGTGCCCTTTAATATATGCTGCCGGTGTCATATTTTCCAAGTCCCCTTTCCATATTATTCAAATATTTCTTTAAGATATTAAGTATAAGTATTTTCAATTTCTCTAAAACGCTGTCTTTGTTCGCATGTTCATTCCATGGTATTCTCAGCATCCTTCTGTAGATCCACATTTCCGTTGCCTCAACATTTTTTTTCCATCTGTCAGGCGATTGTTCGTTATTCACTGCCATATAAAAGGAGCAATATTATATAACTGTTCATCACTCTTTTTTTTTTGCAACCAAATTTTCTATCTTTTAATAATTTACTTAACTTTTAGAATCGGATTTACTTGGTGCACATTCCGTTGTCTGTTATTATAGGAGAGTGTGTAAACAAAGAGAAAATGATTACATAAACCTACAAATTGTATGTAATTTTCTAGAGCTATGGTAGTCATCGTCCTGAAGGGACATAGAACATAGAAGAAGAAAAAGAAAGAAGAATTCAAAATATATCGGCAGGAATAAATTTTGTTAAAAAGTTCAGACGTCAGTGAAAACAGTTTGGGGTCTAGTCGGTAGATTTTAAGCATCGATCATTGTTAGGTTACTTAATATCGAAATTGATCGTTTTTTGTGTTTATAAGCATTTAGTTGGCTCGGGGGGATAGATGCATATTGTACTGTTATTTGAGTAAGTGATTTTTTGCTTGGTAAGTCTTTCCACTGATAAGATCTTCTCACTTCTTCATGTGTTCTATACAAAAGTAACATTTTTAAAAACCGCATTTCTCCTAATTATTTTCATCATCAACGTTATCCTTCGAATTCCCTGTGGTTGACAATCCCTTTTCACATTGTTCGGTTCTGTATTGATGTCTCCAGATCACTTTGTTCAACCCTGAGTCCCGAGCTAACAAAGCCTGGGAAAGTCAATTTTTGGTGAGAAGACACTTGGATACCATAGGAGTAAGAATGAGACGATTTACCTGTCCGCTTGGTGACAGTGGCCGGCAAACTACAATCGTTTTTGTTTGTGCTTAAGCGAGAGATTGGTCTCAGTTCTACGTAAATTGTGTTAAGCGTTGCATGAAATCTACAAATGATGTTCTGGATTTTACTAAGTGGATTTATATATGCTCCTTCTAGTTGTCTTTCAAGAGAAACATAATGTCCAAGTTTCTGATCCGTACATAGGACTGGTTCAATCAATGTTCGAAAAGTTTGAACTTTTAATGAGGATGGAAGGTTCGATCGCCAAATTTTGTGAACTTTGTTACACGCATTCCATTCAAGAGCTTTGCGAAAGTTGAAGTCTCCTTGGGGAATCTATTATATGAGGACCGAGATATTTGAAATACTCAACTCTTTTGGTGGATGTATTATTGGGTGACTTCAACTGGGATGGTTCAGGGGAGGTAGTGATATATTCTGTCTCACGTTGCAAAATGATTCGCTGCTTACTCGAGGGATTGCAGCAAGGATTCTATATAATTGATACATTTTGAAATTAATGCAAGATCATCGGTAAAGTCAAGCTCATTCAGGTATTGTGGAGGGTACCGACTTCTTTGGCGAGGTTTCAAAAGGAGGTCTTTTCCCTTCCATGTTGTCGAGAGAAATACGCAGAACATAGTCTAGAACAACTATAAACAGAAAAGGAGCAAGTGTGTCACCTTGTAGAACTCCTTTAACCTCAAAGAAATCAGCTTTGTCATCAGTGGTGGCATTGGTGTTTCTGTACAGGGCTCTAATTGCCTTAACAATTCTAATTATTTTACAAGTACGTAAGGTGGACGAATACTTATCGTATTATAGTATTAATGTAGCAAAACAGATCCTGCAGAAGCGTGTGATCGACATGAAGAATGGGATTTACAACAACACAGATGTTCTAAAGCATATAATGTGATAAATTGAATTACATTAATAATTATAAAACTTATAATTATAAAAATAATTAGAAAATAAAATACTAATAAATTAAAAGAAATGAACATGTCTTTATTATGTATAAATTGGGGTATATATATATGTGGAGGAACACAATATATATATGGGGAAATACACACAATATATATATATATTTTTTTTATTAATTAATTAATTCATCGAGTCTGATAGAAACCTCAACAGAATGCAGAAAGCACTGGACGGCCGTTTCGTCCTATATTTGGTAATCATCAGCAGTGCGCATCCACTACTGAGAATTGAAACCCTGATAGTTAGGTTGTCAAGCAAACATCATACCAACTGTTCCAATGGTCCTCGGTGACGAAGAGATTGCAAGTCAGACTCAATATAGCGCCGCTCGCTCACATATTCCGTGGTGGAACTCTACTGAGTTCTCTCTAACCATAGGACTGTGCCCCCTCGAGCCACGGCTACTCTCACCAAGCCGCTCACTCTAGAGCATTAGAAGCATATATATATATATATATATATATATATGAGGGAAACACAATTTTAATTTATTGTATTTCCAACAAATGTATAAACATACTTTTCATACACACAAATGCATAATAAGTAAATATACATAGAAAACAGAAAAAATATGATTTAATCCAATTTATCCATTTTAATGGGTGAAAAAATTATTCGTACATTACAAAAAGAATCCATAATCTTCATTAAATACTTTGTAGAATAGCCATTATTCACTTCTACAGCAACCAACCTCTTCTCAATTAACGATTGACAATTTTTATTTGCTATTTTCTTCACTTCTTCTTCGTATATGGTCTTCATATCCGGGATTTATATTCGAGCTCTCGATTGGATTTGAATTTTCAAATAACCTCACAGATTCTCCCTTGGGTTTAAATTTGGGAAATGATATGGTCATTTCAGTATATTTAAATTATTTTCATTAAGCCATTTCTTATTGGATAAGTAAAAATAAAACTGCACAAATTTTCGAGGAGCCCGTAATTGAAATGGGAACGAAAAGGTAAGATTTTAATACTTATTGGAAGATCCAATCAGGAGGAAGTTCAAGATTTTCAACCCAAATCATTAAATTTGCTTCCAAAATATTTTAATATGCTGCAGCATTCATTCTACCATCTATTACTGATATGTTGCTAGTAGCTTTTGCAGAAAAAAACATCCCCAAACCATCACCAAATTTCACTGATGTAACCCTGTTCTTTTGTTTGAAGGTATCGCCATATTTCCTCCATACATTATTTCTAGAACTATGTCCAAACAACTCAATTTTGGTCTCGTCTCTCCATAATACTCTTTCCATAACGTTATATTCACGAAAGAATTTCTACCTGGCATCTCTTGCAGTGTCGGTTTTCAACAGTCTTGAGAATTTTTAGTAAATTAATGGTAGTAAATGGAATAAGTTAATGGTAGTAAAGGGTATATTCATGTTGTCTGAGATTTTCCTGTAACTTTTACCTTCTTTCCTGAGTTTAACAATCAGTTATTTTTGCGAATTTGTCACTTCTTTAATTCTTGCTTTGATGGTAACCTTCTTGCATGAATATCAATTACAGAATGTTCCGTTTGTATTTTTAGGCTAAAAATAACTACTGATAACATTATTGTAGCATTCTAGAATATTCCACTTGAAGTATTAAAGCAATTTAAACGTTTTAAAATCTGAATTTTGTATTGTACGAATACTTTTTTCACCCATTAAAATGGATGAATAGGATTTATTTATATAAATCAATTTGTTTCTGTTTTCTATGCATATTTAATTATTTTCCATCTGTGTACAGTTAATTATATAAAAAAAGTATGTTTATTCATTAGTTGCAAATACAATAAATTAAAAATTTATATGTGTACGAATATTTGTTTCCCCCCTCTTTATGTGAAGTGGGTTGAAAAGTTGTTGGTTCTAACCATTTCCAAACTCAGTATTTCAATGACCAATCTTCAGAATATTGATTTTACGTTGGTTGGACCGAGAACTTTTATCACTTATTTCCCCTCCGCATTTGTTGCATTGTTTTATATCTCGCGGTTGATGATTATAAATTCATCATAATATTTTTATACCACCTAGTCATAAATAATTTCTAGTCATATATAGCTAGTTATCATATTTAAAGTGTTATATAAAT